>OY735212.1:45703247-45715747 GCA_963457665.1 Thysanoteuthis rhombus | reverse complement strand
TTGTTAGCGATATAGACGTAGATAAGGAATATTTCACTTTTATCGTCGACTAATTGTTGGACGATTCAAGGTTTTAAGCCACCCAAGAAGAAGTGTGACTGAATGGGGGTCAGTGGACGACTGTTGGTCGAATTTTTGTGAATGATTAGGGAATTTTTGTTTGATATGTATAATTGTCAGGTCAACAGGGGCTGAGAGAAAACAGAGAAGCCGTTTCTACTTTGATATGGAGCACAACGAAATAATTCAGGGGCTTAGAAAGAGATAGATTGAGAGATAGATGGATAGAGACTGAGGGGGAGAGAGATTAGACAGCGGGAAAGAGAGAGTAAAGGGAGATAGATGTAGAATAAGAGAGAGGGCAAGAGAACATGTAAAGAAAGAAGAGTGAGGTCGTCGTTGGGGAAATGAAGACATGGATGAAAAAAAAGACAAAACAATGCTGTATGTGTCATGAATAAATCAGGAAGGAAAACAAAAATGAAAGAAATTTAGAAAGATAGGAATAAAACCCGAAGATTGAAAAATGTTTGAAGATAACAATAAAGGGTCTTTTAGATTACAATAAATGAATAATAACATTAAGCAAAGGATGTAAAAATTGGAACGATTTGCATTCATTGTTATAAATTTATTGTTATTGTTATCAAATTCATTGTTGCTGCAGTTTTACATTATTAGATATTAATATGAAATTAATTTATTTTAGCAACGACTGATTTTGATAACTATAAGAGTTTGAAAACCTTATCTGTTATTACAATGAACGCTTTCCTCTGTGTATAAAAAGGAATACATCTCTCTCTCTCTCTCTCTCTCTCTCTATCTATCTATCTATCTATCTATCTCTCTTTCTCTCTCTCTCTCTCTCTCTCTCTCTATATATATATATATATATATATATATAAATGTATGTATATATATATATATATATATATATATATATATATATATATATATATATATATATAATGTATGTATATATATATATATATATATGTACAGCATCATCCTCAGCTGTTTCGTCGTATTACGACTTTTCAGTGTGGCTATAGACTCAATATCCATTCCAGTACCGTTAGGCAAGATTAGAATCTTCGCTCTAGACCCAGAGTTCAGTATTATATCATAAATTATAAATTGCATTGTATTATATCGGAACTCTATTTGAAATGATCTCCCGTTATTACACAAATAGAATTTCAATATAATATAACACAATTTATAATCATTAGGTCGGATCACATATCCATTTCTCAATAACATATATATATATATATATATATATATATATATATATATATATATATATATATATATATATATATATATATATATATATATATATATATATATATACATATATATATATATGTATATATATATATATATATATATATATATATATATATATATATATATATATATATGATGAATTCAAGGAAAGAAAGTAATGTATATACTATTATGTGCATATACAGTTAAAGTCAGAAGTTTACACTTTGGCCAAATACATTTAAATTCCGTATTTCACAATTCCTGACATTTAATCCCTGTAAAGATTCCCTTTCTCGGGTCAGTTAGGATTACTACTTCAGTTTAAGAATAGCAATGTAAAAAAAAATTATTGAGAGAATGATTTATGCCAGCTTTTATTTCTTTAATCATATTCCCAGTGGATCAGAAGTTTACATACATTTAGTATCCAGTAGCCTTGCCTCTGGATTGTTTGACTTGGGTCAAACGTTTCGGGTAGCCTTCTACAAGCTTCTTACAATATGTTCATGGAATTTTAGCTCATTCTTCCTGGCAGTGAACTTAATGTATATAAACTTCTGACCAACTGGGAATGTGGTGAGAGAAATGAAAGCTGAAATAAATCATTCTCTCCACTATTATTCTGACATTTCACATTCTTTAAATGAAGTAGTGATCCTAACTGACCTAAGAAAGAGAATCTTTGAAACGATTAAATGTCAGGAATTGACATGCGATTGGCTAGGGTGCATGTAAAATTTTGATTTCAACTGTACACACACACACACACACATGTACACGCACACACACACACACACACACATATATATATATATATATATGTGTGTGTGTGTGTGTGTGTGTGTGTGTGTGTGTGAGTATGTGTGTATGTGTGTGTGTATATATATATTGTATCTTAATGTCTTCCGTGGTTTCTTTTCTTACTTGTTTTTCTCTTTTATTCCTCTGAATGTATTTTTCTTTACATTTCTTACTTCGGCTCGTCTAAGGTCGGCCAGTTTATGGTTGGACTTCAAGTGACATTTCACTACGTTTGAAACACAAATATCGCACGATATATATCACACGTACACTTGTATTTTCCCTAAGGTTTGTTTCTTGAAAACTTCTCGAAGCATTACATGAGTTAAAGTTACTCCCCCCCCCCCGCAAGAAAAGAATACTCCACGCAGACTTTTCATTCTTTTTTGTCAGTCATCAGACGTGCATGTAATCACTTGAAAAAGAGCCACAGGGAACAAATCCGTCAATTCAAAGTAATGCCGCATAGCGGACTAGTTCAGAAGGGTCTGACTCATAACAACTATTCTATCATATATAATACTTGTTAATCATCGACGTCTCGAGTTGATCAACCTCGAACTGACTGGGATATTGGGTATAAAGATAAAGGTAAAGAGAAAGGAGGAATTGGCGTTTAATCTCCGATAGGCGTATAGATTCGACCCGACATAGCTAGGTAAACATAGAGAAAAGGTTTCGTTTGGAGGGCAGGGTGCTGCAAAAAAAAAAAAAAGCAACAAAAAAACGAAAAGAAAAAAAACAATGGGTGGGGGGTTAAAGGAGAAAAAATGATAAAAAGCAACTAAAAATGAAGATGAAAGCAAAAACTAGTCACAATTAATAATAAAAATAATGTTTCTCAATGATTCACCCAATAATGAAAATAAATTAGAATTAGAAATAAATAAAATATCGTTGTATTAAAGACAACTTGGTTTCAAGTGTTAATATCGACGTAGCGGCGAATATTGCTTGTAAGGAGTCTAGTTTAAAGGTATAAAATCAGCCTTTGTTTAAAATCAAGGAGCCCAGAAGTCGAATGTTTAAAGGCAACCAGGCTGTATGCAGGACCTCCTCAAGTTAGAAAGTGTGAATCCCATTCTCACCGTAGACTTTCTCTAAGAAAGGGACCGGCAACGAATGGACTGGGATCCATAAGTGGACCACTGAGCTATTCTCTGAGGGCTTCGGACCATTTCCAGAAAAAAAACAAACCAAATGTTACGTATTTGTGGTCGCTTGTGCAGTTTATAGCTTCAAGATGGTCTTTAGTGACACGATTTGTTTGATTTTCGCTTACATAAGCATTGCTTTGTATAATTTGTTTTCATGTAAATATATGAAATTTATCAGCCTCATGGGTAAATGTAAGATATATATGTGGGCCATGGGCAAACGAAGAAGAAAAAAAAATCAAAAATGGGTTATGACAAAAAGTTGTTGATCCATACTTTGAAATAACAATAAGGAGGCAAAATATAGAATGAAGAACCACAGGGGAATAAGCAAGCAAAAGCGGGACAAAAAAGGATATATGATTCATTCAGAGAAAAGAAAAAATATCTGGAAAAGAATGGGAGGAAATGCTTTTTAGTTCGTGCTACATAGAAATTGAAGTGGCTCTTGAGATAGAAGTGAATATACAATAGATATAGAATTGGAGGAGATAAGAAACGAATTCGATCAATGGAAAGAAAGTAGCAAAAAAATGTGTGTGTATATATATATATATATATATATATATATATATATATATATATATATATATATATGGTGATACTCTTGCCATTGAGCTAAACAGCCGTCGGTAATGCAGAGGCCTAAATAACTGCTACTAACCCAAATTCCCATTTCATATTCTTGGTCAATTCACTTTTTTCAACGCGACGGTATTGCTACGTCGAAGCAGCTACCCTATCAGTGGCAGGATCGATTCCTACCGCAATCCCATTTTCTTTAATAGCTTATTCAATTTACGTTGTCGGGTGAGTGATACATCAGCCATGTAACGACGGGAGATAATTTCAAATAAGTTTCTACATAGTATATCTATCTATCTATCTATCTATCTTGAAGCAGTTCGATTCCCACGGCAGTCTCATTTTCTTTAAATGTTTATTGTATTTACATTGTCTAGGCCAAATGATACATTCACCGTGTGATCACGGGAGATCATTTCAAATAGAGTTTCAATATGATATAAATCGATTTATAATAATATATATATACATATATACGTTGCGTATAGACTCCCAAAGTTTCAGTTCGCGAAGCCAAGCCATTCATTTATTCATTCAGAAAGATTAATAGATAAATATCGCACAATACAAATCAAACATGCTAAGATAGATAACCAAAAGTCAACTTGATGAACTGGGATTGATAGAAGGATTGATAGATAATGTATAATTCGGAATAGATAGATAAATGATAAAAATATAAAAGAAAAATAACCAATAATTTAGAATATAAAGAAAGAAGGAAAAGAATGAAGAAAGGAAAGAAAAAGAAAAAAAAAAGAAAGAATGGAAGAAAGTCCAAGAGTTGGGTGATAGACAAGGGAGATTAAATACGATATAACTATTGAGAAAATGACGAAAAGAAATGCTTTAACGACCATCGAATCTATCTATTTTGATCAGGAAGTGACGTGCTGCCCCGGTATCTGATGACTAATTGTATTGCACATTTCCATATATTACATACACACGCAGTCAATGATGAATATAGTGCTATGGAGCGGATGTACTTGGAGATGGGGGGTTTTGTACACCTCATAATAAATACATATATATGCGTATGTCAGTTTAGTCACATATATGATGCATACTTGATAATTGAAGCTGGGAATGCGCAGTGCATACCGGATCCGACGTGTGTATACCAATACACATAACTATTCTAGCAACGACACTCCAGACAATAGGAGTAGAACCTATTGCATAAATGTATGAACGTGATTGTGTTTGAATATATATATATATATATATATATATATATATATATATATATATATATATATATATATATATATATATATCTTCTCATGTTGATGAAAGATACAATTGGTGAAGTAGAAAACTTAAGAGAAAGCAGGTGTTACATCTCAGAATTATATGTTATATATATATATGTATATACGTTTACTAACATCTATCCATTAAATGCTAGACACCATGTTTCCATTCTATAACTAAAAAATATTAAATAGAAACGAATTGACCACTCTAGTGCCGACCTTCTCCTGTCATTGCCTCCGCTTAAATGAGACAAGCCTAACACCCAAAATGACAGGAGAAAAACACCCGTCTGACACTACCACTCACAGACCCTTCTCTTATCAAACCAAACTTTACTCTCATCTACAAAGATACAACCCCCTTCCGCTCGTACTAAACAACCAAACAACTCAGAAATATTCTCATTTTTCCCTTGAGCTCAAACAAGTGTACAGCAAAATTTTCTGTGAACTGCTGAAAATTTTTCTCTAGAAGAGATGGCAGGTACTCATCGAAATATATCGAAACATGAGGTGTGAAACCTGCTTTCTCTCAAGTTTTTCTCTTCACTTTCAAATTGTCACTTTCATCAACATTCTGTCAGATCACTTCACATCCACGATAGAAACATATCTTCTTATATAAACATACGTGTACATGCAGATAAGCTTGCACGAACATATTTATATAACGTTATCTACATCTATCTCTCTATGTATAACAGTTTACCTATTTACACAGAAAGACACACCCACCAATGCATACGGTCGCATACCCACGCATGCACACGCACAAATACACACATGAACACTAAAATTTTGAATTAATGGAGGAGATTGAAATAGTTAACATTTTTATTTGGAGGGGTTGCCAAGTTGGTGATTTGGATTGTCTTAAACACTCCCAATACATATACTAAAACTATGCAAACAAAGACAAGTTCTCAGAGTTTGTACTCATTCAAATACTTATAAGTATACTTAGTAGATATGAACCTAGTGACTAATTAATATCAATAAAACATGAACATATATATATAGTAAAGCACATATGAAAAAGTTCTCCATACGGTATTCCAATGACTACGGCATCCTATCAGGAGAATGGAGTCACCATTCTTCTGGCCAGAGGCCGCGGGCATTGAAATCCCGCACGGTGAGCTTTCCTAAGTTTTTTGTTTTTTTACCCAAGTTTTCTCTGATAAAAACCTATCTTAAAACTCAGCTTTTACCATACGCAGCCATCGAACGCTCCTACTCATAATTTTTTTTCACAAAATTATCATCACTGAAATCTATACAACTGCTTACCCCCGGAGACACGCACCTCTAGATTCTAACGGTTACTTATACAAGTTATATATGGTCGTATTGTGGATGTGAAGTGATCCGACAGAATGTAAATGAAAAATGACAATTGGAAGGTGAAGAGAAAAACTCAAGAGATAGGTGTTGCATCTCATTTTTTTTATATTCCGTGGCCCTACCACCCAAACCCGGCAGGAACACAGAAAACAACATACTGAAACAAAAATACACAAAACCAACAACACACAAGTTAAAGTACAAAACAAACTCAAAACCTTATGCGAAACCAGCAGATGGATTAATACCAGACGCCAAGACCTCGTTAAGAACACACCCAAAAGAATACTCACACCCACTGAAGAGGAAGTTCTCAGCTTCAGTCTGAAGTTCGCCACCGGCATCCCCAAAACAAACCTCATTTACATTATCCTTAAGAACTACAGACATTCCGACACAGACGTTAACAAATGCTTCGTTCATGGAACCATCACCGTCACCATCAATACGACAAACGACTGCAACACATCACCTCTCAGATATATCACTGCATTGAAAAAGCCGAGGACGACAAAATACTCATCACCACCTCAGAAAAAGGAGGAGATGTCGTCATCATGGATACACATTCCTACCTCAACAAAATCACCTCCTTCCCCAGCTACAATAACACAAAACATCACACTCATCGACAAAGAAACATCCACAATTTCAAGCCCATTTCATCGAGAAAATTCACAACCCTTTGACACGCAGATGCATCGAAGCAGCCCTTATATCCCAATGCAATACAGTCGCACGAAGGTATGGTCACTTAAAGATTGCAAAAATACACTAATTTTAAAACAGAACCACATAGACACAATACATCACAACACCAACATACAAGGTATTGGCTCACAACCGACAGTCAATTCGAATAACAGTACTAGCACACATTCACTACCTCTTTAAGAAAAGTAAAAGAACTCTTACCCACCATCAACCTAAAAGATCAAATAAAAACAACTTACCAACTTCCACCGTGCTCCACGTATGCCAACACCTATCTATTAGGTACTTGACAATCACCTCTCCATCCTATAATCGAAATAATAAAACCAACTTTTCCCCGAGAAATTACCATTATAGCCCTTCGCTGCCTTTCTTATTTAAGACAAGCCAAACACCCACAGAGAAAAGAAACATACATCCCCTGACCCCACCTCACTTAGACCCATCTCATTTCAAATCAAATGATACCCTCATATACACAGATACAAACACCCTTCCTGCTACTACTAAACAACCAAATACTGGAATATTCACATTTTCCCTTTTCAGCATCGAACATGTAAATAGCATTTTTTTTTCTGTGAACCACTGAAAATATTTTTCATCGGAAAAAGATGGATGACGCCGTCGAAATCCATCGAACTATGCCCACGGAATAAAAAAAAATGAGATGTAACACCTATCTCTTGAGTTTTTTCTCTTCACCTTCCAATTGTCATTATTATTTCTACCTCTCTATATATCTTTGGAGATATTCGCAATAGGTTCCTATTGCTCCAATAATCTTTTTGCTATATTGCTTAAGTCCTATATTTGTCTAGATTTAGTCAGTTTTGCACAAAAATCATTTTTCCTATGTGTTCACTGCGACAGAGAGTAAACATTGCAGATCAGAAGTTTGAAATTGTCATTGAAAGAAATTGAAATTCTTTGGGTTCTTCTTGTGTCTACTTCAATGGTTTTATTTACGTGTCAAGAGACCACAAACAACTTATAAACAATATGGCCTCAATCTCTAACGTGGGAAAAAACTTTCCGCTTCTTTGCATTTCACTTCAAACCGACGTCATCGAGAAAATAGAATCGCAAACAAGTCTTTTATTTCTCTGCTTCAGTTACCAATGCCACCATAACCGAATCATTACCTTTTATGGTCAGATCCATAGGCCTTAGTCTCGTAAGAGGGCTTTTGGCCCCCTGTGTGCCGTGTCGTAGAGACACTCATGTTTTACGGGTGTGACTTGGGCGAAAATAATTATCCGTGTTTTCATAGCAGTAGAATATAAGAGCTGATGAATTACTTGAAATGTCAATGTTGTAGCCGATTTTAGTAATTCAGTTGCCCATTCTCTCCCATTTCTTCGTAATTGCCTTGACTGACAAAGCCCAAAACTCAAAGGAAAGAAATCCAGCAGAATGAAGAGAACTTTTCTGATTTAGACGTTAATGATTACAAAGCTACTATAGCAAGAATCACTCAAGAAGCTATGCAGGGGAAAATGAAATTATCGGTGCCAGAAAGACGAAAAACATATTGAGCATGGAACTGCAAGTGCCAACACCTGTCTTCATTGGCCACAAGGAGACTGAGGAGGCAGAGAACTTGACCTACGTTGACAATTCTACTAGCAACTCTAATGACTCTCTTGACTACGAACTGAAATGCCGGAAGGCAACGGTATTCAACTTGCTGTGCAAAGTACGAAAATTTCCCTTGAAAGCAAACGGAGGTTCAATAATTCGAACGAGATACCTGTGATGAAACGTAAATAAAATGAACAATTAAAGAAAATTGGGCTGCTGCTGGAATCGGACCTGCGACCGATATGTGCCTCATTTTCTTCAACTACTTATTCTATGTACGTTGTCTAGGCCAAATGATACATTCACCGTGTAATAACAGAACATCAATTCAGATAAGGGTTTCATTATAATATAACGCAATTCATAATCATTCCGTCGGATCATATATCAATTTCTTAATAGCATAATTGTTGTGTTTAAAGAAACCGATAGAGCAGATATAGACCGTGAATAAACAAAAATGAGGATTTGGAGTTGAAACAGTTACGTGGGTCCTCAATGGTAAGTGCAACGCTGCGTTGAAACATATATATATATATATATGTGTGTGTGTATGGTCAGTGTGCTGATATAGATTATTGGTAATACGATAATAGAGAAAAAACAATACCAGAAGGTCTACTGTTCAAATGATTCTTTTATTTCGTCGTTTCGCTCAACTCGGCTCTTTCAAGAAATGAGGAGGTTATACGAGAAGACGGCGTATCTATCGGTGATCTGTGATTTGTGGTAGGTGAAGATAGTTGATTAAGTGGATGGGTGAGCAGAGATATGTTTCAAGTCCCCAGGGACATCGGTGTCCTGACTTGGGAAGTCATAAACGAATTCATGTCCTTCAGCTGATCTTTTCGAATATTAATGACTGTGTGGATAAATTCATTAAAATTTGAGTTGTGAAATAATTGAGGTCAGAAGGATTCATTCCATTTGGGTAGGGTGCCATAGAGGCCATACAGGATCAGTGGCCCTACCCAAATGAAATAAATCCCCTTTGACCTCAATAATCTATCAGTCAAATTTTAATTAACTTACTTAGTCTTCAGCATATTCGAAAAAAATGAAATATCTTTGAGTTTTCGTTTTGTTTTGTTTTTTTCAAATTTACATTGTAAGTTTAATGCTGAACTAGACCGTTTTTTGCAAAAATTATCGTTTAAAGTAGAAATAGTTTTATGAATTTCATATTATCCAAAACTAGAACCAAAACTTTCGCTTCCAAACATTTTAACGGCGTGGGCTATACTGACCTGTCCGACACTGCGTGCAGACCTGTACAGGTATGTCTGTGAGTGTGCACGAGCCTGTCTGCGGGAATTTTGATACTCTGCACACACACACACACACACAAACATATACACACACACACACACACACACACACACACACACACACACACATATATATATATATATATATATATATATATATATATATATATATATATATAAACAATAGGGAATAAGACAGAATCAAGAGTGAAAGTGTATGAAGACTTTATTTGCTAATTAATTCATGAATTAATTAGTATGCTATACATGTTTCGGAAGGGGTTCCCATCTTCAGTATCATCATTTAGAGGTTAGAAGGTTTCCGTGGAAAACAAATTTAGCATCAGATGTTTTGCTTTGTGAGCAAAAATGGAAATCAAGGAAGAGGGTTCCTTGGAGGTCATAATGGTGAGCCCAGACTGTATTATGTCTGTGAAGAAATCTGAGGTGATATAGTTAGATATACTGTTGGAAGTAGTAGCAGCAGTTATGGATATTTTATTGGTTGTGCTGGTCTGAGGGGGGCACTCTTAAGCATCGGTTGCCCTAGATACTGGAGAGCTGGATAGTAGTTTAGAGTAAAACTGTTTGGGTACTTGGTAAGTTGGGGACGAGGCTATCTGTAGTCTTTATCAAGATAGTGGGGTAAGGGGGTCTTTGTTATGATCGAATATCCGTTGGGAAATGTATGTTCTGTATCATTAATGGTCATATATATATATTGATGATCTTCCAAAGTTAATGACCACAAAGCTCACTACAAACATGGTCTCACAATACACTGCAAACCCTACTTATCTCAACTCATTGATAAACTATATGAAACACACATCTTCTTGTAACTCCTTATTCTTTTGACAGAACCCAGTATAACTGAAACGTCGAAATAAATGATCACTTGACTGATAAAGCCTTCCAACATTGTCATTTTACTCTCTCTCTTTCACATATATATAGAGAGAGGGAGAGGGAGGAGAGAGGGTAAAGTGTTAGGGAAAATTGATATGAATAGAATAAGATAGTAAAAAATTAATTTGATTGAGAGATCGACTATGAGGGTGATTCGATCCTACACCCTTTTATTCTTCTACGATTTCTTTCACCGCATCATTCAATTACTCAAGTTATGCTTCGGTCTATCGACAAATATGACTAGATTTCTTTTTCTTCATCTGCTTATTCAATATGAACCTCTGTCATACTATTACAAAATTTCCATTTTTAGAAATGTTGAATAACTTGTGTTATGCTACTTCTCTTTTTCTTTCTTCTGAATCTTTCTCGTTTATTTTTTTTTCGTCGTCGTCATCGCTACCTTTCAGTTGTTTATCCAGATAGCAGAGATCGATAGTTATTCACTAAGCTTAGTTTAGTTTGGCACAAGGCTGCAAGTGTAAGGCACCCATTAAACATTACTTCACAGATTGACGACATAAGTGTTTACTTAGCTGAGTTTAGTCTTACACAAGGCCACAAATATAGGGCTCCAAATGAAGATTGGTCTCGCCTTGTAATAGTACAATCTCTTCGAACAGATGGCCGACCATTATACCATAGCAAGGCGCGTATAGTATTTTCTTTGTTTAACTTGGTCTGACACAAGGCAACAAGTACAGTGTGCCCTAAGAGAACCTAACTCAACACGCAGTAGTAATAATTTACCAACTGGCTAACCATTACGCCATGGTGATGCACCCTATGTTGCTGGGTATATAATTAAATCCAAACAAGACCAATAAAATTAAAACCACTTCACATAAAACTAGATATCGAATAACACCCACGATCACTGGGATAAAACGAAATGCAAACTCTGGACAATAACAATCGTATGAAGTGAGAAATCATGGAGACTATACTACGATAAGGAAGATGAAATTTGTTGATAATGACTCACTCTGCACTCACAATGTTTGTCATCAGCAAATATGTGACATTCCCACCAGTTAATTCTCACCAGTTTATCGGCATTTCGTCGAATTCCAAAACTGGAGTTGACTTCATTTTTCTAACGTAACAAGAACAATCCTCACAAAAATTAGGTGTGCAAACTGATGTGTAAATTTCTCATTCTCCAATCATGATTTAAACTTATGATCAAATGATTGCAAGTAGACTGGCTTATTAACTGAACTAAACTAAATAGATATTTACGAAAGTTCTCATTTATCGTCATATTTATTTCATTTTCTATTTTATTATATTTTTGGCATTTTATTCTGATTTCTATTCTATTTTATTTTTCGGCATTTTCATTCTATTTTTCTATTCCATTTCATTTACTCTCATTTTTATTATATTTTCTAATTTATTAAATTTATCGTCATTTTTATTCTATTTTCTGTTTTATTCTATATATTATTATCTTTATTCTATTTCCTATTTTATTCCACTCATTCTCATTTTAATTCTATTTCATTCTATTTTATTTCCCTCTTTATTCTATTCATCGTCATTTTTATTCTATTTTCCAGTATTCTATCTTATCTTATTTTCCATTTTATTCTATT
>OY735212.1:45650747-45698247 GCA_963457665.1 Thysanoteuthis rhombus | reverse complement strand
ATATAGTATATATTTATATATGGTATTGCCCATAAGTACATCCTACCAATCCTTTTAATAAAAGTTAATTTTCTTCTAAATCAAGCATACCAGAATTTTATTATTTCTAGTGGGGCATTATACAATTAAAACGGATATTATTAGATGTTATGTATCAATAAGCTCTACAGCATTGAAATTCTGTTGCCAAAAATATAAATATAGTTCGGTCCAAAAATAAGTACATCCCCCCGAAAAAAAACTTTGTTCAACCCTATATAGTAAGTATATTTTCAAACCAAACTTGATTTTTTTCGTGTAGAGGATTTAGATAAATTTGGATATGAATAGAGCACGCAACGTTCAAAAAGTTTTTATATTGACAGAATTTTCTGTTCACAGATGTTCATTCCAGAAATAGTTCCACGTGGGAAAGTTCTTTCTTCCGATTTGGAGGAATGTATTATTAATTCTCGAACAGCTACCAAAAAATAGACTGTAAATAAAAATCTAGTCCTCAAAATTGTGAAGAATTACAAAAAAGTATAAAAGTCGGATATGTACAGAAGTGACTGGGTCGACCAAGCAAGCTGACCCCAGGATCGATGCTTCTGGAGTGGTTGATGAAGACCCAAGAAAATTTGCTGAGGATGTCTCGAACAAAATTGGCTTACATGGTCAATGACAGTATAGGAAACCACAACTGACATCGAGACACAGGTTCGTTTAAAGTTTGCAAAGGAGAATAAGAATACAAATTCTGTTTTGGGAACAGCATATTGTGAACAGATGAAACAAAAATAAACCTTTTTGGTTTTGACGGCATCCAACGAGCTGGGCGGTGTCATGCACTAAGAGAAGCGTCTGATCCCAAGAGTTAAACATAATGGTTGTATGAGTTCTAATGGAACAAACAGGTCAGCTGAATTTCATCGACGGAATCATGAATTCTCAAAGATTGACTCAAAATTTTCAAAACAATTATGTTGCCTTCTCTCAAGCACTTGGAAAGAAGAGCTACGTTCCAGCATGACCATGATCCAAAACATTCCACTAAGAAGACAAAAGATTTTCAGAAGAAACAGAATGTAAAAAATGCTCGATTGGCCGAACGAGTCACTGGGTTTAAATCCAATTGAGCACTCGTAGAAAGTACAAAAACCACAGAATTGAAAGTCTGCATAATGTCAGAGTAGGAAAACATTCCAGTGACTGTGCAAATCTAGTGTAGTCAATAACACCCAAACCTTAAGCAGTAGTAGAAAATAAAGGCGATCGTACCAAATATTGATTTTTTATGACTTCTTTCGCAGGGGTGATACTTTTTTTTGAGCTGCTTCATATTCATATTTTTTATTACAGTGTTTCAATGCTATTGAGTTTGGTGATGAATAATACCTAATAGTATCTGTTTTGATTGTATAATTCTCCATTAGAAATAATAAAATCTTGGTATGTTTGGTTTATGAAAAAATTAACATTTTATAAAAAAGATTGTACGGGTATACTTGTTTATGGACCATACTGTACACTCACACAAACACAAACACATATATGTGTATATATGCATATACATAAATTCATGCATATAAACATGTATAAACGCATACCTACGCACAAGCATGCGTAAGGGAGCGTGATGATGAAGATACGACCGCTACAGGGCCGATGCTGATGTCACAATTAAACAAAAGTAGTGTCCAGTGGAAGTATTCTTGTGTGCCGTAGATTTCTTCTGCTGAAAGCATAATGCTTAATATATTAATCTTGCATGTCATTGAAGGGGAAATTGATCCGATCTGCGTTCTCAAGAAATGCAGTCAAGTATCAAACTAAGCCTTGTTTTAGGAATGCCCTTAAATGAGTTTTCTAACCTAAATGCATTCCTGTTTGTACATTTGCATGTTTATACCTATCTGTATTTTCATGTTTCAGTACATGCAGATATTTCTCTGCATGTGCTTATCTATGCATATATGTACATGATCTTTCGTGTGTGTCCGTGTGCATGTATGCGTGCACACACATCAATGTGATATAGATGCATTTACGTTGTCACGAATGTGGATACGTATATGTGCGTACATATGTGTGCACATTAACGCATGTGTATGTGGAAATGCATGCATGCTAGTGGTTGTATGTGTGTGCTGAAACGTGTTTGCACATGCATACGTGTATTGATGTGTACGTAGGTATGTATGCATGTAACCAAATATAACAAAGAAGAATCCACTATTATTAGTTTTGCGTGTCTTCAAAAAGAGTAGAATCGAAGCCAAGCCTCCTGGCGGTGGGTAAAGAACAAATATTTTTGCCCTGCCAGAATAGTCCCGCAGTTTGGATAAGATTTCACAGAATTTCTGGCTTACCGAATTCTTCAGCTTTTTCTCTTCCGTTCGAAAATTACAGCCATGTTGAAAAAAATTCTTGCTTAATCGCCACGTTTTAATTAGGCAGACGAACGCACATATTCATAAATATCTTGATGTACACAGATATTTACAAGTTTCGTCTGGCATAAGACCACGCTATCAATGAGCCACTGATGCACCGAACGAGTATCGAACATAAAATCAACAATGTGTGTTTGTGTGTGTATATATAATTCTATGTTTCAACATACATGAATAAGACGTCAACTGTTGAGGCGCATGCAGTATCTATCTATCTATCTATCTATCTATCTATGAGGATGCATAAAAAATTCCAATCTGACACGTAATTATGAGTTTAATT
The DNA here is from genome assembly GCA_963457665.1 of Thysanoteuthis rhombus. Taxonomy (NCBI): domain Eukaryota; kingdom Metazoa; phylum Mollusca; class Cephalopoda; order Oegopsida; family Thysanoteuthidae; genus Thysanoteuthis; species Thysanoteuthis major. The sequence goes on along the minus strand of OY735212.1, from coordinate 45,695,529 downwards.
TTCATCTAAACTTTTCAGTGCATAATATTCGATGCATGTTATTGATATTAATCACTGAATTAAGTTTGACTAGGAAATTTTGTTGAGAAAAGAGATTATGTTGAGAAAGGAGATTATGTTGAGAAAGGGGATTATGTTGACTTTTAAAACTTGGATGCTTGAAAGGAATTCTTTTTTTCATCACCAGGCTACACACTTATTTTCGTACATACATGTGTGTATATATGTGCGCGCATGCACGTGTATGTTTTCAAGGGTTTCGTTATCTATGAAGGATTAGTACTCAATATCAGGGATAAAGCATACGTGGATATAGCTGGCGTAGACACAGAAATCAACACTTCATGGCGATTCATGCTGAAGATCGTGGCAGCGTGAAACTCTGGATCACCATGAAGTGTTGATTTCTGTATCCACCCCTCTCTCTCTCTCTCTCTTTCTTTCTCTCTCTCTCTCTCTCTCTCTCTCTCTCTCTCTCTCTATATATATATATATATATATATATATATATATATATATATATATATATCGTCCTGTGATCAAGTAAAGCAGGTTTTTATGATTCCTCCACGAGGACTGACTCACTCTAAAATGGAAATTCACATTTGCCATAGAGCCGAGGTAGATAAATAAAGTGCATATATATTTGTGTGTGTATGTATGTTTCTGTGCATATGTATGTGTGGTTGTGTGTATGTATGTGTGTTCATATATAACAGTCTATGACCTTTTAACCATAGTCATAGTTTCAATTTCAAAAAAGATTCCCGCATATAAAGAAAGTGATATTCAAAGAGGAAACCCAGTTTCTGAATCTGTTCGTATGTGTGTGTCCACACATATATTTATGTGTGTGTGTGCCTGTGCATGCACGTGTGCCTAAATTCCTCAGTTGTGAATTATGGAATGCTTTTCAGATGGAATCAATGACTTGATCTCTGACAATGACGTTATGCCCAATTTGGTAAAAATATTCAAATTGAATGAGAAATTCAATTAAAAACAGCTGTCATCTCAATGAAAACCTCAACCAAGGTTAAGTATATACTTATATATACGTGTATGTGTGTATGTGGTAATTGTAGAGACATTATTCTTTATTTATTTACGTGGTCAGCTGTTCGGTTTGTTGCTTGGTTAATTCCGGTGCCGGTCGAAATGTTTTCCTAATAAAATGTCCCGACAATTATCACATTCCGTTGGACAACCACACACACACACACGAACACACACACACACACACATATATATATATATATATATATATATATATATATATATATATATATATATATATATATATATATTATTGTGTCATCAACAGACAGTTGTTTCGATGTATTACATCTCTTCAGTGTGGCTATAAACTTTATCCCATCCAGTACCGCCAGGCAGAATTGAAACCCTCACATCGGACCCGGAGGCCAATATCCTATCTCTGGACTACTGGGCGGTCAGTAAAGCTGAATTTAAGCGATATATTCGTTTACGCAGAAACTCCTCATCCACCAGAATGCTCAATTCCTATGATATATGCATGTCTGTGTATGTGTGCTGTGATATATGTATATGTACTACTTTTCTGTTGTGCTTTCTAGTTTTATCCTCTTTCATTGTTGCACGGATATGCATTAACAGAATGCATACGTCCTTGACTATTGCTTTAGATAGATCGTTATTTTAACCTTGTAAGCCATTGCTTATTAGTTCGATCTTCATTGGACAACACACTACTGTGGCCTCATGCTGGACTAAGCGAAGTCAAGTAAATATTTGGTTTTGAACAGAGGCACCCGCCGTAAACAGATTGTTGGCCAACTAACCCTGTAGGCCGATAGTTATTTGTTTCTAGACTACTGTAATTAACAAGATTGAGTTAAATTTACCCGTGTACATATACACGAGTCCCTGCCGTAGAGTGATATCCAATGCGATAGCTTAGGTAGCCTTCACTAAAAAGTTCGTTCCTTTATTGATGTGCTGAAATCAACTTAGTCCAACAAATGTAACACCCCCCCCCGTATTTTGGAAGTTCGTTTTACGGCTCTTTTCGTTTTTTCAAAAAAAAAAAAAAAAGCCAAAAGCGAAAATAGCATTCAACGTTTGTTTCGCAGCTCACTTTCTTCCTGTCTCTTTTAACATCCCAGTTTCTCATATCTCCAGCCAACCAAACTTCGCACGATATCACAAATTTGGTGTCTGGGAACGCTTAAACTTTCCCCTATATAAATCAATGATGATTGTTTCTTCGTTCCCCGTCAATCCAGATAACAAAAGATTTTTTCTAATAAAAACGCTCAACTTCTGGATAGCAGAGAAATATGTATCAATATATAGTACGTATGCTTATATATATATATATATATATATATATATATATATATATATATATATATATATATATATATATATATATATATATATATATATATATATATATATATATATATATACAAGCATACATACTACGGAGTGATTGTAAACGAACTAGTACTACAAACTGATGCCGGTGATTTCGTTTTTTTTTTTTTTTCTAATGTATTCTTCACGGATATGACAATTTGCTGAAATGGACACCCAACAAGTATATACACAGCTATAGATATTTACTAAGCTCTGCTTAGTATTGCATAAGGCCAAAGTAATGGGGCACCCAGTAAGAAACTAAATCACTAGAGAAAAGTATCGGTTAGCAAGAGGAGCTCATTAACCATCATGCAACAGTAAGTACCGATATAATCAATCAGCTTAGCTTCGTTTGACGTAAGAGTGCAAGTGTGAGACACCCAGGTAGGATCGAATTCACATCTGTTTGCGTCCAAATAGTTGACCATTGCTCCGTAATGAAACAATCAAAACTTGAACTAGTACTTAATCACATTTGTAGGGTAATTAGTGGGGATTGATTTCACTAGACAATAGAATTTGGTCGGCAGGACGAGCCCATTAACCATCGCGTGTAGGTATTTACTAAGTTTAGCTTTGCTTGGCAAAAGACCACAAATGCGGAGCACTCAGTATGGGATCAAACTGATAGTAAAACATGATAGTAAAGGTCTGCTAGACAAGCTTGCTAATCGCTCCCCCATAGAGAAGTGGCCAAATTATTTATCAAGTTCGGCTTTGTCTTGCTTAAGGCGATGTATCTATGGGGCACCCAATTTGGGCTGTGGTTTCAAGTTGATCAAAGATAAAATAACTGTGGCCGGTATTTACTAAAATTCTCATTATTGATTGGACTCAGTCAAGGTTGGCTATGAGGGTGACAGCTTATTGTTGCTACTGCCTGGGTAGGTAAGGTAATTTACGGTAGAGCGGTTTGCTAGTATTTCCTCCGCTGACTGTCATGGCTTGCTAGAGAAGAAACTTTATTTCAAGATATTTGGCGATGAGACAGGACTTCAGGAAGAATTGGATTCATGCTTTTTCCAAAGGAATTAGTGTGCGCTGAATGTAAACTCAAATTGTAGAAGTTGCTTTATTATCTCATTGGAGGAAAGATATCAAGAAATATCACTATAGAATTGCTTACACGGAATGTAAAAGTTTCTATTTCATTTTATTAAACTTTCGAGCTTCCGTAATGTAGCCTCATCGGGAGTTTTAAACTGTCAGGCGGTCCATTTTTACTCAATAACTCATCACTCAGGTATGCGGCTGACTACCCCCACCTACCCCCACCTTCCCTCCCACCTGCTCACTTGCCCGACAACATAGCTTTTCACACCACACCCAACTCCTGGCACCCTCACCTGCTGCCCTTACTTACATACCTACCTGATCAAAGCGGACTATACTACATACATTCCTACGTACCTGGGCTGGTACTTACTTGCTTGTCTTGTTCTGAATGCTATCGAATATCTTTACTTACTTTATACGAGTTTACTCTAAAGCTTTCTGGTTTTCTTCTCTTTCTTTCATCTCGTGGATTTCTTTCTTTTCTTTTCATTTTCTCTGGCTCTCTCTCTATCTATATCTCTCTCTTGCTTGCTCTCTTTTTCTTTCTTTCTTTACGTAGATTTCTTTTTTCTCTGTTTTTTTTCTTTTTTCTTTTTCTTTCTTTCCTTCCAGGGTTTTCTTTCTTTTTTTTTTTTTCTCTTTTCTTTTTTCCTCTTTCTTCCTTTCTCTCCGTCTTTCTTTCCCCTTGTCGGTTTGCACAAGCTTCCCCTCTCTCTGTTATACTATACTCTTCCTCTTCAATTATCTCCCAGTTTCCTATTCTCTCCTCATCTTACTCTTCCTTGTTTTTTCTTTCTTTTCCATTTACTATTATCGAATGTACAGAGAGGGTAAAAAAGCTAACACACACGCGCGAACAGACAGAGAAATATCAGATTGTTCCTCATGAAATGTCGTCCCGTGTACAACATAGTGAATAATGCTTTAAGTGAAAGATTTACCAATATGAATACATTTGCAGATTCTGTGCAAATAGAATGTAAACAAACTTGGCTGCGCTAAGGTCAAACTCCCTCGCTTCGCTTAAACCTAAAAAGTAAACAAAATAGAATTAATTTCTCCATACAATATTATTCCAAAAATGCGTCTCCCTTTTCAACTCCCTTTATTAGTAGTTCCTGTAAATGGGATTCGTAAACTTTGGCAAAACAATTCAACCTGTGTTGGGCTTTAGAAGTGGGAGTGAATTCGTCATCAGTTTTAGCTTACATCACTGGGTCATTATCATTCGTACACGACGTCATTGCTTTTTCTGGTGAGGTCATTGCCATCCATTATTATTGCTACGTATGAAAATAAAGTCATAACTCAAAAGAAGGAATTTGAAAATAATTTGTTGTTTTTTTAGAGATTTTGGGGCCCTAACCAGAAATGGTCACTAACTAAGAAGTTGGACTAATATTCAAGTATGAATTCAAATGCTGTTCAAGTTGCTGATAACGTCAACGATACATTTGGAGTGAACACTACTACAGCGCGAACTGTTCAGCGTGGGTTCTTGTCTGGAAATATGGATGCCAGTAAAGACCACGACGGAGGCGCAAACCTGTTTTTGCTTCAAGATGGAATAATTGGGAAACCAAATTTCGTTTTTTTTACTGTATTCGGGACAATTAAAGATCGAGATGGCATTTCATCATTATAAGATCATTATAAATGGGTTGTTGTCTCAAATGGGTTACATACTGATTAAATATCGACTGTTTTTGTTATTTATATCATCACCATCTCATTATTAGAGGAAGATATTTTATATGTAATAAAACAATATAACTATTCAAAATGCTCAAAGTAAATATTAGCACTTACGGTCCATGAATTTACAATTCTATCGAGATATCGCGAATGAAAGTATTCAACGTTGCTGGGGTTAACTTTATTCTCATCTTTTCAATAATATATACTAAAGACTTTTTTTATGCTACCAACAAACGATTAAAGATGATATTTGCTTCTACTTATCTAATTACTGACACTGACATGTCGTTCGTTGGCATCGGTGCCGGAATTAATTTAGTTACTATTAATATGATCGACATATCTGTATATCTCCCAAATGCCAAGAATTGCTCCATCTTGCGTAGGCGATTGGGTGACAGGCAATGTTGTACTGTTATTGCGTCTTTCAAACGAATGACAAACATTCGAAGCTTCTGTCATGGACATTAGGCAAGTCGTCATATCTCTTCTAAAGCCGAAGAAAATAAGAAGAGAAAGAAGGAAAGGGGCAAGAAGAGGAAAAAAAGGGAAGAGATGGAAGAGGGGAAAAGAAAAGGTGGAGAAGGAAAAGGAAAAGTTGGAGAGAGAGAGAGAAAAGGAAGATAAGATGGAGTGGAAAAGAAAGGAAGGGAGAAGTAGGAGGAAAATGTTGAAGAGGAGAGGTGGGAAAAGGGAGAAATAAGAGAAATAGTAGATGGAGAGGGAAGGAAAGGAGGAACAAAGAAGAGAGAGAGGGGGAGAAGTAAGAGGGATGATAGAGAAACAGAAGGAAGTAATAGATGAGAAAAGAATATGGAGGAGGAGGGGTGAAAGAAGAGGTTGGAATGGGAAATAAAACGGGATTGGAGGGGTGACAAGAGATTGAGAGGGAAAAGAAAGAAAGAAAGAAGAAAGGAAGGATTGGAAGGAAAAAAGAATGAAGAAGAAGAAGGAGGAAGAATTAATCTATACTGAGACGAACTTGAGAACAACTAAAGAATTCTTGAGCAATTTTATTTCGGACACCGATGTTCTCAGTCATTTTCACGTTTAACCTGGTTTCAAAACAGTTTCATTTCTTGCTGAGAAAATAATCAAACCCTAAATTACTAAAAGCCCCAAAGAGTCAAACCAGCAAGTACGAAAGCCATTTCGTACGTGAAGGTCTGTGATCAGGATGCATTGATATTCTTAGAACTTAATCGCATCATGCTAGTTGGTATTTCTCAAGAAAAGGATGGGTGAATACCAAATTAATGATAACAAATGCTGGTTCTGTTTGGTATTCGTAAAATGAATGACGATTTCCCACGGTGATATAAAGAAAGGTATCACTGAAAGGCTCAGTTGTCTGAGAACCCCAATATTTTAAGGATTTGACAGGAATTTATTGGAAACTAATCTCATGATAAAATATCTTTCATTGCGTCACACCAAAGATTGACAGAAAAAAACTTTCATTAATTCATTCGATTATTTATATACTTTATTAAAAATCGGCCAAATTCATATAAAAAACATATTCACGTAAATTCACTGCCAGTCAAAGTTGGTAAAAGGTGTTTTAAGTTTTTACCGTCATTAATGCCCAGTTATGGGGAAGTGATTTTCCAAAATGCTCACTCAATCACTCTTCGGAATAAGTGGCGTTTCAGTTCGGTACATTTCCAATTGTTTCATAGAGACACCTCTGTGAGGTCATACATAGTTGATATAGAAAAATGGTGTAAGATATCAAGGAACCTTGACATTCGCTTGAGTATATTGGTTATATAGTTGAAACCATCATTACGTTATCTGTTGTTTATTTCTTGGTTTTCTCTCTCTTTTTTTGTCTCCATTTGGCGGTTATTTTTAATCCTCATGTTATCTTGAAAACATAAGGCCTTCTCTTGTCTGCTGCACGTTCCAAAATGACGCTTATCTATCAGATATATCTGTGTGGTGCCTGATGTTCGTTCTTCTCCGACGCTGATTGGTCAATGAGTGGATAGCTGCCGATAATGTCAAATAAAGAATTTGCCAATGATAAAACGAGGACTGTTGGTGGCGCTTATGAGACCTTTTTATTTACTTAAAAAAACAAACAAACCCATAAAACAAAACAAAACAAGATATATTATTTTAAAAAAAAAGTAAAAGGCCTTGGCTAAACAGCTAACAGCGCGGAAAATGGAATCACTCAGTCGAATTCAAACTCTGACTGCATTCACTTTGCACTAATGTCCTTGGGAAAAGCATGAATCTATCTCCTCAGCCGCAGGTATGGGAAATAGTGGTTTGTGAAGTGTGTGATACTTGTTACCTTCAAGTCAATTGTCACATATCGCAAAACCTCGAAGGAATTCAAAGTCGAGCCGGGTTAGAGGAACGTGAAGAGGAACCTATGATATGTGCTGCCCATGCGGGGACGGCTGATCCTGTAACAAATGTAAGGGCACTATTTATTGTTATTTTATTATTGCAAGGGCAACTCTGAATTCAAAACTAGGCATGCTGGTGTGTGAGATCGAACGCATCTGCTTTGCACAGTTCCAGGTCATCCTTGAAAGCTTCCCTCTAATACTTCAGGAGGCTACAACACAAAGTGGATCGCACAGGGTGCCGGGGTTCTGCACATGTAGCCGTTCTGGAATCCAGGGCGGATTCATGTCATTCGACCTGACGAGGTTGAGACGCAAAAATCTTTCCAACGTACCCCCAAAGGAGAGAGCTGCTGGCCCAGTCTTTCACCGTTGGAACGATGGGGCTGGCGCAAAGTCAGTCCCCAGAGACTCTGTCAGCTTAGTCAAGAGGTTGAGTCGGGGCTACCAAGAAAGGAAAAGAAATATATCCAAGCAGAAAAAGAGAAAAAGAAAAAAATGAGATCAGTTTAAGACTTGTCGGGTATAATCAATCGATCGAAGGCAAACATACTCATATTTCTAAACTTTGGCCAATCTCTGTTTTCCAAGTTTAATTGGAGATCCAATACCAGTATATACGTATGTGAGTAGGGTGTATGTACACGTACATGTATGCAAGGGTGTGTGCATGTTTACATAAGAATTATGTCAGGGATATACATATATATTTGTATATGTATATACGTAGGTAAATAAATATGTCTATACAGCCTAATGATAAAGAAGCATTTATTTTTTTACAAAAATATGTATTTTTCAGCATGATTTACCTCCTTGTCAACGCGCTTAATCCAGTAGTGAATATCAATCATAGAGATCGAATATGATAATTTCAAAACTAAGTTCAGCAAATGATTAATTATCACACTAAAGATTTATTGATCTACCCGCACACTCGCAAACACACACACACACACACACACACATGCATATATCATTTGGCCCAGACAACGTGAATAGTATAAACAAATTAAAAAAATGAAACAAATCACAGTAAAGCAAGATTTCTCGTCTATACATGCGTACATACATACATGAAAAAAGGCTGAGGAGTAAAACCTTTTTACTACCAGCGTGAATATTGTTTGGACATTTAGTAAGCATAGTTAGTACGGCACAAGGTCAACATATTAACTACGCTCAGCCCAAGGCACACCGATAATAGTTAAATGCTCAGTGATGATCGGTACCGAATTGATGTGCGAGACAAACGTGCTAAACAACGCCCTACGATAACCATTTCCTTGGATTTATATTTTAATTCATGAGTTTTTTTGCACCTGATCTGTATATATATATATATATATATATATATATATATATATATATATATATATATATATATATATATATATATATATATATATATACAAAACAGGTTAATAGAAACAGACGCACGACCGAAGTCTCTTGGCTACATGCAGTGTTGAGGCTCAGTTACAAAATTAGGAGAAGGGGTGATTAATGAATAAGTTACTTCTTTCACCTTTTGTTGGACAGTGATCGCTAAAAAAGTCTGAAATTTTCAAAATACAAAGTTGAATCCTTCCGGACATGAACTGAGGGATCAATTTAAAGATGAACTTTTTTAGCGAATTGAACTCCACCCCTCACTAAAAACCTATTCAGGCGGGGGCAGGAGGATTAAAAAAAAAAACAAGAACGAAGTTTTTTGTAGACATAATAAGAAGCAAATGCTTCAATTTTCCGCCTACTAATTCAATTGGTGCAAACTGTACGTGTGATATATATATATATATATATATATATATATATATATATATATATATATATATATATATATATATATATATATGTGTGTGTGTATATATGTATATATATATATACATATATATATATATATACATATATATATATATATATATATATATATATATATATATATATATATATATATATATATATATATATATAACCAGCCAGCCAGCCAGCTAGCTACTCAACCAGACAGACCAGCTTGCAAATTGAGAAAATCCTTTATTGACAATTTCGGTGACAAGAGTTGATCTTGCTGACTGAAAAGTCATCCGTAAAATAAATAAATGTACATAAGTATTACGTAGCAGTCACAATGTTGGTATTATCAGTAGGAGGCCAAACACTGAAAACTTGATCTAGACAGCCAGGGAATCAGGGTGTATTGCAATGAGCAGGACTCTGAAGATTATACTTGTAAACAGTGTATCATCATCATCATCATCATCATCACCACCACCACCACCACCACCATCATCATCATCATCATCATCATCATCATCATCATCAACGGCAGCCGTTATGGGTCCATTGCTGTACAAAGGCTGTTCCCATTTCCTTCCATAACAAGCACGATTGCACTAACCTGTGCCATATCTTACTGGCAAACCTTTCTATCCCGTCTTTCCATCTTGTGTCTTGTCTTTTCCTTCGGCATTCGCTGTCCCACCGGCACCTATCGGCTAGCCTTTTGCTCGTCCTCTTGACCCTTCTCCTCGCTATATGTCCTGCCCTTTTCCATATTTGTTACCTGTACAATATCCTTCACCCTGGTCATCTCGTTATTCCTAACGTGGCTCGTTCCATTGCTCTCTGTGCAGTTCTGGGTTGGTTTTGTAAGTTTAGGCTATCTAATATGATATAATTCTTTTATTCATGTTAATCTGATAAATCTATGAACTTAATTCCGATAACTTACATATTTAGCTGATAAATTAATGAATAAACGCATGATTCGATAAAAATTAGCGCATACCCTTTTCGCCCATCATCTTTTTTTCACGTGAGCGGATTGTAAAAGAGTGGGTCACACATAACAGCCGTGGAATGTGTATCAAAGAACTTTGAAAGTAACTGAAATATTACAACAGTGTCTTTGTATGATTTCAAATAGACATAAGTTTAGATAGAATCAGTCTGCAAGATGTTACAGGGCACTAATTGTTCAAATTTCTATGTTTTAACTCTTTCGAGAAACATGGGACACATATATTTCGAGGTTTCTTTGAGTGCTGAGATATATATGTCCTGTAGATCTCTGTTAGAAGTCTATTGGGAAATTTTAATTCGGACGTTAGACACCTTAATAGGCTGGTCTTAAAAGGATTTGATTATTTAAAAGGAATCAATTTAAGTTTAGATGACCCCACCAAAGTAACGCGTTTAATAGGCGGTTGACAGACGCCAGAATACAGAACTCTGAAATGAGTAAATGATTATTAATTATTTGACAAGTTTTTTTCTCCTCCTTGTTTACGCTCTGGTCGTTTTACATTGTATCACCGTTTAGCAAGCAGCATGAATCGGATAAATCGAATGAAGAATAAGCTCCCGAGGAGATTCGAACTCGTATCTCATACCTTTGGGAACTTGCCTCCCCGATTGGGTTACGAAAACAAATCAGTAGACGTCATTCATCATCTGATTATCCAATGTTTATATCACACCATATTGTTTGTTTACACTTAGTAGACGTAACCGTCTTAAAAATTTTCGAATTTCTTTGATGAAGCATTGCCAATTATTGTTACTTTTTTTACAAGTAATTTCATTCAATTTCTGCTGCTTTCTATCGTAACTCCCAGATCGTCATCCTGTAATAGAAAACATCGGGAAATGGAAATTATGATTAAGAGCTTCTGTGAGTCAAAAAACGATAACAATATCCTTGAAATGTTTTTCGCAATTGAAATATCTTTAATGTCCCCGTTGGGAAAGAGCCTGGACTATCATTCACTTCGGGTGTCTGTTGTCGTTACCCTTGTCGTTGTGCCTTGTTTCTCAATTGGATTACCCCGTTATTCCCAGATATATTTCTGTGAAATTCTGTAAGAAGACTTGCGAAGAGATTCTATTGTTTGCTTACGAGGTTATTTCTGCTTACAGTACGGAATTTTTCTCAAATCTTGGTCGATCTTGCCTAAATTTGGCTTTGATATAGACAAAACCCCAGAAATTGTAAAATGGTGAGTTATGGTCGATCCGATTGTTTCTTCTTTTTAAATATTCTACTTGTAAATAACCACATATCAACATGCAAAAAACATTAATTAATACAGTAATAACTTTGGAACTGCTGAAACGATTAGAAAGAAAATTGCTCTGCAGGTTCTTGGGCACTTAATTGCTGAAAATATATAAGGTCTAATAATTTTATGGTTTAAATAAAAAAGATTGAATATCTCAGAGCTAACGGTCTTAATAAACAACTAGTTATCAATCTCTCTCTATTTCAAACGGTTTCTGTCGAGGACTCATACTTTTTAGGTTTTCTTTTCGTATTATTTTCGTTTCTCTTTTTTTAGTGCAACGCTCAGATGGTTTAAGAATATAAAGCAACGTGAGTATTTAAAAAAAATAAATAAATAAAATAATTGATGTGAATAGTTTCAAAGTTGAAGCTCGGTTCACCTAGTGCTCGAACGCGAATATTTTATTCGAAATCCGCGGAATCATTTTACTAAACGACATTCCAGAATTTGGAAGTTAATGACAAAAGTTGTTCTGTGAAGGAGTCATCCATTTATTTTTTTCCCTCGAGGCATTAAATTAAGAACAATCCAATACCAGGCAACCCCCGTCAAGTTCGTCGGGCCTGCGACGAAGTGTATTCAGGAGTGAGACATCCAGTCGTCAAACACACGACCCCCAATCGTGTTGCATCGCCAGGACATTCATTCCTTTGATAAATAACTCTCTGATTACTAAGCTGATCTCAAGAAATTACTGGGCGCTTGCCGTAGTTTGATGGTTGGCAAACTCACCCCGTGTACCAATTAGTTGAGTGTATACGATCCTCTAGTACAGAGGTCTTGTACTAAGCTACCCTTTGAATCGAGAGTTTGCATTTTGTGGTCCAACGGAGTAGTACGGATAAAAGCGAAGCCCCAAGGTCGTTTTCACAGATGCGTGGGAATGTGCGCTGAAAAATAATGAATTTCGGACACACGAAGAAATAAATGTACATTAACTCCTACCTCGCAGTACATGCGGTATAAGAATTCCCGGTACTGAATCTTGATAGTATTTGTTTGGTAAACCGATGTATAAGTGTACACTCGACAGAGAGCGTGTATTCGTGGATGTAAGAAAGTGAGTGCAATTGTTGGAAAGTGTAAATGAAGTTTATCAAGTATTTAGTCAGTTAGAGATAAAACGTATTCTGCCACAGATGGTGTCATTGTTTTGGGAGAGGGATTGGAAAACTGTATTTTTCCCTTAGTCGTTACCCAAAAGATGGAGTTCTTTTCTAAGTAACGAAACCTCAATAGCAAAAAAAAATTACATTTTCTTTTTCTCGCCGAAAAAGATCCAAAATACTGCGTTCTTCTCGTTACCCCCCCCCCATCTCCCCAAAACAAAAACCATTACCCTAACCCTAATCCTCAACCTAACCCTTTACCCTGGGAGGGCTAACGAAATATAAAATTATGCATTTTCTTTTTCTTGCCGATTAGAAACTCTATTTGTGTGGTTGGTTTGGATAACTTGAAGAATTAAAATATTCTGACCTTTTTCTGAACGATCAGTCTTGTATTTATTTTACTTGGGTTCCGAGTTAATCAAGCTGTCAGATTTTGCCCTAAGAAGAGGCTAATGCTGTCAAAAGTTTGAAATAAGAAAAAAACGCAATATAAGGCAGGGCATTTTAGGACGTTTTCATTTATCCCCACCAGATCAAAATTTCCATAACCGGAAATTGATTTGATAGTTTTTTTTTTCATTAGGGTAGGGGATTAGGGTTAGGCTTTTCAATCTTGTGATGGGGACTAATAAAATAAAAGACCAAGTCTTATGAAGAATTTTTCGACGAGAAAAAAATTACAATTAAATCTTTCATTCTGTTTTGGCTTTCAAACTATAAAATTGCGAACATTAGCATTTAGAGGTGACTAACGAAAAAGGGTCCGTTAGATTAGATTAGAACTGATTAGCAACTAACCATTCCTCTACGAGAGGTGATAATCGCACTCTTACTTACAATGTAGATAAGTGACGGTGTTGTAGTTGTAATATAAACATGATGTTTATAACGACGATAGAGAATTACGTAACTGACAATAGGGTGTTACCTTTAGTGAAATAATGCCAAGGTGTTAGTCGCTAAGTTATCGCAAATATCTTTCCCCCGACACAATAATGTCTCATTGTTCCAACATTTCATAACGCCATATTATCTTTGTCTAAGTCATAAGATATTGTCCGGTTCATATAACTTGACTAATAATCATCCATTGTTCACTGTTCGCTCCAAATTCATTTGATTCATTTCAGAGAGAAACATGATATTTTCCCCATTGATATTTGATATTTGATTCAAGTATCGCCTTTGGATCTTATAGTCACTTGTTTTATTTCAATAATTGAAATTATTTCGGTAAGTTGATTTTTTGAACCTCGTCGAACCTTGTTCTGAGAGAGCATATACTTCTACTGCCATCAATGTCGCATCAAGTGCCTGATCTGGGCATTGGACTTGTGACCTTCCAGAAAACATTGGAATGGAAGCACAAGCCTTTCAAGAACAAGGCTGGACTGATAGAATACAACATACAGTAGAGGAAGGCTGCAGGATACAGAGGCTGAAAGAAAAAAAAAAGCTCAAATTAAATAAATCGTTTGAAATGATCAACAACTCAGCTCAAGATGATCTTCGACATCCTCTCTATCTTCACAAAATACTTTCAGTAACATGAAATTCATTCTTCCCCATAAACCTCAGTAAGCATACGAAAAGATTCGGTAGCCTGGTTTGGGGAATTTAAGCAAAAAATTCGAATTGATGTTCAGTTGGATTTTTTTTTAACTGACCATTTTTCATGACATGTCGGCGAAAAAGATTACTGGAATCACTGCGTAACAGTGAACTGAAAACTGGAACTGATCGAAACTTTCAGGGATTTCTTACGCATGTTCATTATCCTATGCATGAAAAAACAAACAAACAAAAAAAACAACAGTTGTGCTGCCAATGAAGCTTTTTTTTTTACTGCAGCATTTGTATGAAATCATATACCCACCACATACACGTGTGCACGCGCGCACGATGGTTGATCAATAGGTCCGATGTCTGACACGTAGCTACTAGCTGAATTTTGGTCTGAATTTTTCCTTGTATAATGTTGGAGCTATGTGACTAATATTCACAGCTGGAGTAAAAGCTTTGACAGAAAAGGAAATAAGTTGAAAAAATAGATATCTGTTGCGTGAAATCATCATTACGCTACGGACATGTTTTTGTATCTTATATATATATATATATATATATATATATATATATATATATATATATATATATATATATATATATATATATATATATACAGTAGGCCAAGGGGGTTCTTAAAGTAAAAATAATTGAGAAAATTTTTTCAAAGGTTTTAGAGAGTGGGTTCAAGACATAATTGCGTATACTTATCTTTGTTACACGCTTATATATCATTCTTTGAGGGGTTACAGCAAAGGGAACATTTACCCCTTTGAGGGGTTAAAAGTGAAAGAGGATTTTTTTTTCTCAAGTTTGAAAGCTTTAGTCCTTTTTTTCTTCTGAGATATTCAACCCGGCGTGAATGAGTACTTGTGTTGGGGATGGGGGTGAAATATATACCACAAGTAATCCAAAAAATCTTCATTCAATTAGTGTCCAAGTAGAGATTATCGATTAGATACATGAATTTACTCTGTAACCATGGTTATAGTCCTTTTTTTGTTATAGAGCAAATTTATTCAACTAATATATATATATATATATATATATATATATGTATATATATATATATATATATATATATATATATATATATATATATATATATATATATATATATATATATATATATATATATATGTTTGTGTGTGTGTCTGTGTGTCTGTGTGTGTGAGGTGAGGCGTGCGAGAATGTGTGTGTGGCACTGCTTAAAGTTAGGAGAATTTTTAATTTATCAGGTTTCTTGTGCCTCGCTGGACATTTCTCACATATATCGATACAACCCCATCAAGACATAAAGAACCCCGTCTGCTATCATTTTATTCTTTCCATTTGGGAGATTGACGATAATTATGTTTTTTGAATTTCCAGTTGTTTCATTCTGCTGACTTGGTTGAAATTTGAAGCATCATAATTATATCTGCAATATTCTATTCCCGCTCCTGCTTTGGTTTTGAAACATTTATCCAGAAGAAAACATTGAAGGCCCTTCTTCAAAATTGCTAGTTTAATAATGCGGATATATGAATGGCAGAGATAGCTTTATACAATGACTATTGACCAGGTTTGGTATTATTTGTCTTTGATGATCACGTACCAACTGACTGTAAACATATTTTGCTCAGACGACCAAAGAAAAGAATTCTGATTGGGATACGGGACGATCTGAATTCGGATATTTGTGAACCGGAGAAGTTCAATAAACGACTTCCGGTAGCTTATTTCCGTTCCTTTCAGACCAAAGACTACCAAGCCGTTTTCACTGGCCTGGGTAAGGTTTATCTGTCTGGAGGGTTGAATCCAAGGTCTCTGAGGCCAACACCTTCTTTGATGTGTCGCATTCATTAAACGTGTGTGTTTAACTAACCGGATGCGGAAGTCAAGAACAAACCGATGAGTCTTTCCAAATAAATTGCTTTAATCATTCGGGGGTCAATAGACGAGCAGCAAGCTTGAAGTGCCACTACTAATATATAACAATCCATACATTTAAAACGGAAGAATTTGTATCTAAAATCTATCTATGAGCGCATGGATGCTACACTCTGATCTCAGGCAGAACTACTGGGGCGTGACACTTTTATCTGAGCCAATCTTACTCACTTGCCTAATGTTAAATTTTATTATAAAACCATTTGCAATGCTTGTATATGATACAACCACATCTACCAACTGCGCATGTGGTCTAACCATATGTCGACCTTACTTTCTCTATACTCCTGAATAGCTTGCTCGCATCTACCAAGAGAACGACACTCCCGTCAAACCTGCGATCTTGGATCCCTACTCTTATCCGTGCCATCTCGGTGGACCATAGAATTTTAACCCTGGGTTTATAGGGTGGGATTGGACCTTGACAAGCTGGCTTCCCCTTGAAAACCCATTGCTCAGGTTGGAGGATTATTCTGCGCACAGGCACTGCTGTCTTTGGCCCCAACTAACACTATTCGCTCGCACCCATATGATACGCATTAATACCCTACTCTGTCATTAATGCTCACTTTAATTGTTGATCTTTGACAGATCTCCTTTCAGTTGCATCAGTTCCAACGCACAAAACAAAGATTGTGTTCAAAAACTGCTAAAAAAATTCAAGTGAAATATTACAAAAGATTCGATCATCGAATTCTTCCCTAAAATTGAAATATCCATTTTTATAATGCAGAAAATTACCAAAGCTAACTGAAGAGAGATTCACTTACTGGGAAGTGATCGAAAAAGCCAAAACCTTGTCAACGTACACAGGGCTTAACTGCATTCAATGCGAAAATACGACCGTGATTGTTGTTTTTTTTTTGTTAAGATCCAGTCCAAGTCAGGAGTTGACTTCATTTTTTACCGTAACTTGAAAAACAAGAAACCACGCCAAAGTTAGGAGAGTAAACTCTTCACTGTTTGTCAATGCAACCACGTTAAACCTAACTGATATGTAAAATTACCCCCCTCCCCAATAGCTTTGAAATCACAATCATCTGATTAGTAGGCCACTCCCTTAACAACTTAGCTAAAGTGACAAGTCTCACTAGGCAACGAAAAATTCTATCAGAAATACGCAAGGGCTAATCTCGTTCTGATGAATGAATAAATAAATTTATGAAATTGAATTTCCCTGCTGTCATTTGAAATCTCGACTAACTGAATGGCAGTCGGCTCTCTAAGCGAGCGAGCCAAACTAATGATTTTTACATAACTAAGAATTTATTTATTATATGTAAAATACAAAAATTGCAGTAACCGTCTTCAATTTGTATAGAAGTAGGAGTGAAATCTGACCCTGCAGGGGCCAGGTTTGTTCTCGCCTGAAATTGCCGTGTCCCTGTGTACCTACTCATTACAGCGAAGGAAAAGTTTAATATATTTGTTTAATAATTGCTACCTTTGATATTGCAGCTTACATAAACAGCCAGTTGATTATAATGATATGTATTGAAATTATAATAGGAATATCAATGATTGTACTGGTGGCTGTAATAAGTATTAGTTGTAATTAGAGGTATAGATATTCCCCCACCTTACGCCACTTTTTTGCTTTTACAAATGTAATGCAGCCTCCATATTCCTTCATCACCATTTTTTGAAACTAAATTCCATGAAATTGGTCCTTTCCAACCGCATTGGTTTCATTGGCTTTTGGGCCTTTTACTGGCCTTTTTCACATGAATGGATTCAAAATGTCATTTTTTCAACTGGCAAATCATAAAGTAAACGAAACTCCTTTCTCTCTTAGATCATGGAGAGATACTTTTGTATCCTACCTCTGACCCACGTTTGATATATTTTTTAATTGCATCAACTTTTTAATATAATATTTAGACTGATAAGTTTATATTTTTTCATGTTGCGCACGCAACATTCGAAAAATATCCGATACCCTATTATAAAAACGTATTTATAATGTTACAAATATCGTTTTAAGCTTATTTTTTTTGTTGTTGGAAAGGAAAAAGTACGCATTTTGCGCCCCCTCCTTACAAAAAACCCCAAACAACAACAGATTTTTGTTAATTTTGTTTTTGGGCCGTTTGGAAGTCAATGTTCACATTTTATCGGGAAAATAAACAATCCAACGCCATGTTGATGACTAGTTAACTTTCTTAAAAACGAAATTTGCAATTAAAAATGATTAGAAATTAAATATCCCCCCAAAAAGCTGAAATCCCCAAAAATATTTAGTTCCATCATTATTTGACTAAAGTCTTCAAAGAAAACTCCATTCTACGTAAGATGTACGATGGAATATTTTTTTTTCACCAGTTAAGTGAATGAGGTCAGCATGAGGTCAGCACAAGTTTTTTTGTTGATATTAGAATACAGACACCTCCCACCCGACCCTGCATCGCGGAAAGGATGTTTCCCTGGGAAATTGACCGTATCATAAAATTCCGTAACGCAAAACCTATTTTTCAATTTATCTCCATTACAAACCGGACATGCATTCCTGGGAAATTTCCGGTCTCAAAAGAATGATTACTGCATGATTGAAAATAAATATCTGTAAACATATTCAATACAGTAAATAATTTGTAATAAACATGCCTTTTAATGATTTTTAAAAAAGTTTTTATTTCCATTTCCCTTTTCTTTTTTTCTTTTCGTTCCTGTCTCTCCTTCCTTCTTTCCATTCTTCTTTTCCCTGTCTTTTTTCATACTGACCTTATTTTCTTCCTACTTATTTACATCCCTTTCATTTGTTTTCTCACCTTCCTGTTTTCCTTTTTCCTTTCTTCCCCCCCCCTTTTCCCTTCCTATCTATTCTCCTTCTTTCTCTCTTGCTCTTCCAGTTCCCTCTTCTTTCCGACCCAAGGCATGGATCAATTTTAATTTTCCTTGAATAATGATCATTGAAACCCTGATACCACAGCAAAAGACGATTAGGTCATGAGGAAAGTTCTGTAACGATCTACTTACTTTGTGGCTATTCAATCACTTACAGATCTATCGTAGAATTCCAATGCCAGGAAGATATCAGGATTTTTTATTTGCTTGACCTTGAAAGTGGTTGACCCAGTTTTGGGCCACAATCCCGAAAAATGCAATATCGAATTTTGCAATCCTGAAAGATCAGAATCACTAAGTATTGAAATCCACATTACCACGACCAAAGTCAAATTTTTGCAAATATAATTCAGTTAAAAGCATTTTTTAAAAGTGATTGAGAGACTCACAGTATTAATTTATCAATTTATAATTATTATTTATCTGAGAAACATAAAAACACATTTATTTAAGAAAATAACCCAAACTTTAACCGTATTGTATCCAATTCTGTTGTAAGGAACACAATGAAACAGATCCACTGCGTTTAGAACTCAGTGAGAAAGAATGACATTAAAAGTCAAAACCCTTCAATACAGTATCAATCAAAGAAAGATCTTTATAAACAACAAGCCTTTGTTTCTTTAAAAAGATTGTAGTTTTCGGGATCCCCACTTTCGGAATTTTCATTTTTTGGAATTTCATTCTTAAAGGATTTTGATCTTTCAGGATGTGAATAGATAAAGTTGGAGGATACGAAGTATTTATTTTGGCAAATATTTGATTTTCAGTTTTCAGTTTCAGTCTTGACATAAAAGAACTACACGATATGTTTTCTCCAGATCGGTTTATCTATTCGCCGAACGAGTTCGGCTCCATCACTT
The DNA here is from genome assembly GCA_963457665.1 of Thysanoteuthis rhombus. Classification (NCBI taxonomy): domain Eukaryota; kingdom Metazoa; phylum Mollusca; class Cephalopoda; order Oegopsida; family Thysanoteuthidae; genus Thysanoteuthis; species Thysanoteuthis major. Next base: position 45,675,622 of record OY735212.1, on the reverse strand, counting down.
ATGTTTTGCCATAACAACCGGAAGAAGAAGAAGAAGAAGAAGAAGAAGAAGAAGAAGAAGAAGAAGAAGAAGAAGAAGAAGAAGGGGACGGAGGAAGAATCAGGAGTTTCTTTGTGAAAAGAAGGGAAAAATACGGACAAGAAGAAGAAGAAGAAGAAGAAGAAGAAGAAGAAGAAGAAGAAGAAGAAGAAGAAGAAGAAGAAGAAGAAGAAGAAGAAGAGAATAGCAGTGAAACAAAGTGAAAAACACCTTGAAACACCTGGATTCTTGCTAATCTAGTTATTATTATTAAACTCCTCAGAATAAACACCTTTTCCCCCGAAAGTGGTGTTGGGGGTCGAATGAATTACTGATGCCAATTTTCAAGTCTGTTGACAAAACGGTATGTCCACGAGCATAGGAATGAACAAACAAATATACAAAAACTTGATGGCTACGGTGGTTCGATGGAATGAGGTTGAAGGACAATATAAGAGGAAGAGATGGCAGTACAAAGAACAAAAAGTGAAGGAACATTATTATAAGAAAAAGTCAACTTGAAGAGGGAAGTCAGAAGTAAAAAAAATGAAAAAAAGTTGAAAAGGAAAAAGAGAAGAAGAAAGCAATAAAAAGAAGAATAATGGGATGAAGAGGAAAGTGTTACGAAACAAAGATAGAAATCAAGCGAAGAATCACCCTAGAATGGCAAGCCTTCAGTAGAGCATGCTCAACCTTCAAGAATAAGAAAATCCTAATAGTCCTCAAAAGGAGAGTATATAGCCAATGCATACTCCCGATAGTCACCTATGGAGCTGAAACATGGAACCTAACCAAGAGACTTACCTGCAAACTGAGAACCATACAGTGCGTACGTGAAAGAATCATGTTCAACCTCACAAGACAACACAATATAATAGGGGAGAAACGGGAGCCTGATACATCATAAAATCCATCAGAAAACTCAAATGGCAGTGGGCTGGACATGTTGCAAGAATGTCAAGAATGTCACACATCACAACTCACAACCTGGATTTCTAAAATTCACCTACGAAACTGAGGCTGACAGAATGCAAGATGAAGAGACGAACTTGACAAGTTCAGAAAGTATCGTTTATGCGACGCCCATGATGGAGAGATCTGGCAAATCCTCGGGAAGGTCTATTTTCAACGATGGACGATTAGACTGATGATGACCTGGACACACCGTCAGTGACGAAACCCAGGGTCATCAGGTGTCTCGGGTCTTTACATCGAGAAAAAACCTCACTCGGGCAACTCAACCTAGGAATGATCAAGCTCCGACCTGCGTTCATGAATGACGTCACTCGTCACTTCTATTCAACCAAAGCCAACGGGAAGCTCCCCCCTCCCGTTGCGTCCAAGATTTTCCTGATGGCTCTTCCTCCCTACAGTCCACATATTTCCAAGAGATCGGTCTGCTAAGCCTCTGGAGCCCACTCCCACGGGCTCACAGTGGGCCTTCCAACCCTTCCTCGGTATTTTGCCAAACATATTTGTTGCATTCTGATGGTCTGAAATGAGTCAACATTCCAACTATTGATCTTCTCCTTATCGCGTTTTCTCCAGGAATTTCTACCAGCCCATTAGCAAGAAAAGGGATTGGAAGGCAACCCGACACATAAAATAAGAAACTGTCTATGTCAACTGAGATACAGTTAGGATTGGCGCAATGAATTTGCCTTATCAGTATATTTACAAACATCTTTCTTCTGTTTTCAGTGATAAAAAGATTGATAAATACTAGCCGAGGAAATAATGTTAATGATAACAAAAGATTCCGACTTTCATGCACATTGTACATTTGAGGAATGTCGAAGAATAGAACAACCAAAACGGAGTGATAATAACAAAATGGTCGAGAACAATATTGTAAAAAACTGGAATGATTAAGATCCAATCGAAAATTAATGTTCGAATATAATTGGTTTAACTATACAATTATTGGAAAATGTATGCGCATTCTATGGAAGCTCATACTTGCCAGTCTTCCTCTCTAGTGTAAGACACAGCTGTCCAGAAAAATCTGTAGAAATTTGGCACTTCGAATTTATATGCAATAATTCTATTATCTAATTGAAAAACGAACAACTGTTTCATCAAACACGTTTGAATTTAAAAAAAAAGATGTTTCAGAACCCTTCCCGGAAGAAAATGCTTTGATCATTGGACACACCGAACAGTATTTGTGTGTGTGTGTGTGTGTGTGTGTGTGTGAGTGAGAGAGAGAGAGAGAGAGAGAGAGAGAGAGAGAGAGAAAGAGAGAGAGAGCTCTTGTGTGTGCACGCAGGCGCATGTATAAAGTTTGGACTATCTCGAATGAAATGCATTAATTAGCGAAAATCCCCCAACCGTCCTTGTAATATCCTTTTTTTTTCCACTGATGCACTTGGTAAATTTCATCATTGTCAGGGATCACTTCTGCTTTTTTCTTCTTCATCGGACCACTTTTTCTCTTATTGTATAGATAATAGAGAGCAAGTGTGTGACACAGCATATCTACTACGTTACAACAGAAATTCGTCACAACTGTCGAAATCTAAAATGAGAATAAGTGCAAGGAGAGCTCTTGGGGGCGTAGGGTTTGAGAAAGTAGAGTATTTCTCACATATGTCAGTGGTCAGTTGGAAAGCCAGGGTTTCGAATGCTGATTTTCAAGGCGACTAAGTTTACACACTTTGGAAAATTGACGCTATACACTCTCCTACACACTTTTGGCCCAGTAACTTGGTAACCATACCCAAAACTAAAATACAAGTAGGTGACACTCGATAACAGAATTATTAAAAGAATGAAATTTTGAAACATCGCACTGAAAAGGTTCACCATCACTGGGTTACGATTCAAGTCGAATATTCGTATTACTTGTAAGTCTTCTTTCCTGTCAATAAGTCCTTCGTGATCTCCGTAAATTAGACAGTTTTGAAAGGGAAAAAAACGGATTTTTCTTTGGGAATTTCAAAAACAACCCTTTCACCTATTTTTTTCTCATCAAATATTCGACTTTTTTTTCATGTAGTTTGATTGAAATCCGATGTTACCTGAAAAAGTATCCACGGCAAATAAAGAGAAGTTAAGCGAATCAATTACGATGAAAGAAAATACGAAGCTGTTACATATATGTTACTGACAAGTTTTGGGTCAAGATTTGATTCAATCGAATATTCGATAGAAAATAGAAAAGCAGAATTTTTTCAGGCAAATTGTCAGTTTTGAGAAAAACAAATTTTGATTGTCTTCTAACAGTTTAAGGTAGTTGGATTTTAGAAAAATACCTTTTGAAACTTAATTCAAGTTTTTTCAATCAAATATTCGACTATTTTATGTAGTTGGACTGATGTCATAAAAATGTATCTTTTAATCAAAAATATATGTACAAACGGTTGAGTAGAATTATACGAAAATTCAATTTCGACAGAAAACACACCACGTAAGATTTGTTCATTTTGGTAAGATTGTGACGTTTTAACGACGTCAACCAATATAAGGGGGAAATGTGAGCATTTTAAATCGGTCAGTTATGGGATGCGAATTGTATATTCCATCCAAAATATCAATAGAATGCGTGGAGAAGGAAAAAAAACAAGATAGTGGATTTTCGTTGGTCCTAGACAGACGTTTCATTTTCCGGTATAGTTCTTCAGTTATTCTATGAGCTTTTAAAAATTCATTTTTGTATATTGAAAAAAGTTACTGAAGGGAAAAAAGTTACTGATTGGAAAAAAACGAAAAAAAAATCCATGCTTGGAGACAAATGAAAAAATATAATTGATTTTAAATGATGGTGTTTTCAATCTGTCTGTCGTAAGTTTTATTGAATTAAAATCTGTGAAATTCATCTGTTAATAACGGTACTTGGGGTTATTTCCTTTCCTTTAGTAGAGATAGATAGATAGATAGATAGATAGATAGAGAGAGAGAGAGAGAGAGAGAGAGAGAGAGAGCGAGAGAGAGAGAGATGGTTGCAAAAACAGAATTTAGAATAGTGGTCTCAATTGTAGCGTATGCAAGAAAAAGGAGTAGAATATATTTCCACACAATGGAAAAAGGTCAGTGAAAACACCGAAGTCAACTTTCATGTCGTTGTTTAATGAGTATTAAAGTCAATTGAAATATCAATTTTCTCCATCTCCATGTATTTTTTCAATTATAATTAACTACGTAATGAGAACAACGATTCAAAATGTGTTTGCAATGGCGGTGTGCTTTGAGAAACGGAAGCAAAAACGAACAATACAAAATGACACCGTATTTTGAGACGAGTGAGACGATCTCCCTTTTTGGGGGATTATTTGAATCCCGGGCTCAAATGGATTGTTAATTAAAATTGACTATTTATCATCGACAACAGTTTGTAATGCTTTTGTAGTGTCAGTGTACTTTAAGAAACTGAAACAGGACGAACAATACAAAATGGATACCGTTATTCGAGACAAGCGAGATGACCTCAATTTTTGAATGATTTGAGTTCTGAGCTCAAGAGTGAAGGTCAAGTTGTTTTGCTTCTGCTGTTGAATCGTACGGTCCCGCCGCTGCGTCTGCCTTTGTCTATGCTTTGATGAATTTTTTGGACGCTTTGCCTTCTCAAACAGATGTGGGCGAAATAGCTGGTGAGAAATTCAAAACTACGAGATCAACGGATCAAATTAGGAGAGATTAAATTGTTTTATAGATAGATAGATAGATAGATAGATCAATAGACCATGGGCTGCATGCAAGCGGATAGCTCTACCCGTCCGGGTTCGCACACACCCCTGGACAAACATGTGCAGGCCTGCATGCACCCATGGGCAGGCCTGTGTGCTCCCCCACCCCCAAAAAAACATTGAAAAATCTTCTGAAAACTGAGAATTTATGAGCTCACTTTTGGTGTTAGTAGTTTGCGCGTTAAAGTGGAACATCGAATTCGAATGGTTCCCAGGTTTTATTGTCATGTTAAGGTTGGGGTTAGGGTTAGGGTTTTTGTAAGGAAAACATGCTTTATTGTCTGGTTAGCGTCGAATTCTTTTCGAAAAAAAAAGCCAAAATGGCATACACACTGAGGGAAAACAATCTTGAAGTAATGTACTATTCATGTAACGTGATTAGATTCCTGAAACATTCTAAAAGGGTTGTTTCTGTGATGATGTCATTCTCACTTGGTTTTCAAAACTGTTTGCATAACAACGTCAAAAAGTCCACGACTACAACATTAAAACTAGGCTGTGCTTGATGTAAACTAACCTCCATTCCCTCACGACGTTCTTTGCCGGAATCTCGTAGAAGTTCAAATTTCGTACGAAACCTTTGCTACTGATACAACCTCAAGTCTCTTTCTCCCAAATTGTCAAGTTTCTTCACATTATATATATATATATATATATATATATATATATATGGAGTATCCGTAGATGTACAATTTATATCCGAGAGGATGTAATAATTATAAAGAGATTTTAATTGGAACTTATTTTGCTCGGCATCACTGTAACTCAGTTGCAATCCGGGGCCATTGTATTTGCCACCGAGTAACATTAGGACCGAGCAAAATAAGTTCCTAAAATAGCGTTGCTCTTACCATTTAGCTAAACAGCCACCGGTGATACAGAAGCCTAAATAACTGCTTTTTCTGCAAATTATTATTTTGCCCATTCACGGTTTATATCTGCTCAATTAGTTTCTCTCGATATAACTAAGATATGAATATGTAATTCGACAGAAGTAATTGCGTTGTATTATTTTGAAATCTTATTGGAAATGATCTCCCGTTATTACACAGCGAATGTATCCTTTGGCCTCGGTCTGTAGCAGGATTCGAACTTGTGGCCAATAAGATGGCCACTTCAACGTAGCGTTATGAGATTTTGGCGTGAGAGCAGTTATTTTGGCCTTTGCATATATATATATATATATATATATATATATATATATATATATATATATATATATATATATATATGTGTGTGTGTGTGTGTGTGTGTGTGTGTGCTGAAATGGGACTGAATCTATATTTGGCAAGAGATTAGAATGGATGAGTGGTTCAGGAGAGGATTATTAGTAAGTGAATACAATGTATGATTATAAGTAATTGAGGACCTGGCCTTCTTTTATTCCTTGAATGTCAAGTACATATTATTTTTAACGAATAATAATTCTTTAATCCGTACGGAAATGTCGTCATGCGATTTACAAAGGAAACAATGAAAAATGCTGCGTCAGAATTTGCACGAAGGCCAAGCCACGGACTTGCTTGTTCTGAATGAAAAAAAAAAGAAATAAATAAAGATTGATGTTGAAGGAAAAAGAAAAAAAACACAAATGGAAGGAAACAAGTCAAACAGAACAAAGAATCGAAAAGACCAAAAAATAAAGAAAGAAGATTATTGCTGAGAAATAAGAAAAAAGACACTGAATGAAAGAGGAAGACAAAAGAACCCAAGTTAGCGGATAAAATAGAAAGAGAAAGAAAGAAGAGATGAAGCAAACGTCAATTTACAAATTTGATGTATTCGTAATAAAGAAAGAAAGAAAGGAAGGAAGAAAGGAAGAAAGAAAAATAAAGATAGAAAGATAGAGCAAGAAAGGAAGAAAGAAAAGAGAATAACATGATAAAATGATAATATAATAAAGAATATAAAAGAAACAAGTTAATTTCGAAATACATTTGAAAGAAAGGAAGAAAGAAAAAATAAATGTTTCATTATTTTCTCAATTCCTACGTTTTATTCCTTTTGTTGGGAAAAACCTAATTTTTCTTTTCTTTCTTTCTTTCATTTCTTCGATATCAATATGAGTAAGAAAGTTTAAATTTAAAGAAGAATGAATACAAACAGAGGAAAAAGCCATTGCAATGAAAGAGTGCGTATATGTTGTTTATGGATCAGCTGCCATTGTTCAGGAACAGCGTTTGTATAAATAAAGACGACAAAAGAGCGAATCGTAATGACAAATTGAACAAACTATAAAGTTGTGAATAAGTCATAGGCATTTGTGTACGAATGGCGATTTATTAAAGTGGCTGCGTTTTGTACAAGCATTTGTATTTGCAGGTCTTAGCAAATTATTTATGATAAACATACATAAGCATTTACAGAAGATATTTGAATCACTGTTAATGATGTCATCATGGGGCGGAAGAGGCCAATTGAGCTTAGCCATTTGGGTGCCAGCGTTTTGGCATGGCTGTTTTGGCGCGGCAGTTTCAGCGCATGCTGATTTGATGCCAGACTTTTCAGCGCTGGTAAAAAATATTGGTTAGGGTTAGGCTTAGAATTAGGGTTAAACTTTGGGTATTACTGTTACGAATAGGGTTTAGGTTCCTGTGAGTGTGTGTGTGTGTTTGTACGTAGTTTATTTGCGTGACTGATTATATTATGTTTTTCTTATTTGTATAAGATATAAGATATATTTTCTGAGTACATATGAACATGCATATACAGAAGGTATAAAAAGTTGAATGAGAATTTTTATATATATATATATATATATATATATATATATATATATATATATATATATATATATATATATATATATATATATATATATATATATATAAGGGGCGATCGATAACTGAGGCCTCCAATCCTATAAAAACAAGTTTCAGACTGAATAGATTAATGAAGCTTATGAAAAGTAAGTAAATTCAATTCTCTTTAAAATAAATTTATTTTTCAACACACTCGCCACTCGATTCTACAATTTTTCCATTCCGTCTATGAAGAAAGTTTCTGGTTTTGTTTTGATCCAATCGCGCTCAGCAACAAAAAACTTCGACATCAGATGAAAAATGTTGACCTTTCAAAGCCAGTTTCGATTTCGCGAACAACCACGTGTCTGATGGTGCCAAATCGGGGCAGTACACAAGATATGAAACAATTTGATTTCAGGTTTCTCACCGTTTGCGCAGTTCGTTGACTGCAATGTGGCCCCATGTCGTCGTGATGCAAAAAAAAAAAATTCTTTCAGACTGAGAATTGCTTTCATGCGTCTGGGAATTTCGATTGGCGTGCAACCTAGTGCCAAAAATTCTATCACTGATCGCTGCTTTACACGTAACTTGGACGCAGGACTTCATGGTTAATGAACGCTATTGCTCTATTCCGTTTCTCACCGAATTAACACCGTTGAAGAGGACTTTAACCCACAAGAAACCAGACCAATTTCCCCTTGGAGGGAAATTATGAAGGATATAAAACACGTTGGAATTGACCAACAGTTACGTGATTGCATCTAAGTTCTCACATGATATCAATTTATACAGTCCATGAGTTAAACATGAAAAAAGCTGTTAAAGGGACTATCTAGAACATCCAAAATTGATGTAACACCAAGGTCACTTTGAGGTTTATATAATACCGAATATATTTTGAAACATGTTTCAATCTCTGCTATTAGCGACGCCACTTGGTAGGAGACCTCACTTATCCGCAACCTCTCGCATATATACACAAGAAAAAGGTCATACATTGAACAAAAGCAAATATATTCATTCATTCGCATGCAATTCTAGGAGTGGTGTAGCATGGTCTTCCCCTTTTTACTAGCTTCTGCGTCAGAATTGGTTAATATCAAGTAAACATCTATGTGCATTCATAAATATCATTTGTATATGTGCATATTACAAATATATTGTCAGCTGTTATAGGTCCGATCCGGGACAAAGGTCTTCCCAATTTCCTTCAATAACGACTGTGATTATGCTAACCTCTATCATGTCCGGCAAATCTTTTTACCCCATTCCTCCACCTTGTGTCTGGTCTTTTCCCACAGTGCTTACTCTCTGATAAGCACGAATCTGCTACTTCTGTAGTTTTTTTTCTCCTTCTTGCTATGTGTCCAACACATCTTTATTTTTTTTTTGTCGCTTGAATTCAAACGAAATATAGACGCACGTTTATACACCAGTATATGTATGCAAATATTTCAAATTGAATAGAATACACACACATACGCGCATCTACATATTTGTTGCGTGTAAAAGCAAATGGATATATCTCTATTTATTTACGCCTAAATGAACACACACACACACATACGTAAACATACACACACAGATGCATGCATGCGTGCTTTCGTTTGAATCTTGTTTCTAATGCCCAAAAGCCTACATAAATTCATGCATTCCTCTGCGCCTATGTGAACAGGTGAATGTTTCTTCGAACGCGCATTTACCCGATAGCTGAGATGCTTTCGTGAGTGCAAACATGACCCAACCATACCATAGCAAAAAACAAACAAAAAACAAAAAACACATTCCACAGACATCTCCCATATATGCACACGTGTCTTGATTACCTCTGCCAACGAAGTTGGAGAGGTATGAGTATTTGATCGCGTCTATCTGTCTGTCTGTCTTTCCACATGATATCTCCGAAAGTAATCAATGCATCTCAATGATATTTTGAAGAAGGATGGACTATAGACTACCGAAGAAGTGGTGAGATTTTGGAGTGGATTCATTTCCAATTACCTCCCCTACGTTGTAGTTATAAATATTCAAATTACATATCCCCAAAATGTTGTGTCTTTCCACACGATATCTCAAAAATCCCTTTTCATTGGAAATTTGTAAAAGGCTGGACAATAGGCGACCGAAGAACTGGTCAAATTTTGGGGCGGATCCTTACACAATTACTCCACCCCAAAAAGCAATTTTTAGTTTTGCCCCATTAGCAAACACATGTTGATGGAAATTACCCGAATCCTGTAGGCAAAAATATTTCGGCACTTCTATAATTTGCTATTGGTAGCCGGAAGAGGATTCTCACTCTCTGAAACCTTTCTGAAATACAGGTGACTTCAGGGGCCAGTCTTGGGTACAGGCAACACGGGAAGTCACATAGGGTGCCAGGTGCTGTAAACACCTGCCATGTGCCTGAGCCTGTAGGCCTCAACAAATACAGATGGGAGGGTGACAAAGCAAATAAATTGAACCATAAAAACTGTCAAAATAAGAAATATTCCTGATGTGAAGTCAGATTTTCCAGGATTATCTGACAATTAATTACTATCAGTTGTGGTGAAAATAAAAGAAACAATTGGCAAAGGAAGTTCTGATGGCGGACGACAAATTAGCTAGTTCGGCGAGATAGGGCGCTAACAATATTATACTTTAAAAGGCATCGAAGTTTGGCTTACCCAAGTTAGTTAGGAGCACTAAGGTCGGCCGTTGGTCACTCATTCGGACTGATCACACGAACACATACACACACTATTAAATCATTTCTTGTAGATATGTTTGTAGGGCTATGCATATATACGTAAGTATTTTCTAGTATCCAGTGAGTCTCAAACTCACTATGCAGTGGAAAATGTCTGCTATACTTGCTCGTAGTATCCGTCTACACCGGATGAATATTTAAAGAGTAATAAAACGATACTTTGAGCTAGCAGAATTTGACACTTAGAACTAGCAGCATCATAATTGCCTTACTTGGCTGGAGGATTTGTCTTCTTCATACGGACAAGTTTGTAGCATAAATGTTCATTTTTATAGCATATTCATGCGAAAAAAGTCCGATCGGTTGTAAATCTAGGCATGTTTGTGGTATGAATATTCGGTTTCATAGCATATTTATACGAAAAAAGCCACTTTAATTTCAGTTAAAACACGAATACAGAGTTGAAAATAATTTTTTCGATAGAAACTTTTTTTACACACCTGATAGCTAAATGGCTCGCTAAGTCAGTGTATTCCCTCTTGACCAATTTTCACTTTGTATGAGTACGAGTGTCGATGTGTTTGACCAGATTCAGTGAAAAACAATGATTCATTTATAATTCAAGTACAAAATGAAACTTATTCGAATCCGATTACACACTTAAGTTATTTTCATGGATTGGAAATCGCATATTCTACGAGTAGAAAAGCGTATTCAGGGTTTGTGTCCAGGAAAAAAAACGCCTGTGAAGCTTTTATGAAGATAGTTTCGGGCACAAGAAAATCAGAAAATCACCTTAATCTGGATTCAAATGACGAATAGTGTCATACTCAATGCTCTCTATTCGAGAATTACGCAACTTTCTGACCAAATTTCAAAAGCACAGACAGAAGATGATAGAGAACTTACCAAATAATCACTTGAAATAGTAACTCAATAGTGGTATCGCAGGATTTTACAAACAAACAAACGTACAGATTCCATAGCAGTGACAAATGGAATTACTGACTAACGTCTAGATGAGAATTAAGATCCAAAAAGAATCAAATATGTTTATGGAGATAAAACTATCGAAAAACGAAACTTTCGAGCGACAAAATGCCTTTTCAACCTTTTCAAGGTCATTCCTCACGTTTGTCCATAAGACTAATAGTTCCCACCCCCACATACACTTCCATTTAAGTAAGTTGCAACAAAGAATAATTTCAAATAATTCCTACGTTGGACTACGTAAATTCTCCCTTGGGAGGATTTCCCAACCGGTTGGAAACCACTGCTCTATATCGACTACAAATCGCAATGGTATTCAAAATTTATATCCCCATTGAAAATATCTAAGGAGTGTTTGGCTTTTTAATCTTGTAATCTACTGTACTTATTATGGTATTTGCCCACTTGGATAGTGTAATGGTTAGTACGTCTGCCTCATACACAGAGGGTCCTAGGTTCTTCCTCTGGTATGAGCGAAGAGTGTAGAAAACTCTTCATTAGGACTAATTTCCCTGTGCTCCCAGCTAATTGACTTGGACGAAGGAATCCCTTTAGTGGACTTGCGTCCGGCCAAGAGGATGGTCTTGAAAAAAACTTGTAGGTATAAAGTCCCAGTCTCGACCAGACTTGAGACTTGTAAAATTCACTTAGCTTGCATGCAACAGAAACTGGGGCTTCGTCCATCATCAGTCGTCATACTCCATTGGAGGTTCTCTCTCAAAGGACGTGATGCTTTATCTTTACGTACTATATCATTTAATAGAGATGCAACAATGTGACGCTTATCAGCGCACAAGACGGAGTCAGCAAACAGAGTTCGTTTATCGGCTGAGTCTGCTTAAGTCCGATAATTGTGAAAATGGCATGATTCTGTTTTTTCTTGTACTCAGTCCAATCGACGTATATCTCAACGATACGTATTGTCCCTGGCATGCTACAATGGTGGCTGGGATGGTGGTTGAGTGATGACTTGAACAAATCATTTTCCTTTCATAACTAGCTTTCATGCAGTAACAATAGTAAAGAGCTCATTGTCAAGGCAGTGGTCTCAATAATCAAGAATTAGTTTCTTTCTCTATACATGAATGAACGAATATTTTTGGAGGGTTCAGACGTTGGGGTGCGATAAAGTTTTAAGGTGAAGTGTGACATGTATATATACATATAAGCTTGATTATTAGACGTCATATATACATTGGATGTCTCCTTCCAAGACAGAAATGTAGGCAGCTGATGATTTTGTCTTGTCCAATCTATCTTTACATTTGTGTTGGTTTGCTTTTGATAAGGATTCCGTTTTACTTTTCAAATGTCCTTGGCTTGACGATGCCCATGTCATTCTGTCTGCAATTCCTTTCATAGTGATTCTCGACTTACGATGCAGTTTGTAATCCAAAGATCTTTTGATAGCTGAAACGGCACAATCTTCAAAGCTGATGTGTTTTTTTTCTTCTTGCATAAAATCTATCATTGTCATCATTGAGTGGTTTCATAAGATGCTGCTGAATGTCGTCTCTGAAACTTTCCCTGTTCTTCTGAGATATCATTTTCTGACATTTCATTCATTTCAATCTGCTTTCAAAATCATTGATATGTAGAGTGGTAATTGTATGTGGGTTAGTCGGACTCGCAAACTGAGGACCATACGACGTCTACAAGAAAGGGCTATGCTTAACATCACATGGAAAGACTACAAGAGGGTTAAATCTACAAAAGAAAAAATAGGTGTAAGAGATATCATAAAATCTATTAGTAAACTCATATGGAGATTGGCAGACCATGTTGCAAGAATGTCACACAAATGCTGGATATCACGACTCAAAACCTGGTTCTCCAGAGATCATATGCGACATAGCGGCCGGTAAAAAATGAAATAGCGTGACGATTCAGACAAGTTCAGGAGATATTGGTGACGCGACGACCACGATCGAGAGGCGGATATTGAGGAAGGTCTATGTCCAACGGCGGACGTTAAAAGGCTGATGGTGTTGATGATGATAATGATGATGTCCTTGTCTTATTTATTTATTTTCCACAACGTTTCGGCTTCGCACCCTTCGGTCTCAATCGGGTATCTATTAAGTTCTGTAATGTTGAATGTCGTAAAAAGACACGGGTGCAAAAACTGCACGTGACGTGCGTATGATAACAACAAAACAAGGACGATGGAAGAAGTACGACTGAACCAAATGCAATATATTTTTGAAGTATCTTCGCGATTCAATGTTCTGATGATTTCCTCGTTGAATTATTCAAATCCTTTCTTTATTTTCTTCTGTATCATCTTTTCCTTCTCGTATGTTACTTCTTCCACTTCCTATTCGTCTACTTTCTTAATCTTTCTTCTTCTTCTTCTTCTTCTTCTTCTTCTTCTTCTTCTTCTTCTTCTTCTTCTTCTTCTTCTCTCTTCATTTCTTTAAATCTTCTTCTTCCTATTTCCTTTTTTTCTCATTTTCTCAATTATTTTACTTCTCTTTCTTTCATACCTCTCAACTTTATTCATACTTTCTTATTATTATTATTCTCTCTTTCTTTATTTCTTCCAATCTTCTTCCTATTTCCTTCTTTTCTCTCATTTCCTCAATTATTTTACTTCTCTTTCTTTCATATCAATCAACTTTATTCATACTTTCTTCTTCTTCTTCTAGAAAAAAATCCTTTTCATGTATCCTCTTTACGTCTTTATCTTTTTCTTCCTTCTTTTTTATCTTCTTCTGTCTTTCCTACATTTTACTTCTTTCTCACCTTACTGTTTTTTTCTTCCATCCGTTTTTTGCTTTTCTTCTCTCTCTCTCTCTCTCTCTTTCTCTCTCTCTTCCTTTCCTTTAATATTCTAATTTCTGCTTGTTTTCTCATTCCTTTTCAACTCCATATTTCATTCCACCTTTGCCCGCACCACTCAACTTATTGTCTTATTTATTTTATTTTTTTCTTTATTCGCCCTCCTTGTTTCTTGTTTGTATTTTTAGCTCTTTTAAATCTGAATTCTCGTTTCTTATTTCGCATTATATTCAACATTCCTTCGCTCGTACTGCTTTATATGGTTGGTGGCCATCAACTATTCGCTCCAGTGGAAAGGTGGAGCTGGCGGTGGCCCGGAGTTAACGGCCTGCGTTCTTGGTGGCAGTGCTTGTTGTGGAGATATTTTATGCTTGCTAAAGCCGAGTTATTCGCTTGGAATTCCTCTCTTGCATTTGGATTAACATAGTATTTCTTTCTTCTTTCTCTCCTTCTTTCTGCTTCTCATTCGGCATTTTATTTTTGACTTTCCGAATGCAGTCATGCGTGTACTTTATCTTCTACAACTCAAACCCACACAGTTATTTCCCTGATTTTCCTCCCACGTTCACTTCTGCTTCTCCTTCTTCTTCTTTACCTTCTTCTTCTTCTTTACATTCTTCTTCATCTTTTTTACCTTCTTCTTCTTCTTCTTTACATTCTTCTTCATCTTCTTCTTCTTTTTTACCTTCTTGTTGTTGTTGTTGTTGTTGTTCTTCTTCTTCTTCTTCTTCTTCTTCTTCTTCTATTCCTTCTTCTTCTTCTTCTTCTTCTTCTTCTTCTTCTTCTTCTTCTTCTTCTTCTTCTTCTTCTTCTTCTACAGACCCATTACAGTGGCGTCGCTGGAGTTAGCTAGCGGTTTCAGGGTCCCAGGGGAGGGGGTTGGCTCCCTGAGGGACCCCTTGCAGCATGATGGAAAAATGTACCAAATAGACATGAACAATCACCTAATTAGTGAAAAACAACGCTGAAGACTGAATTGCTGTTCATACAATTCATGTATGACAAATGTATCCTTGTTATTGCACGATGTCAGTAGAAATTCATTGCGTGACCTATGATGAACAAATTTTTGGTACCCCTCCATTGGGTACCCGGGTGCATTGGGGACCTCAGCTATTCCTCTGGTCCAATCCTCTATTCTGGGAGCTTCCAATCCTCGTTCATTTCTCCTTAGTCAATGTTTTCCTGCTTCCTACGCAATTTCTTCTTACTCATTTATTCTCACTTTTTTTCTCACCAGCTTACTTCTTCCTTTTCTTTTTATTCTCATTTTTTACTTGACACTCCTATTTTCATAATTTTCTTCTTACTTTCTGCTCTTATCCCTCTCTCTCTCTTTCCCTCACTCTCTCTTTCATCGACTGTTCAAATCTTTTTCTTCTCCTTTACATTCTTCTTCTTCTTCTTCTTCTTCTTCTTCTTCTTCTTCTTCTTCTTCTTCTTCTTCTTCTTCTTCTTCTTCTTCTTCTTCTTCTTCTTCTTCTTCTTCTTCACGGATATATTCGAATTTTAATGAGAGGATTTTTAATAAAATTTTAATAAAATAATCTTTCTGTCTCTCTGTTTTTCTATATACCCCTCTCTCTGTCTGTCTGCTCTCGCCCTCTCTCTCTTATATACTACAATCGTGAAAACTACTCACGAAATCTCCGATCGCAAAGCACGCAGACACGCGTGTGCGCGTATATATATATATATATATATATATATATATATATATATATATATATATATATATATATGTGTGTGTGTGTGTGTGTGTGTGTGTGTGTGTGTGTGTGTGTGCGTGTGTGTATTTATGTGTGAATAAATGGATGTATATGATCCGACAGAATGACTATAAATTGCATTATGTTGTATAGTAAATTGTTTGAGATGATCACCTGTAATTACACGGTTAATGTATCACTCACCCTAAACAACGTAAATAGAAAAAAATAAGTTAAAAAAAATGGGGCTGCTGCAGGGATCTAACCTGCGACCGATGGGGTAGCCGCTTCAACGTAGCGATGCTCTTACTTATTTGGGCCTTTGCATTTCTGGTAGCTATTTAGCTCAATGATAAGAGCGTCGCTACTTTGAAGCGGCTACCCTATCGGTCGCAGGTTCGATTCCACTACATTCGTAGGGTCCATTGTTTCAAATGGGAGGTAAGAGGTATCCTTATCGGCAAAATTATTACCCTTCTGTAGAAGATGCCATTGTCACGAACAGAAAAATAAATATTATCATATTAGTTCATTATATAAGTAGATTCCCTACTTTGATCTAAATTCTGAAAATTCTATCTTCTCTATCTCTCTTGCCCTTGTTCCTTTGCAGTGTTAACCATTCCTTACTTCTGGCAGAATTTTCTTTTTCTTATCTCTCCCTGCTGGCAAGCTTCCGGTGGAGCAAACGCAACCTTCAGAAACAAGAAAACCCCATTAGTTCTGAAAAGAAGAATCTACTACCAATGTATCCTCCCGGCTGTCACATATAGAGCTAAAACATGGAACCTAACCAAAAGATCGACACTCAAGTTAAGAAACCATGTTAGCGTTCACAAGAAAGGATCATGCTCAACATCACATGGGGGAAGATCACGTGACTGCACATTATATTAGAAAATGAACAGGGGTCAACGATGTTATACGAACCGTTAGAAAACTCAATGTGCAATGGGCTGGTAATGTTGCAAGAATGTTAGGCAACCGCTGGACATCATGACTCACAACGTAGATACCTAGAGATCATATACGAAACTATGACCTAAAAAGAATTAAAATAGGATGGCGTTACGAATTAAACAAATTCAGAGAGTATTGGCTCCACGGTATAGAGAGGTCTTTCCTTTGATACCGCTATTTTCTTTCTTTTATTTCACTTCTTTGCATTTTGTTCTTTTCTTTCTTTTTACTCTTTTTTGTGCCCTTGCTTGATTTATATTTCTGTTTTTGGTTAATTGTTCTTTCTTTCTGTCTTTACTTTTGTTTCTTTCCTTTTCTTTCCACACTTTTTCTTTCCTTGTTTCTTCTTTCATTCGTTCTGACTTTCTTTACCTTTTCTTTTTTTTCCATTCTTCCCTCTCCCTTTCTTTCTGTCTTTGCTTGTCCTCCCCTTCTTTCCTTTCCTCGAATTTTCTTTCTTTCTTTGTGGTGTTTGTAAACAAGCTTGTGATGCTTGGCCTAACTATTTTGACTGATTTTATTCTCACTGAGTGTCTCAATGCTATGACCTTGCATATATCTAAACCAAACTTAATAAACACCGAGTATATTCTGCTTCAGTATTTTCAGTATATACAGATTAGATTGACACAAGGCGACAGCAGTAGGCGCCCAGTGAGGATCGAACTCATTACAGTGATGGTCAGAATGATAATTTTGTTCGTCATTTTCACAATAATTTTGAAATCAAGGATTTCATGAACTTACTGAAATGTTCAAGTAATCTCTTAGGGCTTCACAAAATCACAAGTTACACGACCTCACTGTAGCACACACATACACACACATATACATATATATATATGTATTGATATATTGATGTGTGTATGAATCTTTTTGTTTGTGTCAATATATATGTGTGTACGTCAATTTTCATACACTAATAGAAGAAAACTACTGAAAAACTTTATATATTTATATATATTTTTGTATACACACACACATATATATATATATATATATATATATATATATATATATGTGTGTGTGTGTGTGTGTGTGTGTATACATATATGTACACAAAAATATATATAAAGTAATTCAATGGTTTTCTTCGATTAGTGCATGAAAATTGACATATATATATATCTTCATTCGAGTATCGTCAATGTTTTGAATTTGAAAAATGGACCAAAACTATAAAATCCCGCCAATCGTGAAGATTCCATCAGATGAAACAGAGAATACTTTCTGTGAATTGATTTCGAGTATATACATATACGAATATAAATATATATATATATATGTATATATATAGATATAGATATAGATATATACAATATAAAGAATACTAGCTGCAAATTGGACAGTAAACTCATGGTAAATTATATATATATATATATATATATATATATATATATATATATATATATATATATATATATATATATATATATAATGAGTTTAGTGTCCTATTTACAGCAAGTATTCTTTATATTGAGAGTTTATGTGTGTATATATATATATAAAATCGATTTACAGGAAATATTATCTCTGTTTCATCTGTTGGAATCTTCTCAATTAGTGGGATTATATAGTTAAGGTTCATTTTATGTATATATACATATATATATATATATATATATATATATATATATATATATATATATATATATATATATATGATTATTAGATGGATAGATTATATCCGACATAATGGTGAAAATCTCTTTAGACAAAGAAGAAAGCATAGATTGGGTGAATAGCTGTAGCTTCGTAGGGTGTGAGCCCCCATCGTCAGTCGGAGAAAATGGAGAAAAACTTCTGTCTTTGAATAAATTACCTTTTCCCCTACTCTGTGTTTTTCTCATCGTCTATAAAAATCTTTATATATATATATATATATATATATATATATATATATATATATAT
This sequence comes from Thysanoteuthis rhombus, assembly GCA_963457665.1. Taxonomy (NCBI): domain Eukaryota; kingdom Metazoa; phylum Mollusca; class Cephalopoda; order Oegopsida; family Thysanoteuthidae; genus Thysanoteuthis; species Thysanoteuthis major. The sequence continues at coordinate 45,657,132 of OY735212.1, read as the reverse complement.
ATATATATATATATATGCATATATATATATGTGTGTGTGTGTGTGTGTGTGTGTATGAAAACATTTATAAAGAATTTCAATGATATTATCATATTTTTAGAACATCCTTTGGAACGTGATATTCCTTTACACACTCACAAATCTTGAGGTTGCTTACCAGTGGATTTAAAGATTTTTTTCAAGTACAAGTTATGTATAATAAGGATAGGGTTTTGAAAGGCTTAAGCGAGACTTGAATGATTTCCTTTCTTTCAGCTCTGAATAACCGAGCTATTCACAGTCAGACCAAATAAGTAATAGCTCTTCCGCTTTCAATCCATGTAAACAGCGCGGCACCAATGTGTTGTACGGTAGCGAAAAACACGAAAGCAGAAGCCCGTTCAATACACGAATTCGGATTTTTTGTAGCCATCAAGTTGGAAGGGCTAAGCACTCACCTTTTTCAAGTCCTGTGACTCAGCATTAAATAAATAAATGAATGAAAAAAAAAGTTTAAATGAATAAAATGAATAAGCAAAATAAAATAAAACAAGATAAGGGTACATTTTTTTTTGACTATGACATTGCGTTTATCGACCCGGAATTGCATGTAAGAGGAACATAGTGGATAGGGTTCAGGGAGGAGTCGAAACCAGGGGAAAAAAAGCAAAAAGAACACCATAAATCAATGTATTTCTCTAACAGGTTGCAATGCGTATGTTAATCACGCCCCAATCGTCCATTCAAGGCAGTCATCCAACATAAGTCCCAACCAATTCCACTCGAGTTGAAAATTAATCGTAAGAGAGCATGCAATGGGTTTTTGAAAGGTTCGCTTGGTGTACTTGCCTAGTAGCAGAGGGGGTGAGACTAGGATCGGCCCATCAAGAAAAGGTTAGACTGTCGCCTAAGGCGCTAATTTCGTAGGGGGGTCACTCTGAACTGGAGAAAAAAAGAACTATTTGAATTAAACCGGGGGCACAAATTTCAAATCTCCCCCAGAGTGCATTAAACACTTGTGCAGGCAGAGGGTAAGACGGTGAGGATAAACAAGCGATGGTTGCCGGTCAATGAACGAATAGAAAAATAATCCAATTCTTAAAACTGATCAAACATATTCATTCAGCTTGGGCATTGTGAATCTTACAAAAGAGATCTGTAATATTTCAAATTTTGTGTTAATGAAATACCACTGACTCAGAATAGGCATTAGGCTTTATGGCAAACTGATCTGATTGTACCATCGAGCAATGTCTTTAAATTCTTGAAGGATTATTCCAAAATTGACCAAAGCAAAATGTATATTCTAATACGTTCTTGCATATCATAACCAAGATAGCAAGTGTGATCTCAAGTAATTATGATGCTATTGTGGTTCAATACAGGACAGAGCCAACCCTAATTAATATTCAGTTAGATACTAGCATATCATCATCAGCGTAGAATATGTGATCTTCACAAGGTGTCCCACTACTGGTTTTCGATACAGGACAAAGTCAAGTTTAGTGAATATTTCGTTTTGAAAAAATGCGTGTTGATCATCACTAACAATGCAGGTCGATCTTCAGTGTGTGCTCCACAAATACGGTTCCATAGAGGACAAAGCAAAGCTTAAGGCAGAGACGATACGAGGGACCCTTAGATCCTTCAAATACGCGCGGCGCCAGAGCTCTAAGGGCGAAATGTATCTGAGCAACCCTGAAAAACCTAGAAGAAAAATAATCTGAGAGAGCCTAAAAAATAATCTAATAAATACTAAAACATAATCTTAAAAAAAAAAATGCAAGGGTTGGGGGAATGCTGTGGGACCACGCACCGCCTTCTTAAGGAATATGTTTGGACTTAGCAAAACATCAGATTTCATTTTTGAAATTCCGCGTCAGATTTCCACTCCGCCTAATCCACAAACCTTGACTTCCAAGAGACCCTCTCCCCTTTGGAATACCTCAAGACGTTTCTTCTCAATAAAAATAAATAGTTCAGGGTTCAATGAAATCAACAACCATCAACCTTATTCTGAAGGGATTTCCGTCCTTATTCATATTTCATTGAATATTGGAACATGGGCGTCCCATGCCACTTTTTTGAAGGGGAGGACGAGTATATATTCCAGGTTGGGGAAGGATATATCCAGTTGTTGGTTGTCAAGCAAAAGGACTAAGGGGTACCTAAGCTGTCAGTGTTCATAGAGATACCTTGATCCCCGGCCTCTATAAGGTTCAAACGTTCAAAAACCCTTCGCTCTCGGTGAGAAGGTCTGATCAAGGTGCGAAGTTCATATGCTCTGCTCGGCATCCCAGCGGACACCCATATATTGGAGATCTCGATGTGAATAACACCCTTCTCCTCAAACTAATCTCCAGTAAAGTTTTTCTTTATTACAGTGTTGATGAAATACGCTTTTTTCGCGCCACAGGCATCCATTCGTCAAGTTTGCCGATGGTGACACAGTCTGCCATCATGGAGTATCAAAGACAGACCTGTGGCCAGGATGACTAGCAATGGGACAAAGCACAGGGAGAGTTAGATTCGTGCCGTTATCAGGAAAAATTAGCGCAGTATAAGTAATATAAGCATTCTCAATTGGATCTGAGACACCCACTGTCATTATCACATTATAAAAGCCTTAATTAAAGTTCAATCCTTGGCAGGAACTTCACCATAATAAACCCATCATCTTTGTATCTGATGGGAAACGCCCCTCTCCTCAGATTTCCTAGCTAAAAGCATTTGCTTTGCTTTAGAGATTTATCTCTTCACGGTCTCGGGAATCATTTAATCGTTTTGGACGACCTTTTTTCCAGCCGACGTCATTTACGAGCTTCTTTTGTCGCGTCATAGAATGACAAGCCGAGCGACTGTTTTCCTGAATGGTTCCGGGGGTCAGCAGCAACTACATTCATTATTTAGTTTTTGTTTCCTACCGTTCCCCTCGACTGATTCTTCTCATCACGGCACACCTGCCGAGAATACTTGGTAACCTTAGACACAGCCTGTCGCCCTTCCCCAGACACAGAAAGAACGTGTCCCATCACAGTTTAAAATGCTTTGTGCGGCTTTCTCAATCCATTGTTCATTGAACAGTATTTTGTAGTGTAGTTCATAAGGTCTAAGCTATTTAAATCGGTGCATGTTTGTCCGTCTGCGGCCTGCTCACGTCCTCGCAAGACAAGGATTGTTCACGAGTCGTTAGATTATGATTTAAACAGGCTTAAGCGTTCATTTCTCTTCTCCTAACCTGACATTTTGAGTTGGTTGACGAAGGGTGGCTATATGCACAAAAAATAATTGAATACTATATTTTAAAATTTGAATTATTGATATTCATGAAATGGAGTTAATGAGGAATTGACATCACATGTTAGCTTGAAGCTCATCAACTTAGCACCTGAACCTCATACATCGCAGCAATCAGCACTTAACTATTTGAGAAAAAACGCAGAATTTTTAATGGTACGATAAGATCAGACTGACTGTTAAGAAGTCAAGATTTCTACCCTCGGTCAGATTGAGACACATCTTTGAGTCACCGGATAACTTCTTTAACAGTCAAATTCTCCTCCTGAACACAAACTGTATTTTTAGTATTTGTGACGTTTGAAACAGAATCAGAGTTTGCTTGAAAGAAAGAAAAGATTGGGTCAGAATTCTCATTCACCTCTTAGACGAAAAAAATCAATGAAGTGTGATTTCATGGGCAGAAAGTTAAGAAATGTAGAAATTGAAAGTTGGACACCTTTTCGTTAATCCCAGCCAAACAGTAATGTCCTTAATTTTCAATTACGGAAGCTTAAAAAGAAAGAAAAGGATTAAGCTGCATTTTCACATCAATTCGTGGTGTCCTTTTGGGCTCAAGTTTTGACAGCGATTTAATGTTTGAGAATCAATTTCCTGAACGTTCAGTCTTTGATATCTTTTAATCAGATTAGTCAAGTTGTCAGATATTTGCAGCTTTGTCTTAAGAAAAGACCGATGTTGTCTATAGTTTGAAATGAAAAAATAGCAATATAGGGCAGAACATTTGACATCGTAAGTTCCCACCCACCGGACAAAAAACTTCATAACCAATGACAATTGACACATTATGTTTATTTCGTTCGTGCCCAACACTCACGGTTTTTGGTTTGGGTAATATTTTGCGACTTTCTCAGAGAGAAAAAGAAAATACGACTCAATCTTTTTTCTCTTGAAGCTCATACAAAGCAGAAATTATTCTTTGCACAGTTATCGGTCAGCAAAGCCCCTGAAACCTATTTGATGGGTTCTCCAACCTCCATTCTGAGAGTGCTCTACTAATTCTTTTTACTTTTATCGTTTCCATTCGCTGGCCTCCTCCATGCAGGACCGTTAACCATTATGATGACCTGCTTGGTGGAGTTCTATGTTAGCCTCGGTAATGCCGTCACCATTCTGTCTGGAAACCTGAGCTGCCTCCCCAGGTCGACCTGCAGCTCCCAGTCTGGTGGAGAGGCAAACTAGAATTCACCAATAAACTTGTGCACTGGTTTGGGCTGTGGTTGAGGCCGTTCTCCTGCCCTGACGAAGTCGATGCTCTTCCGACTGCAGATGTGTGCTTGCTGCTGACAATGGCCCTGGAGACGTTCTGAAGATAGTTTTCAGCACCTGGTCATACCGCCATCAGTAACAGCCCTCCCCTTAAGGCTGACGGGCAACTGCTCAAGATGTGTTCTACTAAGCTTTTCCAGAGACACCGGGGGAATGTAACGTTCATTCTTTCCCCAGATGTGGAGGTCCGTTGGGATGGGTAGGACATCGTACACTACCTTGATCCGCCGGGGATCTGTCAGCCAGATGTCATTCCAGGATAACTTCCTCTCCAGTGCACCCCGCCACCTTGTTCATAATCCTTGCTGCCATATGCCCACCATCCTGCTGATGCGTTCCTCCTCAACTCCTGCCCACATCTCTTTCTCGGGACTCTTTCAAGATGCCTTTCCCCGGCCTTGAGCTTTAAAATATCGCAGTTGTGGAATAGCTACCAACCCTGCCCGCCCTGATGCCTCTGTACCCACCGTGACCCTGCTGTTTCCAGGCATTCTTTGGCTCTTTACTTTCTGCCCGTCTGCACCAAGACACCTACTGACCTCAATGCAGTATCCCCTGGAGTCACGGAATAATGTCCGTCGTGAACACAACTTGGAATCTAAACGATCTTCGTTATGTACATTGTAGGTGCAAAAAAAAAAATACTTTTATTTTGTATAAAATTAACTAAATAACGTGATTTTCAAAGTGTCAATAATTTTTAAATCATTCAAACTTTCATCAGAGGTACTTCCTATTCTCTACGTGTAGATGAAATGCTATAGAAAATCAACGTTTTAATTAAGAAGAATGATTCGAAGAAAAAAAAACCAATGTTTTCAAGAAGAAAGGAAAAACTTACAACACAAGCGTGGTATCGATGAGCTCAATATCATGAGTAATATCTCAATTTATATAATTTATAGTAATAAGATTATAATTTTTTTATGAAATAAGTAACGTTTTTATTTACTTCATTCATAAGAGAAAAAAATGTAATATGTTTTCATCAACAGATAATCTGGTTTGCTAAATTGAATATTAAGCCAGATTCTTTTTACAAACTTGTTATTCCGTATCATAACAAAGGTACACATTTCTAACGTTTGCTCTATTTGTTACAAAATTCGACGCACTCACAAGGATGGACAATAAGCTACAAAGAACCGATTAAATTTTGGGGTGGATCCATGCACAATTACAACACCAATGCCCAAACCACATTAGTCGCCAAAAGTTCATATTTGTTCACACGATATCTCCAAAAGTTCTCAAATAATCCCAATGAGATTTTTTGGAGTGTTGATAATGGGAAGAAGGGATTAAATTTTGTGCAATTACTCCCCTCGAAAACAACGTTGGTAGAGATATGCACTCTCTTTGTGCTGTCTGATTTTTAAATTATTCTTAAGCTCTAAATAAGCACAAAGAAGAAGATTTGGGGATATCAATGATAAAGTATCCCTAATAAATTCATCCTTGATTGAGAGAGCTGAGACTAAAGTAACAAATATATGAACTATCTAGAATCCACTCTTCAGAGACCAAAGTTCATTTAATTATTTGATCCTAATCCGTTGGGGGAATATCATTCAATTCAAAAGGGAGTAAGACCAAAACAATCAATCAATCAATAAATAACAGGTCTGCTTAATCACTGAATAGAATCTGACACGCCACTGATGGCTTTTGGCAGCATGCAATGCTAGGGGTGATCAATTGAAAATTTGGAAAAAAGAATGATCAATGAATAAGTTCTCTTTCTTCTTCTATGAGCACTGAAAAAGTCCGAAAAAAAAAACTGATGGGAACTCCTCCAAACACAACTAAGGGATCTGTTTAGCATAATCTTGCATTGTGA
>OY735212.1:45570747-45648247 GCA_963457665.1 Thysanoteuthis rhombus | reverse complement strand
AACAGGTGCTTCCATCTCACTCGGAAGATTGGCGCTCAACGATCCTCGTGCCTCACATGGCCATCTGCCAGACTAGACGAAACATTGTATCTATTTCATATCTATCTAACTATCTATCTATCTATCTAGTCTGTGCACGTGAATGTAAGTGTTTGTACTTGCAAACATATGACTGGCCGGTATGTATTTTATACTGCGCTCATCTCCGAACGAGCCTGAGTGCCAGTTTTTTTTTTCTCTCTCTCTCTGTCTATGTATGCCTACATAGCAGAATCGGCACCATCTCGCACTCTGGCAACATTATATTCACTGCATTGATCGAGATCAGTCGCCATGATGTCTGTCGTAATGACGTCACAAACTTACGATTTCCAACGGCTCGCACCTTTGGCACGTAAGAAGGAAAATGGCCGACCCTGCGGTGCGCTGCTGGGAAGGGAAGAAAGGGAAGAAACATTTTTACAATTCTTTTAACCTTATCAGCCTAACGTTTCCTTTTTCCTTCCATACAGACACACACACGCACACATAAATATATATACATGCATATATATATATATACTCTAACACACACACACGCGCGCACATACATGCAAACGCAAACACGAACGCAGTGATACACGTGAGCATACACATACATAAACAGTGGCACATACACACGCAAACACATACATATTCAGACACACACACAATCACACTAACATAAATACACTAACATATATTCACATGCACGAAAGCGTACACACTTGCATCATAACACATAGATACACACACTCAAACACAATATTCCACACAAGCGAAAAACGCAACATACTCGTACACCAACACATACTAATACACGAAAGCACACACACACATAAAAAGGAATGTATATACACATGCATATACACACACACACATAGTCATGTACACATGCAAAAAACGGGCATACACACACACACACACACACACACATACAAACATACCCGGACATACAAACATACCCGGAGATACATACCCGATCTTTTTTTTATTTTTATTTTATTATCATTTTCTTCAAGTCAGTTTCTCGCTTTCTTTTTGTTAGCTTAATTATTGTTTCCCCGGCATCTTCTCTGTCGTATTTGGTTGATTAAGAATGTTCTCCCTTTTCATCGTTGTTTTCGTCAGCGTTTATTGTTGGGGTCATTGTATTGTTACACTTGATAACATCCTTTTTCTTGATTTAGTGAATAGCTGGTGTACATCCAATACGTTGCCAACACAGACTGTTTGCCAATCGTTTCAATGTCATTTCTCAATGGCATTTCCTCTTCAAACCCCTTTCTTTTAGATGACTCTGATTCTCTGGTATGTAACTGTGGCCCCGGTCATTGCCTCAACACAAGTCAGCATATCCTTAAGACGTATCGATCAATGGTTGAAATTTTAGATCTCACCCCACCTCAAGAAAGTTGATGATTTCTATTATTGTACAAGATGGGGTCAAGCTCCTCTCCGATTTCTATTCTGTCTGAAGATGATACTGGAACTTTTGTATTGTATATATATAGAAAACATTAAAATGGGAAGCAGAAGAAGATAAGAATGACGTCACTATAATTCCAACGGAAAGTTAACATAGGTAATTTTTTTTTTTTATTAAACACACTACATTTTAAAAAATACCTTGTTTATTTTCTGGACGTCCATAGAATTCACAAAATGCAGTTAAATACCTAACATCAGGTTCTCGTACAATGTCTATCGTATCCAACAACAAATTTCGTAATATCTGACGGATATATGACTCAATCATACTGATATTTTGTAAGAATATAATGAATAAAAGGTTATAAGTAAACTATTTTTGTATAAGCGTATTTATTTGAATGAAATAAGCCCATGCGTATCCGTGTGATGAATTTTTGTCAAAATCTAAGACTTGTCAGTTTAGTTCAGTAAGACAACCTCCGAAAATCAGTTGATCGTCAGTTCAAATCACGACTGGAGATGTGAGTTTTCCACATAGGTTTACACCTTAGATTTTAGGATTGTTCTTATGAATAAAGTCAACCCTAGTTAGGGAGTTTACCGATGACTAGCTGTTGGTGTAGCCTATGATATAACGAAAAGGATTTACTAAACGAATACGTTAAGACTTTGATTCGCTCTAATGATTGCATCAATATTAGAGATACAGCAAATTCTGGTGCCACACATCAATAATCACGGTCGTATTTTTGTACTGATTGCATTTAAATCCGATGTACGATGTCACCACTTCCCCCGCTTCTCTGCTTAGTTTTAGATATTTTCTTCTTTAATAAACTAAATAATTATGACAGTAGGGAAGAAAGTAACGATTAAACATTGAATTCTGAGGGGAAAAGTGTCTTGATTTGATCTTTCCATGTATTTAACCAGGTTTAGTTTAGTCTGGCAAAATATCACAGTAATTGAGTCACCAGTGAGCACCATAATCATTTGGTCTTCCAGGTACCATCCCTTTCTGAAGTGAACCGCACAGCTAGTGCAGATGAAAAGAGGACGCACCGTAAAAATCGAAGCTTCTTTGGTTGCCGGACGATCTCCTGCAGCAGCTGCAGAAAAAATACTAGTGGTTGCACGTAGGCATTGCTGGCCACCTGACGACCTGCAACAGGTGTGGAAAACCATAAACCCTCTAGGATCATCAATCACGAAGCCAATGCATCATCATCATCATCATCATCATCATCATCATCATCATCATCATCATCATCATCATCATTCCATGACGATCACGATTGCGCTGATGTCTTCCATATTGTAATGATTCTGTCTCATCCCCTCATCTTGTGTCTGGCCTTTCCTTACTGTGTTTATTGTCCCATTGGCACCAATCGCTTTTTGATCCATCTGTTGCCATTTCTTCCTACTAAGTATCCAGCCTATCCCCATTTTTGTTACCTAATAACTCCAACCTTGTTCTCCCTTGGATCCATGTCGTTCTTTTTCTGTCTCTTAGAATTATCCCTAGCATTGCTCTTTCCCTACCTCTCCGTGTGATTCTGAATGGGATCTCAGTTCATTACCATATAATATTGGATCTGATAATATTCATAATTGAATTGAGAGCATTAGCAATGAAGGAGATAATGTTGAAAATACGGGTGTAAAATCAATGTTTCAAGTTATGGACTTCTTAATGTCCTTACGTAAACAGACTGGCAATGGTGAATTTTGAAAAGCTGTTATATTCGTTGTTCGCTTTCAGCCGTATGAATAATATAATCAAATGGATGGATCAATTTACATGAGATTCGATTTACATATATCATGTAAAGATATGTATTTTCTGAAAAGGATGAAAAAAAGATTCCCATTGTTTTGATGAATGAAAATTTTTCTCAATGCCGTACCGATGGATATAAAAGTTACTGAAAAGCCGAAGAGAAAACAGAAAAAATAATCTGATAGATATTGATTTTACAATGAGATATTTTGATTCTGGTACAATTTTTTTAGATGAAGGGTTATGATTATGTATGAATGTTTTCGAACTGTTATCCTGATCTCGAATCATCTTTTTGAATAAAACCATCCAACAGTTGTACCCTAATAGGGGTAGGGGGTCCGAATGCTGAGGCAGGCAGCAGGGGGGGAGGGGCTGCCATCGAAGCATAAGGACGGAATACCTTCCTTCCGATGTCTAATTTCGGGTGGAACATTTCACACTCTCGCTTTGATGGTGACACCCTCGAATCAGCATCCAGTTACGACGCCCACCTGAAGTAGGATGAGGGGTACAACGGCCGAAACTTTGCGTTCGAAAGATGAACCAAGACAGGGACGACAGTCCGAAAAACACACATACGTATAGATATTTTAAAATACATAGAGCTAAGAGATTTTTGATTCAAAATGCGTTTATGCTTCTCCTTGGGGGTGAATTGTGGAAAAACGCTACTTTTATTGTACTTGTAGCCCGACAGCAAACAAACTCACTGAACTCGTTATGTGAAAAAAACAAATGCACTGAGACAAAGTACACACACACACACACACACACACACATATATATATATATATATATATATATGTATGTATAAAGGTTAGCTTGGCCATAGGTGCCAAGTGAGGACCGAACCCAATACACCAGTAATGGTCCGTAGATAACCTCCCTAAGCTTCGTCTCGCAGCAGACGTCTCAGAGACAGAGACAGAGAGAGCGAAAGAAGAAAGGGAGAGCGTGGGAAAGAAAGGGAGAGAGAGAGAGAGAATGAGAGGGTTTGTGTGTCTGTGCGTGTGTGTGTGTATATGCACGAGCGTGCGTGTGTGACGTAAAAAAAGACGAGAATAATGCTTTTTGCGAAAACTATTCTGTAGTCTTCATTCCTGACCAGAGTTATGCGAAGATGTCTCAAGTAGCTTCGAGATGTGGGGGCTGCAGACTAGGTGGGAGCAGGGGGGAGAGAGGAGGGAGGAAGACGGTGCTGCTAGGAGCCGTAGGGTGACGTGGGACGCTCATTAAGGACAAAAAGAACAAACACGACGAGAGGTCCAGGTAAGGTGGTCGGTTAGAAATAGGCACGAGTTACCCGAACGCACAAGTGTTATATTTTTGGCAGCTACGTGCTCAATGCGACAAGTAGAGATTCGTACCAAGATTCTCGGCATAACACAGATTCAGCATAGGTTTCCTAGCTCACCTGGTAAAGAATGATAAGCTTATTCATTTTTTTCTTTATATCCAGTAACCTAGTGCAGGGTCATTGGGGCACTACATAATCTCATCATGGGTGTGTCACGGGTGAGATAGCCTGACGGACCTCATCCCTCTTCTTCAGGCTGGTTCGGAATCTTAGCAGAGCGCCTCCTTGACTGATTGCCAACTATAGCCAGAGTGTCCATTTTGTCCGGCTATCAACCCATATCTGAGAGAGGGTGGAGAAGAGATAGATTCAAGCCTTTCTCAAGGGCATTAGTGTAATGTAAACGCAATCTGTTCCAGCCGCAGTTTGAATTCAGCTCACCAATTCCATTATCTGTGCCGTAAACCGTTCGGCCATTTTGCATCTCTAGTAGCTTAGGAGGGAATAAGTTGAATTGAGTACTCGAATTGAGTACACTAAGCAGCGTGATTAAGGCGAAATTATCCAGTTGACTTGCATCATACCAAGGGGATAGTCATATAAACTTGTAGGTATAAAGTCCTGGTCTCGACCTCACTTGAGAATTGTAAGGATCCTTAAACTGACGCATGTAACAGAAACTGAGTCTTCGTCACCGACCACAAACTCCATTGGGAGTGTATCTTAAGGGAGACGCTTTATCAATCTTTGAAACTCCAATCTTACTACCACCTAATATACTTGTAAAATCTGCAATGATAAAAAATTCACACACACACACACACATGTAAAGGACTGGTTAGCATTGAGGACTGCGTCAACTCTCTTTGCTATCAGAAAGGTTAGTGAACATCCAATGCCAGCGAATCAAATAATGATTATGATAGCTTAAGTTGATAGAAATTGGAATGAATGTAGGAAATTGGTAGACTCAAAAACGAAAAACCAAAGTAGGAAGAAAAATCACTCCATGGACATTTCCTGGGATAAACTAAAGAAAAACTGCCGATTAAAATGATTGAGCTGAGGGGATTTGAAAAGAGAAACCAAATCCCTCTTAATGAGAGTCCAGATTAGAATAATTCAAATTAAAGCTAATATATACAGGACAAGGCAAAATAGTAAATGTAGACAATACAAAGATGAAGACAAGACCGGCAATCATATTAAAAACAAATAACCAGCTGTTTGGTTCAGAAGGAGTTTAAAAATAAACATGCGTGATTAGGAAAGGTAATCCAGTGGGCATTGTGCAAACGATTGGGATTTCAACGGGTAAACCAATAGTATATACACAAACCAGAAGCTATCATAGATGATAAAACACGTAAAATTATCGGAGACTTATCGGAGAAATTCAGATAGATCATTTAAGCAACGCCAAAAGACAAGATCTAGTCATCGTGAAAAAAAAAGAGACAAGAAAACCCATCAAATTGCAAATGTCTCTGTACCGGTGAACCACTGATATGAAAGTTGGAAAAATATATCTGGACCTTGCGAGAGAATTGATAAAAACAGGTGACGGTTATGCGTTGAGCTGCAGGGAACAGTACCAAGGGTCATTGCAAAGAGATAATGGAAATTCGAAGAAGAATTTAAATCATTTTGACGACAGCATCTCTGAAATCAGATAGAACACTGAAGGGAGTGCTGCAGTGTTGAGAATACTTGCTGTCACTTGATCTCAAGGGAGAGACACCTGATTCTACCAGTGCTAAAACTAAATGAGAACATTAAATCTACTACTACTACTACTACTACTACTACTACTACTACTACAATCTTCAATGTTTTTACTATTGTTATAATTATGCATCCCTCTCTATACACGTGTTGTTGTTGTTGATGATGATGATGATGATGATGATGATGATGATGACAACGATAATAATAATGCGAAAGATTGGGAGGAAGAGTTATTATTATGAGAATAATAGCATCAGTAATAAATGCTGTATCATAACTCTAAGCTAAAAATACTATCGCCGTATTCATAATGCTGGTGCAATTGGTTCACTGAATCATGTCCTTGTTCCATATCTATAGTGAAAAGAAATATGTAATATATTACGGCATCTGAGTTTTGTGTGATTTGTTAGAGCCATCCAATGTCAGCCTATTGATGTTATTTCTGTTCCAAGAGCTTCAGACAACGCTTATCTAATAATATCCGATTGGCTATCTGTGCTGGGGCGGGGGCGATAAAACTTCCCCAACATTTCAAAATTTGCGACATGTCAATTGTACATTATCAACATCATTTTATGGTTACTAATCGATTTCTAATATATAGATATATAAGAGTTAGCCATTGCAAAGGAGTTAGTATTTAGTAAACTTGAATTGGTCAAACACAAGGTCATAGAAGTGGTACACTAAGTGACGATTAGATTCATTTGCTGTGGCCAGCAGAATTAGTTTACAACAGGCACCCTCAGCCAATAGTATGTATTCCAGGTGCTGCTGGTATTCAGAATCTAATCTATTCTAAAAACTCTCTATTCCGACCAATCTGCTATACGTTGCTCCAAATCTAATGTTTTAGCATAATTGGCATCCATACACGATTTAATCTGTTTAAACCCAGTTTGGTACAAGACCAGCTGGCGATAATCGAAGTCACTATCAATGACTTGCAAGATAGGTATTATCTGTGATGTTCTTTGTTTGGTTTGCAATCCACACTTTGCGAGAATGGAAATAAATTACGGATAGAATGAGAAGACGGCTCAAAGTCGATTTTCGAGCTCAGTGGAGCTAGATTCCCGTTGTGGGGTTCAAATCTGAAAGATTTGCTCTATGGAACATCGGATTAAAGCAAATGATGGTCGGAACTGAACTGAAATGCGACTGATACCGCCATATTACCACAATCTCTCGCAGGGTAAGATATAAAGGAAACGTTGTATTGAAAAAAAGATCTTGATGGTGGTGGTGGTGGTGGCAATATTGTTGATGCTGGAGCCGATGTGTTGTTATTTCACTGAGTCATTCGAATGCGAACGGTACAGCTATTTGTAGCAAAGAGTAACATTCACCCAAATCCAAGTAAAAATAAACATATGCATGGCAGGTACAGATATATGCGTCTACTGCGTGTGTAAGTTAAGGGCAAAAAGTAGGTTTTCAAGAAAAGATGAATGTTACAAGGAAAAGAAAAAAATCAGGATTGGTGAGAATAAATGAATATTTTCCGTTTACATATTGTCTAGAAAGAAAGTGAAATAAGTGGTTTGAAATCTAAAAGGTTATACTTTTAATCGCTATTCAGCCGTATAAATTTAAAAAAAGATATTTAGCTTCTAAGCTTTGTCTAGTGTAATGACACGAGTTTTCGGCACGCATTTGGGATCAAAATATAGAACAGTAATGATATACTAGACAAGTTCGGTAGCCATATCCCCACGTATATATATATATATATATATATATATATATATATGTATTTATATATATATATATATACATATATATACATATACATATATATCTATATCTATATATATATATGTATATATATATATATATGTATTTATATATATATATATATACATATATATACATATACATATATATCTATATCTATATATATATATGTATATATATATATATATGTATTTATATATATATATATACATATATATATACATATACATATATATCTGTATATATACGTATATATATATGTATTTATATATATATACATATACATATATATACATATATATATACGCATATATATATATATATATATATATATGTATATATATATATATATATATGTGTGTGTGTGTGTGTATATATATATATAAGTGTGTTTGTGTGTTTGTGTGTGCATATACATGTATATACATAGAAATTTTTAAAAACTTTTGTTCACCCTAAGCAAGGCCATTCGGACACTTTTCAAATCAAAGGATTAAAAAAAGAGGTTTGAATATTTCACAGAATCAAGATCAATAAATACATTAATACGTTAAAATAGCTTAATGATGTCAAAACTTGTAAACTATATATATATATATATATATATATATATATATATATATATATATATATATATATATCCAATGCCATGTCTAACGGTATTCAAAATGAAAATAAAAAATTCAACATCCATAGTTTCTTACCGTTCTTGTTGATGACAAGAAGTATGACTGAAATCTCTCTAGCACACACCTTTGATGTTTATCAGATTCAGGCACATGTTCTCTAGTGGATAAATAACTGAAATCGTTTTTTTTTTAATAAAAAAAACCCAAACATTCCACGTCCGTCAAATTTAATAAATCACGTACCAATAAAGTATATATACATATATTTGGGATCTTCAGGAGTCTCAAACTTTGAAAGACGCTCTTTTTGTTTTCTTAAAAAATTTAATTAATCTCGTTTCATAGAAAATTCGACGGAAAAAAACAGTTTCTCCCTCTCATATATATATATATATATATATATATATATATATATATATATATATATATATGTATGTATATATTACCTGGCATTTTAAATCTATAAACTTGCACTCATGAACGCTGGGGACGTAGTATATATATTCGGGCAAAAAATTGAATTTTTATTGTGAATAGAACACTTTTCGTTTTGAGAATCGTGAATCCGAACAACTTCATACTTGACAAAGCAATGTCCCATACACAGACCAACATTTTTGGCGAATATCAACTCCATGCAATGGCCAGTTGTCGAGTTATCTCGGTGCATACACACGGAGATTTCTCAAATTATAGTGAGATTTGAGATTCTACGTCTTTTGAATTTGTTTTGCTTCGGAGCTTATCAAAATTTCAACTAGTTTTTTTCTTTCTTGATTTACGCACATGCTTTCCTGTAACACATTCAATTACGTAATCATTCCTACGTACGTAACGTATAAATGCTCCATCTGTAGCTTTCTCTACTTATTTCTCCGGTGATGCGTCACTCTCAAGTTCTCCCCTTTCTGCCCGCCTCTCGATTTCTTGGTAACATTTCTATCGGAATATATTCCATTGAACGCTATCCTCTTTTCAATTGACGCATTAAAAGTTCAAGGAAAGAGGAAACGTGAGGATTTAGGTGACTGAGAAAGAGAGAGAGAGAGAGAGGGTGGAAGAGTGGAAGAGAGAGAAAGAAAAGAAGAGAGAAATAGAATGAGAAAGAGAAATAAAATGAGAGAGAAACAAAAGGAGGGAGAAACGAGAGAAAAGTAGAGAGAAAAGTAGAAAAAGAGAAGAGAGAATGAAAAGGAGAGAGAGGGAAGTAAGAAAGGAAAGTAGAGTGAAGGAAAGGGAGAGAGAGAGCGATAGGAAAAAGAGGAAAAAAAGATGAGAGAAAGAGGGTGGGGTAGTGAAAGAAAAGAAGATAGAAGGTGAGTGAATGAAGAGGAGAGAAAGCAGGAGATGAATGAAGACAGATAATTAGGGAGAAAGAAAAAGAGACCGAAAGACAGCGACAGAGAAGGGAAAAAAGAGATGAAAAAATAGAGAAAGAAAGAGAGGAAAAATGAGAGAGGTTTAATCAAAGAGAAAGGAGGAGAATAACTGAGAGAAAGAAAAAGAGGAAGTGAAAAAAAAGCAGAGAAATACTAGTGACAGATAGGGAGAAAGAAAGCGAGATAGCGAGTGATAGAATAAGAGAGGGAATAGTCACATAGAGGTGGGTGTCAGAGAGGAAAAGTGAAAAACGAAACACATTCATTTCTTACGATCCCACCATCTGGTTGCTGGCCTGTTTACGGCATTGGGTAGCGGTATTATTGCAATTTGAAGGAAAGGCATTATGGGATGCGGAAGGACAAGGAGAAAATATCTTTCTAAATGGTGAAATGAGCAGTTCTTTGAAGCCAAGGGGAAGGAAATTCGGAGCATTCCACAGTAACGAATGAAGTCATTACTTATTTGGGATCGCTCTGTCTCTCTGGTAACCTAACCCTGTTCTGCACCCAAAAATCGCTTTTGCCACATCCCGTGCTTTGTTTTTGCCTCTTTAAATGTCTTTTTTTCTTTTCAGAGCTTTTCCTTTTTTTAAAATTTCTTCTTCGTCATGATTATTACTAACGCTCAACTTATGAGTAATCTCCTATATCAAAACACCTCTTACCCTTCTCCAATATTTCATCCGTAGTCCAAGAGCAGTAAAATTTTATCAGGAAAAAACACAGGTAAGATTTTTTCTCAGAATAATTCCCTAACAACGTATTAAAGGTCCCCAGGTTTCTTCCTTGTGCTTTTTCAACATGGCGTTCAAAATGACACCCAATCCATAAAAATGCCAATTACTCGTTCAATATTTATCCAAGATACGGTTTCTGAACATCTTTTCAGTTGTATCAGATGTGTTTGATAACTCAGTCTGATTACTGGAAAGGTATGATTTTCAAGATAGCATTCAAGAAGGCCTCTAGCAAAATCCTTTAAAAAATCTTATTACTCTTCTATTATCCATCTTAGACATGTTTCCTCAACGGTATTTTGTAGTACTGTGGGCTTAAAAATGCGATTAAAATCTATCACAGTCTGACCCCTGGAAAGGTTTGATTTCCCTAGATGGCGTCCAAGACATACTTTCAACCTTTTTCTGAGCTAGTTTCACGAAATCCAGGTAAGCTGATTTTTTTTTTTCGGAATAGCTTTCTGATACAGTGAGTCCACATGTTTCCCACATATACTTTCTTTTTATGACTAAAATTCAAAATAGCTCACAAACACGTGGATTTGAATAACATCCGGTCTGAAGGTCTTTGTTAAAGATTAATTCAATTGTACAACAGCGGTCAAACCTTTTTCCTAGCCTAGCATGAGAAAAAATCTACACAGAAAATTCTACTTCAATCATGATTTATTCGGCAAGACCACATGAAAAATAATAAACGAAATATGTACTGAATAATATGAAACATGAAATACGAAACGTGGGCCTATGTTACAACGTACTTGGCCCATACAATGAGTGCACATATCTGGGCAAGCCATCCCTGCTTTTCTGCAACCACAGGTATTCCCACATCCTTTTTCATGGCCACAGCTGACAAGATTCAACAGCATCTGAGAGGAAGCTGGTTGGTCAGAGGCAATTGCAATTAGGTTGTTCTCTCCTGATTTCCATCTGCATTTAGTGAGAGGTAAATATCGACCTAATCACAGCGAAACCTGTAGATACGTTTTATAAGGGTCTTGCTCAGCTGCTCCAATGGTTGATGGAAGACTAGCCTATGTGACGGTAACACTTGCTGATATTCTGGCCCCTGAGTGTTCATTTCCTGAATGTCTGTACTTTCCGGCTCAGTAGAGATAGAGTAGGAACTGTTCGGTTGTAGTTGCTACATCATCATGAATGTTGAGAGCCAGTGCTAATACAATCATTACATGACAAATTTTCATCATTTTTCTGAGCTAGCTTTAACGTTTTTCACCTTCTCCTTACAGAAAGTGCTAAAGTTGTATCACGAGATGTTGTTCTCCTCATAGTGCTTGCCGATGCTTCTTAATGCTCTAGGGTTACAGGATTTCTGTGTTACAGCATAAACGATCTATTGATGATGTTTCTCTTTCATCCTACATGGCCAGCAAATCAGTATCTGTCCCAATATCTAACACTGAGTTGATCGTTGTAAGATTTGGCCATATCCAGTGTTGTTGAAACTATCAGTACATCAACATGTATCTGTGCTCGTTTCACGGTGATACACTTGGACTTAGGATCTGGGATCAATGCCTGAATGAGCGAGATCTTATTCCCATACTGAAGCCGACGTTTTACTGATATTATCCCTCTAGCTGGACCCTGTGGAAATTCCTTGGGTGGTGACCACTAAGATTATTCTATGTTTCGTAACGCTGCTCTTCTCCCACCCTTTGCCTGTATATCCTCTCTTTTATCCCTTGTAATTTTCGTTTCCCGTTCATATTTTTATCCAAATATACATGGTAGCCGCTTCAACATAGCGTTGCTTTTGACCATTGAACCAAACGGCCCTTTGGAAAGGTGAACCGCTTTATCTCAGCTCTTCTCGGGAAACGTAATTGAATCTAGCTAGGAAGGGCCCGGGATTGGGCAGTTATTACACGCTGATCCTCAGTAGAAAAGCATAACGGTTGTACATAAAAACAAACAAATAGTTTTATAAATGATTCCATGAGATTTTTCTTATGGTACTTTTGGCTATTCCCCCTATTTTCTGAGACATCCTTTGTTTCCTTAATTGCCCCAAATCTATCATCATCATCATTATCATCTGCTTGATTATCCATATCATTGGTATATGGTGGCTTTCAAGTGTCCTCAATACTCCAGCCAAATTCTCCTCGGCATTCTAGCTAATTTAGGAACATACGAGTTGATCAACTGGAGGGATCTCAAGATAGCACAGTATATTAGAGAAAATAACAGTCAGAGATATAGAATCCATGAGAAAACTGAGATGGCGATGAGTTGTTCTTGTTACAACAATGTTAGACAACCGCTGGAAGTGATGGATACGTCTACCACTTTCACGGTCAACGATTCTTTGTTCTTTCGCAATGTCAAGATATTTTCCCAGCTTTTCACTTTCTTCTAGCTTTTTACTCTTTGGTCTTCTCGAACAGTGACATCCGCTATCTGACAATTTTTCGACTTGTTTAGATAATTTCTTTACATTACTTCTGGCCTGAATTATAGAATCTGTCTATAATTGAAAATCTCAGAGAATTTTATTCTCTCACATACAGATTATGATGGTTCACATATCATTAGTTTGCATAGTAAAAATTCTAGTCGTTTACACAATTCTCAGTGAATCACTTTTCCCACCCAGTCATGTCTATTTCTGTTCTTCTCCATGGCCAACTTGCTGCATTTGCTTGTGATATGATTGATGGTCCCAGCTCGAGTCCCACACATTCCACTTTTACAATTTTGCTTTCTTTTGTCCTATCTACATTAATCTCCTCGATGAAAGGATGTGACACAAGATTAGCTTAAGGTCAATACAACACACAAGAACGTGTGAAGAGGAACTCTTGAAAATCATTTTTAGCCCTTGCAGCTATTGTCGCAAGGACATAAGAGCACTGGTCTTTACGTCTCAGGACGGATCCTGAACCTTTGGACTTGACAACACAGAATAGTACAAGCCCCCAACCCCGAGACAAAACCTCAATTGGCTATGGCTCAGCATCTGCGTCCGTCTGGTCTTAAATTGTCTGAACTCTGGTCCAGAAATCAGAGCTGCGTATCTTTTGCCTTGGTAGTTCATTCTTTTAGAGTTGTTCTAAGCCGTCATCATTAGTGATTCAGTTTCTCGTATCAAATGTTCTCAGTGCAACCATATCCATCTCATCCCACTTACGAATTCCTTTGTTTGTCTCATGAAATTGTCGTTGGAATAGTTTTTATTCCTATTTTTGGTTTCTCGTTCTGATCCTACAATTAACCTTTTTTCGGCTTGACTACAATTTTTGGCCGCCATAATTGATATTTCATAATTTTCCCTTGATAGCAGAGTCGATGCAATCCTCAATGTTAACAAGCACTCTTCCCCTATCTTTCCTTTTCACACGCAGTCTGTCCACCCAGTTCGTAGGATGCGAGGCTTTATGCAATGTCATTGATTTCCTTGTTCTCTGATTCAATTTTCTCATTTCTTCGCTTACCCTGTTTAAAAAAAAAGAAAAAATTTGCTGCATTTAGTTATTAATATGATTGACAGTTTCCTCTTTGCCTCCGCATCGGCGACCTTTACTAATTTGTCTACTCTTGTCAATTTCGACTTCGGTGGAGTTCATTCTAATAAACTTAATCTGGGCTGCTTTTAAAAAGGCTCATGTTTTACTTCTCAAGTGTCCTTTGTGCAGCCAAGCCTATGTTATTCAATGTGCAATTACTGAGGAAGCTTTTGGATAAGAGCAACCAGCTGATAATATCAAGTAAAGGATATAAAAATCGGAACCGTTTGCATTCATCGTTATACATTTATTTTCAATACAGCTTAAGACAACTTTTAAATACGGTTAACCGGGAGATCTTGACAACCATAGCAGAAAGGAATTCTTTTTAATCTATCTTTGATTCATTTTAAATAAGGTCCTTGGGACCGACAGAGATTCCTAACAATAACTGTTGTACAACATTATTTATGATTATAATAAAGGACGTCCAATAGATTTCCGCTTGCCGCTTGAATTCTCCACGCATTGGGTATTTTCTCCGGTTTTTTGCCTTTTGCTATGTTTTTCTGATTCAGCATTTTTCCTTTGGTAGCCAAGTCGACGCATCTTGCTAAGTCCTCATCCTATCATCATCGTTGTCATTATTATTATTATTATTATTATTATTATTATTATTATTATTATTATTATTATTATCATTATTATTATTATCATTATTATTTGCAATCTCACACCAGTTGCCTGGTGGTAACCGCTGGAGTTTGAGTGACAGCAAGTCTCCCCAAGTCTCCAGCCCTCCTCTCCGAGTACTCATTGGTCGCAACATAGGTCTTTTGTTTCACTCCAGTTGCCTGGTGGTTACCGCTGGATGTTGCGTGACAGCAAGTCTCCTCAAGTCTCCAGCCATCCTCTCTTCTTTCTCATAGACCACAGTAATACTGTGGTTTACAGTTTCACACCAGTTGCCCGGTGCTCATTGTTGAAGGCTGAGTGACAATAGGTCTCTGTGAGGCCACTGCAAACATTAAGTGTTGCAGTCCTTATATTTCTAGCACTTTCCTCAGTATCTGTGCAGTTCCTAGCAGTGCTGTGGTCTGTACAGTCTCAATCCTTCCTTTATCCCGAGCTCCTCTAGTCTCACTCTCAGTGTCTTTGGGACAGTTCTTAGTGCACGGATGATGATGATGATGATGATGATGATGATGATGGTGGTGGTGGTGGTGGTGGTGGTGGTGGTGATGATGATGATGATGATAATGATGATGATGATGATGATCATCATCATCATCATCAGTCTTTTAACGTCCGTCGTTGGACATAGACTTTCCCAAGGATTTGCCACAATTCTGTATCATGTGTGTCGCAGAGTCGGTATTTCCTGAATTTGTCTTGTTCATCTCCCTATCTTGTGTTCTGTCGGCCTCAGTTTCTCATGTGATCTCTGGGGACCCATGGTTGTGAGTCGTGACGTCCATCGGTTTTTCTATAGGATCAAGCGACAGTATATTTCTCAGACTTACACCGTACTCCTCATCCTTTTGCAATGGTATTATAATTATTCATCCTTTTCCTTCTTCTCCTTAGTATAACGTCTTCTTCTTCTTCTTCTTCTTCTTCTTCTTCTTCTTCTTCTTCTTCTTCTTCTTCTTCTTCTCCTTAGTATAACGTCTTCTTCTTCTTCTTCTTCTTCTTCTTCTTCTTCTTCTTCTTCTTCTTCTTCTTCTTCTTCTTCTTCTTCTTCTTCTTCTTCTACGCCCTACTATTATATATCAAATAAAATGATTTAAATAAATACACTAAATAAAATGATAAATGCGGTCTATGTGTCTATGATTATTTCAGTCGCAGTTTGTCTGTTTTTACATTAATCCAACTCCTGGCATTTTTTTTTTCTATTTGCGTTCGGCATTCAACGTGACACTTTTTTTTCAGACCGGAAACACTTGTCATCCATCTTGAAATAGTGTAAGATATTTTTAGAGAATAGTTTTCATTCGTGATAGGAAACAATCCCGATAAGAAAACGGTACAAGATCTAAGGGTTGGGGAAGGAGAGGGACAACATGAAAAAAAAAGGGAGTCATACTGGAGGAGATTGGTTGCTTCACTAGCAGGGGGTATCTAACCATCATGTTTAAAATATATGACGCCCTGGATTATGCATTGAAATTCCAACACAAACGCACACACACACACACACACACACACACATACACACAAATCTATACATATGTGTGTTGAGAGGTAAACAGATATTATGCCACGTAGGTATTGCAGGTTTTACCACAATGCACTGACTGCTATAAGAAAAGAAAAATCATGTTTTGCCAGAGAAAGATTGAATTTTTAGTGGTGGGGGTTTGCTTGCCCAGGAAATCAGCCCTTGGAATTCTGGTTTTAACCTAGCTGTAGCACCAAACAGAGCCTCCAGATAGAAATGTACAACTATCTCAGCCACCAAGCAGACTTAATCACAGATCAGATTTGTACAGTGGTTCAATAGTGGCGCATAGACCTTGTACTACCAAACAATGGCCACTGAAATTAGTTTGTTATCCATCGTTCGATAGCCGGCGCGATATTTCTAACCCCCCCCCCCTCTGTCTCTGTCTCTGTCTCTGTCTCTCTCTCTCTCTCTCAGGAGAAAAGAGGAGGAAAGCAAGAAAAAAAGAAAAGGAGAAAAGAAAAAGAGAAAGAAAATGAAGAAGTCGTCGTTTTATATACAAAGGGAATCATCAAAAGCTTGTAAGTTTCGGTGTCTTTCTCAAGAAAGTAGAGGCTACTTTCTTGAGAAAGACACCGAAAGTATTCGGGGTTTTTTGTTTGTTTTTTCACCGATACACAATACAATTCCTTTCCTTAGAGCCAACTAAATCCATGACCGAGAAGGAAAAAAAAAGTTCTGCTCGTGCTCATTGCAGGGTTGTCAGATGAAAACCTGAGTGAGAAGCCAGAAAATACATGCAGAGTCAAAAAAAAAACAAAAAAAAAGATATTTAAATATGGTTCAGATACTCAGTTGCAAAGGGCATCATTTTGTGTTGTAAAGTGTCAGCCAAGAGACGACAGAAAAATAAAAGCAGAAGATAGAGAAAAAGAGTGAAAAAAAAAAGATGGCAGCCATAACATAACTTTTCATTGAACCACATTTCAACGGAAATGCGAAATGCGCAAACGCATGCATACCACATACACATACATACACACGTGCATCTGTGGTATGTGTATACGTACATGCATGTATGCATAAGTGTGTGTATGTGGCATAAGAGCGTAAATGTACGTGTACTCAAAAGTAAGATGTATGCAAACCCACGTCTACAATGCGGATATACAGCATATGTGTGGGTAGTATGTTTGCTTGTGTTTTTGTCGAGTATGTGTATATTGTTCATGTGTGTAATAAAATGCAAACTCTGTATTTTTCGTTTTGCAGCCAAAAAGCCAAGTTAAGTATCCACTCTCACCAATTAAAAGCTAAATAAATTTCAAAATTTAAAACAGAATTTTCCCGGAAAAAAGCCAAAACTAAAATTATTCTGCCAACAGTTGAGAAAACTGAATTTCACGAATTGAGGTAAATGAAAAAACGTTTTAACTCAAGCGAAATGCGTTATCATCATCATAAATCGTCGAATTTGAAGCGTGAAGAAAGAGAGAAGAGAGACTCTGAGTCTAAAAAGGGATAGACGTCATAGGATTTATTTGTAAACTGACTTAGGAAAGACATCAGAACCTCAATCAACCAGATCTATTGAAAAGTGAGGATTCCTGGGACCTTTTGTCAATAGATTAAGGCTTGTTAGAAACGCAAATACAAATTGAAAATGTCGACTTAATTTCTGACAATCCACCGAGCAATATATGACAACAATACAGTTCTCGGGGAAAGTACTTCCGTCATCACTTCATCAGCAACAGATGACCAAACACAGACAAAAAAAAATAGGGAATTATCAATTATAAGTTCATGTTATAGTTTAGATGTCAGTGACATAGGTACATTCAAGAAGGAATGCATACTAACAACTGGCCTTCACCATTTCCTTTAGATATTGACCTAGATAAAACCGTGACGAAAACCATTTCCTTGCTCAATTCTTGAAACAAAATAATGAACGCATGCCGTATGACTTTCTTGCACATAGTTGAATTTAGAATAGAACCAATGACCTCCCATAATTAGTTAAACAAAAAGCTTCGTCGAGTAAAAATGGTTGGTGGCGCCCGTATAATTCCAACAGAAGTCATGAAAATAGTGCTTCACGTAAAGAATGTGCTCTGCTTTGGCGAAATTATGAGCCCCGCATAAAAATATCAAATAATGTTGATATTACAAAAGACTTAATGTCCAAATCCAGAAAATTAAGATATTCTCCACCGAATTCTAGAGGTCATTCTTTTTCTTGACGGAAGAGGTCTGCCATTTTGCGGTGATCCAGAAGAATTAGGAAATTCACACACTTGAATCAAAATGTTTTAGGAATCATTGAATTCCTCTCATAGTATGTCATCATGTCGAAAGAACACGATGTGAGTTTAGAAAAAATCAAGAGAGAATTGAAAATAACAATAAGCGCGTTACTTATCAAATGTCTCTGAAAATGAATTAATCATTTTTTGTGGCAATAAAGTAGGTAGGTAAAGCAGTACTTTCAAGACTTTCATCTGCTAAATTATATTCTTTGAAGGTGTATACGCCGCATAGCGCATGTCAAGAACAATCAACTTTTTATTTTTCATTATGTTCTCTCAACAGGCATAGAATATCTTATTTTGGAGGGACATTTTACTTATGTCAATGACAACGGGAAAAAAAGGAGTGGGGATTGCCCAACTTATTATTAAATTTCTAAAAGACATCTCTCTGACATCAGATGACTGCCAGTGTCAGGGCTATGACAATGCAGGCAACATGAATGGAAAATACAACGGTACTCAGGCTTTTCTCTCCCCAGAAGGAATCACTTATCTTTTATACACTTTGTTTAAGAGTCAATTTATATCGAAGCAAAAACA
Organism: Thysanoteuthis rhombus; assembly: GCA_963457665.1. Lineage (NCBI taxonomy): Eukaryota > Metazoa > Mollusca > Cephalopoda > Oegopsida > Thysanoteuthidae > Thysanoteuthis > Thysanoteuthis major. Next base: position 45,629,001 of record OY735212.1, on the reverse strand, counting down.
AAAACCCAATAAACAAACAAGCTAAAAACAAAAATCAAAAACGGCACTGTGTTAACAAAAACAATTTGTTTTTACTCAAAACACTTTTTTTTCGACGTATAATTGTTTGAACGCAGCTTCACAGTGTTTGTTTGCCGTTTTCAAACGATGTTTTTCAAATCTGTTGAAATTATTTCCACTCTGCATACCTGGACATAAGTGTCAGTCGAAAAAGCTTTCGGGGATTTATTTTGAATGACAAATTCTGAACTTTTTTATTACTCTTTTATGTTTTAGTTTGCATCTGCTAAGTACAGGAATTTAGGAAAAAAATTCTAACTGAAAGGCTTATATTTTTGTTCATATTTCAAACTTAAAAAGTCTCATTTCATTTTTCTACCTCGTTCTCTATCGTTAGATTCAAGGGACATTAATCGTAATTGTGAGATGTCAAGTAAGAAAAGATATATCTGATTTTGACAAAACAGACAAGGAAAACATTTTCACTGCTGACAAATTTTGGGGCGGCGCCCGGAGCAAATTTTGTTGGGGAAGGGGATCTAGAAGCCCTTTTCATATCATGATGTATATCATTAGATAGAACAGTTTATGCCCGACAAATGTGTGTTTGTATGTGTGTGTGTGTAATTGTTTGTGCAAATGTAATGTCATTAAGAGTTATTCATTTAGCCATTTACTGCAGTTGAGGGGCACCCGTTAGGAATCGAACTTCTGCATGCTAGAGAATTGGTCGGTGATATATATGTATATGTATATATATATATATATATGTGTGTGTGTGTGTGTGTGTGTGTGTGTGTGTGTGTGTGTTTGTGTGTGTGTATACTGTCTACCAAAAGTTCCACTTATCACAGAGCTGTCCACAGGTCAGTAAAACAGATGAACGCCACGGATGTGGTACAATGATTTCTTAGAGAAAGTTTTCACAAATGGCGTTGAATAATCTTGAGTGTGCAACACGTTGCTAACCAGTACAGTCTTTCAGGCCATATCCATTTAGAAGGGGAAAAACGCAGAACCAGTGTTAAGGAGAAGAGACTGGACTTCTTAGAAACTGAAGAGACTGCTGCCACGATGTTCTGCATTGGCCTCTTCAGCCAATAGATTTCGGTTTGTTCGAAAGCCTATGTAGGCTACGTAATAGTAAATAATGAGCATTCTTATAATGATAATAAATACCAAGGAGAGTGTCGTCAGTTTGATAAAACTTGCTGCTATTTGATGTCTCGCTAATCCACCGAATATGACTGGTTTCAAAGGTTTAGGGAAGAATAATTGTAACCGTCCAAATTTGTAGTAGAACTGGTTGGGGGACGAATAAGCAACCCGGAAACCCAAAATCGAGATTCCAGAAATGTGGAAGCAAACAATTATAGAGATATTTCAGAAGAAAAATTGAAGGAATTGCTGATGAAATGGGCATGGTTGCGAGGGGGAAATCTAAAATGAGAAATCGGATTGATGTAAACAATGACTCAGAACAACGCCAAAAGAACTTACTTTATGAAGCCCAAGATAGATAAAATACTGCAGAATATCAAATGCAGGCGATGCAGAGATAGCAATATCAACCTAAAAGTAAGCGAATGCATCAACTTGGCCCGGAAAGAGAACAAAAATAGACATGACTGGGAGTGAATGGCGATCCACTGGGAACAGTACCTCCTGGACGATGCAGACCAAGCATAAAAAGAATCTTCAGGGACTTTAGAATTAAAACAGATTACTAAACTCAGGTCAGAAGGCCAGATTTAATTATCGTGAACAATGAGAAATAAAAAAAAGTCAGATAATGGATTTCACTGTTCCAGAAGACCACAGAGTAAAATCGAACGAAATTGAAAAAAACTGATTAAGTATTCAGACCTTACTCGAGAGTTGAGGAAATAATAGAACTTGAAGATAACGGTTGTGCCAATCGTTGCTGGAGCACCGAGAACAACCCAGAAAAGCTTAACAGAATGGCTGGAAGAAGTGGAGATCCAAGCTGAGTAAAACGACCATTAAAAAACTCCTCTAGATTTTAGCGCCCAGTACAGCGTGAATGGTAGAGAGATGGAAATTCCTGGTTGTGTGCCGAAATGATACATTTTATAGTGAAGTTATTGCATGCAATTTACGTGTGCAGAGACAGTTTTAAGTATTTTCCTCAATACTATTACCAAAGTTATATATCTAATGATATAAAAACGACGGATGTTTCTTTGTTTCTAAATCAAAAAAACGTTCTATTGACTACTAACGGTTTCACCCTTCGAGCTGCAAATCTATGTAACATGCCTCCCAGGGTGAACATAGACTGTTGGGCGATGACCTCAGGTAACCCCTAAATGTCAATTTACGGTCAGGTCAGATTTGACATTTTTAAGTCTACCAAAGACAGCTGCACCCCACAGGCTGCAAATTTGAGTACTCAGATAACTTGACCACAGGATGAACGTATGATAGATGGTGCTGACCACTAGAGACCTCTGAAAGTCGATTTGAAGCCAAGTTAATTTTGGCATTTCCCAATCTAACGAAAACGACGACACACTCTGGGCTACTACTAATTCGTGTACCATAGTAACTTGACCTCAGGGAAAAAAGTAGTAAGGCACTCGATACAGATTGAACTCTATATATTAGCAATTAAAGAAGACTCGTGGAAAGCGCCCTCTATCGTAAGTTTACAACTTTTTCGGTATCCCAAAAAGATACATAGCATGTTGATATCGCGTTTTTTGCAAGTGCAATGGACTCATTTCATATTGAGAAAGAAAATTTAGACACAAGAAATACTTACAAAAGTCTATGAGGTTCTTGATATCTGCTGAGTTTAGCTTAATGGATGAAATCCCATGCGAAAATCCCCCACAGAAAAAAAAGCCTACAATCATAAATACAACGAAAAAAAATGTCCACATGAAAATATAGAAGAGTTCGCGAGCAAAATAAATGAATAATATTTATACTATACTTAAAAGGGTGCCGAACTTTGTTCAGGGCACCAGGGACCCTAGGATCGACCCTGCAAAGAGCCCTTCAAGCACACGGTTAGTGCAATCCAAGTATAGTTTGGAGACTGATGAATTCATCATAAAACCCTAATTCTATCTTCATCGTCGATCGGACGACAAATCCATCAATTGATGTTGACATGATTTTTTTTTTCATCTCTCTACTTGGTGCTCCTCTATAAGATAAAAAATGCCGTGTTATTTATATCAACATGAATTGTATTTACATAAACTCAGAGATTGCCGAGTTAAGTAGGGCTTGTCGTGAGCAGAACGACGTGTACATAGTTTGTGTCAGTCCATGGGTAAATGTAATGTCGCATTCACATGTACGTACATAGACGGATTAGGGAGATGGAGGAATTGAAGGACTTAGGCTTAAATTAATGCTATTGGAAGATCTGCGTTCAAAGATTCTTTTCCTGTCCATAATATTTATTCCATCCCAATTGGAGGGCACCTGGTGCAGTTGAAAAATGCTGGCATCGTCATTAAACCAGTGTCGTTCCACTTCAGCTAATCTTCCTTCCTCCCTTCCTTCCTTCCTTCCATCCATCCTTCCTTCCTTCCTTCCTTCTTCCCTTCCTTCCTTCTTCTTTCCTTTGTTCTTCGGCTTTGCCTTTTTTAGTTTTCTTCTTTTTCTTTTGCATTTTTTCTTTTTTTTTTCTTTCTTTCTCAGTTTTTTTAAAATTCTTATCTCCATCTTTGTATATTTAATATCTTGATGATCTTAGACTTTTATTTCTTTTTTCTTTCACTCTTTTTCTTCTTCTTCTTCTTCTGCATTCCTAAAGATCCCCTTATTTATTCCTTTGTCTTCCTCTTTTTTTGCCTTTTCCCTCTTTCAGCTCCTTTCTTAGATATACCTTTCTTTATTTACTTGTTTTGTTGTCAAAATGATTCCCTTCTTCTTCTTCTTCTTCTTCTTCTTCTTCTTCTTCTTCTTCTTCTTCTTCTTCTTCTTCTTCTTCTTCTTCTTCTTCCCCGAATACTTTTCCACTTGTTCCCCTCTGCCCTATCTATCAATGGTTCTTTTAACACAGACAAAGATACAGACACACAGACATATATATATATATAAATATATATATATATATATATATATATATATATATACATACATATATACATATACATATACATACATATATACATATACATATATATATATATATATATATATATATATATATATATATATATATATATATATATAAGTAAAGCCTGTTCCAAAAAATAAATGGATGCCATTCACTGTATAATAAGAAGGGCTAGGTAGTGTTTGATCAACGCAGCTAGGGAGCCATGTCAGTATACCTGTTTTGTTTTTAAAATCTCCGAAACCGTTACATGGTGAAGTACTGATGATCCCAGCAAGAGATAATTTATACATTGTACCATAATATCGAAACATATGCATTGACTGATACCAGGAAATCAGTGACTGAAGTGACACACTCAAAAGAAAAAAATTCAGTTCAGTGTTTAAAGCAGTAAAGCTCTCTCTCTCTCTCTCTCTCTCTCTCTCTCTCTCTATATATATATATATATATATATATATATATATATATATATATATATATATACTAGTTAAGACCCTTCCCATCTGGCGGTCTCCAGTTGGTATGTATATGTGTATATGTACATTGAACGAGAAGAAAGTGGTAAGTTTAGCAATACAGTTACATGGTAAATAGATTCCTCTAAAACCCTTCTAAAAACTTTCTTAAAACTTTTTTTTTCACTCTAAAACATTCCCCGGGGTCCTTCTAGTATGCTAGCTAAACCTGCACCAAATTTCATTGGGCTGCTCCAATTTTGGGAGATAATCTTTCGGGGAGATTAACCTTATTTTGCACTAATCCACGTCTAATGGACGCTGCATATTCTTTGTGTTGCTATCAGTGAAGTTGCCAAACAACGTCCATTAAATGCAGGTTTGTGCAAAACCAAAATATTTTGATTATCAACAACCAAAGTTACCACAGGCTCACACACGCACACATACCGTGCACAAAATGCATCTATTACTAACAGACTTAATCACACATTTAAACTACACGGTGGACACACACACACACACACTTTTTTTAATCAGTAACGCATTCACTAATACACTCACTTTCCTTCCTGTACGCACACACCGTTCAGCAACACATACACGCATTCAACCTGCTCTTTGTCAGCTGCCATACTACATATAGATACACACACACACACACACACACACACACACACACAACACAAATGATGCGCTCAACACGTCTTTGTCAAGGACTTCAATCTCTTTCCTCTCTCTCTCTCAGCCACCAACGCTGGACAGTCTTTTGCCTATATAGATAAGGTCTACAGCCAGACCGCACCCAGCATTAACCCCCACTTCTTTCCATTCCACCTCAACCTTGTATTTTCGTTCATTTTCACATCTCACGTTTTGATAACGGACCGGTCTTGAAATCTCCGAAACAAGTCATAAAAGATTCTTTTCCAAAATCTGGTCTCCACTGATCATTATTAATCTTTAATCATCCGTTGTTGGACATAGACGTTCCCCAATATTTGCTACATCTCTCTATCGTTGGCGTCGCGGAGCCAATATTTTTTTAATATATCCAGTACGTCTGGCCATCTCATATTCTGCTGGCCTCGGTTATGCATATGATTTCTTGGCATCTATGCTGTGAGTCGTGATGCCCATCGATTGTCTGCCATTCTTGCAACATAGTCAGTCTATTGCCATTTGAGTCTCCTATTGATTTCGATAATGTCTCAGATTCCAGTTTTTCCCCTTAATATACAGTGCTGTCTTGTGATCTCTCCATGTAAGGTTGAACATGATTCTCTCATATGCCCATGGCATAGTTCTCAGTTTGTGAGTCAGTCTCTTGATTAGTTTCTATGTTCCTGCTCTATAGGTGACTATCGGGAGGATGCATTGGTTGTATACTCTTCTTTTAAGGACTTCCTTTTCTTGTTCTTGAAGGTTGAGTTAGCTCTACCGAAGGCTTGCCATCCAAGGATGATTCTTTGCTTGATTTCTTCATTGTCTTCTGAATTACCATTATACGGAATAAACCTTACCCAATTATTCAACATTTTTATGTATATTATTAAGAAATGGATACATATTCCAAGAGAATAATTATGAATGCATTATATTACTTGAAAGTCTATTGGAAATGACCTCCCGTTATTACACGGAGAATGTCTCAATTAGAGAAAATGGGCCTTCTTCAGGAAACGAACCTGCAGCAGCCCCATTTTCTTTAGTTGTTTATTCTTTTTACGCTATCTCGGCCAAGTGACACATTCGCCGTGTTATAACGGATAGTTACTTCAAATAGAGTTTCAAATCATATAATGCGTTCATAATTATATATATATATATATATATATATATATATGTGTGTGTGTGTGTGTGTGTGTGTGTGTGTGTGTGTGTGTGTGTGTTGACATATGTTTACATGTATAGTATTTTGTCGTTAATCAAGGGATTAGACTAACACACGTAGCAGGCAAAGATTATGTGGGCGATCTCTCAGTTCAAGAAAAAATATTTGTTATCCTAACTTTTTACGTACTTTATGATTACACTAAGTAGGTTGTTATGCTAACAGCACGCTTTATCTCCTGAAGTGTAAGTTAAACTCATGAGAATACTGATTCGTTGAAAACAAGTCGAACGATATGTCTCAGTGCGTGGGCTGTGGTATATTGATGATTTTGGTTTGTCAACAAAGGTCGAGATTAAAAAGGAAGGGAAGATAAAATATTAACATTTGGTTTAGACAGTCAATCCAAAAGACAAATTTGCTGTAGAAAAACTAGGTTATAATAAACATTGAGTACAATCGAGTAATGACACAGGAATATCCTTGACGTACGTCCAGGTTAAGGCCGTTCATCAGGTGGACCCCTGCACACTCTAAACCGAAAAATAGTCGTTAGAAGTTTCAGCCAGAGCACATGGAACCCTCGCACTAATCCTGCGTGTATGCCTCTGAACGACGTCCCTTTTGACTCTGGGTCGTTATCATATAGCCTACAGGGGGAAACTATCATCAAACCAATTGTGGATTATGCCATGCATTCATCTCTATCTTCCTCAGTTTCCCCGGAGCAGCACTGCTCCATTGCACTTAACTGAGCAGGTCCCCAAGTGGACGCTTTCGTGGCGGAGGTTGCTTTGGTTGCTTAGCAAACCGAAGCCGCGTCGGCTGGAGCCATTTTTGGACGGATGGTTTCCTATTCTTCCCACGTTAAGCCTCGGCCTTGTATCATATTTTGCTGTAGTGGGACAGCGAATAACCCCCCCCCCCCCCATGCATTCATTGTGAGTTTGCATTAGAAAATGTTGTAAACATTACAGTAACTATCAACGATTAAAAAAATGTGATTTTAACTTACTTTCAGACCAGTTAGTTAAAACTGAGAAATATCAAAAAAAAAAAAAAAGAAAGAAAAGAAAATAAGGTCGTCGAAAAATCGACCCGCTCTTTATACTAGGTAAAAAGAATCTAGTGCTTAATCAACAATCTTTGTTAAAGCAGAACTAATTGAATGCAGTTGGTGTTTAAATACAAAGGAGCCCCCGCGAATTCATCATGGAAAAGTACACAACTGAGCAACGAACTAAAATAATAGTATTTTACTTAGAATGCATTTAACGTTCACTCAATGAGCGTATTCTCGTTACTTGAACACGATTCGTCTTTTTCAGCCATTAGGCTCCGTTTGTGATCACCCACAAACACGGAGACCACATTCAGTCTGAAATGCTGAAAATCATACACGTGTACAGAGAACCAGATATTCTTTGAAATGTTATACAGAACGTTATTGTAAGAGCAAGAATTTGTGAAGTTGAAAATGGTAGGCATTTAAGAGAATCAATATTCTGTTCCCAGGTTAATTAAATTTCTCTTGTTTATATACTTAATTTGTTAAAGACGATTTGGAAAAATCATTGAAACAAAATACGATATGAATGTTATAAACCGGTTAGTGACTCTAGCACCACCTAGCGCAACTATTATTATTTTCCCTTATCACTAAAATTAAACGGGGCTCTACAAATGTATTCAATAAAGCGAATGAAGTTTTGATGTATTTATTGAATGAATCCTGTTCACGTTTTATAATGGGTCCTGACGGATGAAATACGAGAGATCAACTGAAGAGAGACGGATAAAAAATCTTTGAACTCGATTCATCATCCTAAACCCTTTCATTTACCATTTTTCCAACTGAAAATGACCAAAGATCAAAACCAGTAAGGAAATATGTATGAAAAAATAAATAAAATGATTTTTTAATACTCAATCTTGTCAGTGCGTCTTCCATATGTTCATTTATAAATATATGTATATAATTGTCTTCATTCTTATTATTCACTCATCAGTAAGAAAGACTCATTGAAATATTCATGCCCTTACATTCAGAAATGTTTATGTGACTGAAATCTCTGTGTGAAAACTTGAATGATTCAGCTTTACAGAATCATTAAAGTTCCAGATGTAAACGGTAAATATTTATGGACTTCGTTCAGACGCAGTCGTCTTTGTGGGCTATTTTTTTTCAAGAAAAATAAATGAAAGTACAAGTGTATGTATTTTGTGTGCAGACACTCAATAGTCATCTCATGCTAAAAGAATAGCACCAATCTTTTGCATTTGAAATTTGGCTTCATCTGCATTTATGTACATAAGTAGATATCTGTGTATCAATGCATTTGCAAGCAAAGTTCATTCACACATAATCACACACAAGCGCACACACGCACATAGACGTACACAAATAGGTGTATATAATTGAAGGCACGCTCAAGAAGCATTGGGGGAAAGTTGGTGTTTCGAATACTAATCTCGCAAGCCATTGATAATGATTTTGATTCCCATTGAGCGCACCATGAATACGGCTTTATGCATGATAGGCATCTAAAAGTTCAAGGTGAAAATGGTGTAAAGCGTCCTGTCAATTCCAAATGGAGTATAGAGGTCATTGACAAAGTTCTGGTCTCGGTCGCATGCATCAGCTTAGTGACCCTTTCAAGTCTTAATTCAGGTCGAGAGACAGATTTTATACCGACAAGTTTTTTTTTTCTTCTCATGATCAGCCTCTGGACAGGATGCCAGTCCACTAAAGAGATACCTCCACCCTAATCACACAGCTTAGAGTGTACTCTTTTTGCTGCAGCATTTTCTTCGGCACTTGCTACTTCTACAATTTTGATATTTTTCGTTCCCACTCTAGATTTGAGCTTTTCAAAGCAAACTTGCTGTGAATGTTTCATATTCCGCTCTATATTTCGTTGGTAACACCTGGAGATTGACCTGGGCTGTAAAATGAATTTGTCTACATCAAAGAAATGGAACTAAGAGATCAGTTTCTTCATTTAAGGGAATGGATGCAATTGATTTAACCACGTTAGTCAAAACTTGTGTTAAACAAAACCACGTTTGGAAACACTCATTGTCAACTTCTTGTATTCAAATAGTCCTCATAACTTTCAGATGATCTCTCTGGGGGTGATTTTTGTTGGTGCAATCTTTCTTTTCATAATATTCCACATATCTCCAAATGCCCAGAGTCTGGCAGTCATTCCAAGACAGCCAAGTACCTCATTGAATTCTTAGTCTTTTTTTGGTGACAGAAAATACACGCAGGTTAGTGGTCCAGATGCAATAAATATATACTTAGGAAAAACGTGAACGCTTGAACTTCACCTGATACGAATTTATACTCACACACGCAAAACCACGAATTCTTCATTCTGACATATTGTTAATAATGATACTCTGTGACTTTAAGATCAATACTGACCACCTCACAAGTAAGATGACCGGATTTGTCAGCAAGGAAAAAGGAAGGTATAAGATCATACTCCCAACTATCCTAGAACAGAGTTTCTCTAACTTTTTGTGATTTCAGAACCCCTCAGAGAAAACATTTTGGAACCCAATACATCACAATACAATTCAGGGATGCTATATGATAAGATATAATATCCAATGAATGATGGGTTTATTTCATGGAGTGCTCGATACATTCAACTTCAAAATATTTAGTTGGTTTAGAGTAGAGCTTGAAATATAATGGAATGGGGATTCGCCACACAAACGCGTTAGACGAAAATATAGCAAGCAAAAGCCAACCACGGGTGGTTTGTGAGGATACAGAAGCAATTAAGATCCGTTATCGAAGTACATGCAGAATAACACAATTGGGTTTGCTGTGAAACCGATACTTTAGCAGAGGAACTTGGTTTTTCGGATCACACCCCTTGCAGGATTTCAATGATGCATGATAGCAATGCTGTACTTTTGTATTCTCCCGCCCCCCTGATTTGATTAATCATTGCACCGTTCCTCTAACAAGATGCACATGTAGGTGCGTCTGGGTGCAACATGAATGGGTTTATGTGCACATAAGTATTTGCACACGGGAATCGTGCATCTTAGTAAAAGGTGCGGAGACGAAGATAGATAATGTATTTGCTTGGGGAATCTGTTATTTTAATTATGATTACAGGGGAAGGAAGAGAGGAAAAGAGTAAAATGGAAAGTAACTCGGCGAAAGAGCTTGAAGGAGGGCAACAGAAAAAAAAGACAAAAATGATAGATAAAGATTAGCAGGAAGTGTGAATGAAAGAGAGAGATAGAGATAGATGAACGGTTTGTGAGAATGTGATGAAGTGATGGCGGCAATCAGGAAAAAAGATAGGTGGGAGCAAGTGAATGGACGCGGACATTGAGAATTAAGTTTCTTGTCTCTTGGCAGAAGACCACAAAGAAAAGAGTGGCAATCACAGGAAGACTTTTTTAAAAAGGTCGAAACCTACCCACGCTTTTTGGATAACAACGGAAGTTTCCTTCGCTGTTGAAAAAGAACGTCACAGAATCTATACTTATTAAATCAGGTCCATTTGTAAAATAGCAAGATTAAAAAAATCAAGGAACAAAACTAACAATACAATCTGATTCAATTGTGATATCTAAATGGATTCAAACAGATTCCTTTCACAAATGCTACCTACATGGTTTCATGTACTTATTTTCGCTATCACCTGGGTAGCTATTTTTCCCCTTAAACCGTATATGCGTATGCATGTGCACGAAGAAGATGTGTATAGAAGTTGATAGCCTGAAGTTATGGATATTTGGACGGATTGATCGATCTTTTGAACTGTGGGGTCAAGCCAGCGTTTTCTGTGTCTCGCCAGTAAATAAATAGCCTGACTTTCCATAATTCCTTTTCTTTTCTTTGAGAAAGCCATTTCGTACTTTAAGTACCCGGAACTGATGAGTAGAATTTCGTGTACACACACACACATACACACGCACACACACACACATACACGCACACATACACACACACATATACGCACATGTATATGTTTATATATACGTATAGGGAGAGAGAGAGGGGGGAGAAAGAGAGAGAGAGAAAGGGGTGGGGGAAAGATGTATACGAGGTCGGATCCGTACAATGTTTTATCAATGTGATAGATACTTGTCACTGAACAGGGGCGTAGTCCCCGGATGCCGTCTTTGCCCCAGGCGATGATAACACTTTGCTACACAACGGCCACAGGGGCATTGACAAAGGAGGATATTGAAGAATAGATATTTCTTGTGTAAAATGAATCCTCTTTTCATTATTAGACTTTGACATATATATATATATATATATTCGTAATTTTTATTTGAAACGTATTTGAAATATTCATACTTATTCAGTCGGATTAAGTGTCCGTTTCTTTCTAATATATAGATAGATAGATAGATAGATAGATAGGTAGATATGTAGATATTTATTTCCAGCTCTACTCTAAAACAACTTAACTTCACGAGTGAAAAGTTGTATGTATCGAGCACTCTATGAAATAAATCCATTACATTTCAGAAGTGGCTTTATATTATTGATAAATTATTGTATTATGTTATACTGCAAGCCTAATTTGTACCACACACACACACACACACATATACATATATATATATATATATATATATATATATATATATATATATATATATATATATATATATATATATATATATATATATATATATAATTTGAACTATAGGGAAGTGAGACAAACTCATAAGTGAAAGTGTACGGAAACTACGATTATTAATCCGTAAATGTTTTCATTGATATATATATATATATATATATATATATATATATATATATATATATATATATATATATATATATACAAGATAGGCAGATATTACTGTCATCCGTATTATATATGTGTCTATCTGTTCGAATGCACCTTTAAAGCATTCGTTTTTTCTCTCTTCTATGCACACGTGCATACATTCACGCACAGACAGGCTTACAAACGTATACGTGAGAGTTTCAAGAACAAAGGAAGGAAATTTCGACGCCAGCCAAGATGGGAGGAAGAATAAAGGAAGGAACACGCTCTATCAATGTTCATATTTGGGGAAAAAAATGCCTGAAAGTAGATCAGCTGTACTCTTACATACCTTTAGTACTTATCAGCACTACCTCAGCCTTTCTCGTCTACTGGCGCGTGCAGACATCATAATTCTCGCATTTCGGACTTCCCTTCCTCGAACACTCCCCCCTCCCCCACCCCCGGCGTTTCCCGCTTCTTCACCCAGCACGAATGCAGACCGACATCTCCGTTCATCCACCCCTAACCCTGAGAAGAACGCCAGTTACAAGCAACAAAGATTCCAAGAAAAAGGGAACCTCACCGTCGACAAATGGGAGATGAGACAAAAAAAGACCAAAGGCAGCTCAACTCTATCATCAACCAACACAATAACCAACCCCACTTCCCAATAAGTTCCAGTGTAGAAGGGTTTGTTTTTTTTTCGACACTAGAAGCCACCAGAGTTTATCTTCCTAGTCAAGAATCCCTTCTTTCTCATTACTCCTGTCCAGTAATCTGGTCTATTCGATTTACCGTCAGACAAATCAGAGTTTGTATTCCGACAACTAGACTTCAATTCGACACCATAAGACTGATGCATTTATGAAGAAAGTTCAACGTTCGGCTCAACAAACAGTGCAGTTTTGATCCTTCGTTGGAAAAAATCTGGCCACACACGATGCTCAGGGTAGGGCTGATATAAGGTTCGTTGTTCGTTTTACAAATGACGAGCGAAAGAAATGACTTTGAGACGTGTCATAGCGAATTAACGTCAGCGGTATCCAACGGAATCAGTAGATAAAAGGCGGGAGTAAATCTTATGACATTAACAATGAGAACATTCATCGCAAGAAGAGAGGTCCGCGAACGACAATAAAAAATCAGATTAGAGAAAAATACAGGGTTTTTAGATGTGTCCAAGTCACTTTGGCTGTCCCCTTTTAACTGACGTCATTTCTTTTTTGTAATCAAATCTCCTGACAGAAAAAACCGGCGGTTTCCCTTTCAATAATAAAACACAATGGACTGCTGAATTGTAGTACTAAATACCAAGTAACTGAGTCGTAGAAAAGGCTACAATTTTATATCTTTTTCCCATCGTACTAGTACTCCTATTGTACAATAACCGTGTTATATACCAAGAAATATGATAGATTAGTTCGGCACAGGATCAGAATAAGGGGCAACCAGTGAGAATCGAACTCGCTATACCAGACAATGGTAGACGAGATTAGATTGCTAACCATCGTTCCGTGAAAGGCTCAGCTCAGCCTAGTTGCTCTTTTTTGCGTAAAAGTGAAGTAATTTGTCTCCATCTCTCGAAAGATCTATGGAGACCCAATCATTGTTTGCAGAAAATGCCGGGTTTTACCAGACCATGAATTTAGCCCAACGTCCAAGATAGACCCTCTTGAAGGACCAAAGGGCTCAAACTGCCCTGCTATTTACTAATAGCTACGTGAGAAGGATAGATGGATCCCTGCCTTTTCCAAGGGGGCAATAGTAAGAAGTTAACGCTAGTTTGATCTCAGATTGCCGATTCCCTTCTTTGTGCCGTTTCCCGTTAGGCCACCGAATATTACACCCATATTACAGACGCCCCTCCCTCTATGCTTTTATATTTTTTTTTAATTGTTTATTCTATTAACGTTGTCTATGTCCAATGATACATTCACCATGTAATAACGGGAGATCATTTCAAATAGTCTCAATATGATATAACGCAATTTATAATCATTCTGTCGGATCGTATTATTTTCCATAATAACGAAATTGTCTGCGTTGAAATTAATAAAATTGAGCAGACATAAACTGTAAATAAACAAAAATGAGAATTTGAAGTTGAAACAGTTATTCGAGCCTTTGCATTACTGGTGGTTGATTAGTTCAATGGTAAGAGCAACGCTACATCTTTAATAGGGTTGGGAAAATTGAAAGCGTTATTCTCAATCAATGTTTAATAGTTCCGTAGGTCTTGGGCTAACTTGTTGCTCTTGGGGCCAAATCTATTTTGAGTGAGGGCAGGAATCTTATCACAAGCCAAATAAATGTGCGTACCTTGGTATGAGCATACCTAATCAGCCTTTCAGATTGTTACTGTAGAGAGTTAGATTTATATTGGATACTTCACACTTGTCTCGAACCGGACTAAGCTAATCAGAGTAAATATTTATGACGATAACTATGATTTGTATAATGATGCAGTTATAATAAAGATTAGATTGCAATCTATCACTATGGCACCTGAACATCGATATTGGATGTTACAATAACAGGTTAAGTATCCAAGTCTTTGGTATAGAGTAGTAGTAATTTTGCCGGTGGGAAGGCATAATCAGTTTTCTATGTGCGTGCATGAAATCATATAAATAAGTAGATGTATGCTGATAATCGGCAGATTTGGACGAGGTAATTCTCTGATGCCATGAAAACGTTGATGTTCATTTACTACAAGTTAATCTCCGTGAAAAAAAAAAAAGAAAAGAAAAGATTAAAAGACATATTTGCATTTCTACTGAACCTGTCTTAGTGGGAGAGACCATTGTTTTAATTTGTGGGTAGGATATCTTTTTATCAATGAAATTTTTACCGTTAAGCGGAAGAGTCTATTGTCACAGGAAGAAAATCAGGAAAACCACCCGGCTCATTATATACGAAAGTAGATTCTCCAAATTGAAACGGCGGAATTTTTCATCTGTTGATAAGTTGTTGATAATCATGTTTGAAACCTCTTTTCTAGGACGATGATAACGAGTGAAAATCCTGTTGACCCAACTTAAAATCCACGTTTTTTTTTTTACAATGGCTAATTATAAAACAAAATTAATTGCTGCTAACTAATCTTTGATAATAGTCTTGTGCGAATATAAAAAATATAAGGGGAGTTTACTGTGTAAAGATATCTACTAAGTTTAACTTAATCAGTGAGAGGACTGAAGATAAGGCTAAAAAGATTGTACGGAACTGAATATCTGAACGGTGTAGAGCTGCCTGTCCTGAAAATCCGGATTCGTAATCCTAGCTTCTAACTGGACTTGAACATAAGTTACTGAGGTAGTTCCATGAGCAACTATCTCGGCCAATAAGCAGACTCCACCGTAGGAGAGTATATTATTGAAGTATATATTCTAACCTCTCAAAAATGTTTTTTTATTTTAAAAAAATACCTGGGAGGTTCGATCCTTGTGAGTTTGTTTCGTCGTGAACTAAAAATAGTTTTGACGCCTCCCTGGATGAGTGATCTGCGGACTAATCTCTCAGATTATTATCACTGAAGTAAACTAAATGTAGTAAATATAAATAATTAGTCCAGGAAAGCTCTTTTAGTTGATGATAGATAACTTCATTACAAGAGAAAAAGAAATATTTTAGAATATTCGTCTGTTGCTAACCCAGGTAAAAGTATACGCAACATTCAAGTAGAGATTCTTTGGTGCGTTCCGTTAGTAAGAAGGAGAAAAAGCGTTAATGTAAAACACGTGTTTAGTCACGGAACGAAAAAGAAATTCCTAACAACTCGTTTACGATTACAGATGTATTCAGTGTAACATGACGCACGCGGGAAACATCTACACATCGGTATGAAACAAGAGTCGAACACTGATATTTATACTATAACGGTATTGCAAATATTATAAGTACCTTAGTACCGGTTATTCGGCCAGCTTTCTCCTAGGGCCATTTTGACGGTTAGCATAGACCATTTCTCAAGAATAAACTCAACTTCAGAAAAAAATTACAACATATTCATCCAAGATAATAATACATTTGCGTAGGAATCGTATCAAGAATCGATTGCTGTTCAGTGATCCGGTCTTCGAATCTGAAACAACGTGAAAAATATTGTTCATTATTTATATTTTTAACGTACTTGTCCGAACGAAACGAAACTGATTATTTATCAAGATCTCTGTACAATTCTTCAAGTCTTTTTTTCTACACATTGTTCTTTAATGGAGAGTTTTTATGACATTATAATGAAAAAGTATATAGTTTTCATCTGTAGTCGTGACGTTATTTCGAGCTCTTCTGTCAGAAAATCGTCCGTAATCCGGAGCTATCGCTCCGAATTGAAACATTAAACCCTTCCTTGTATGACACTGAAATAAAACGTATGTGTTTTTAGTGGTTTGATGGTTGTTATTTCAAGAACTCTCCATGAGACCATCTCCATGAGACCCTCAAAAGAGGAAGAAATCAAGCGAAGAATCACTTTGGGATGGCAAGCCTCCGGCAGAGCAAGCTCAACTTTCAAAAACCAGACGATCCCAATAATCCTGAAAAGAAGAGTATACAAACAATGCATCCTCCCTATAGTCACTTATGGAGCTGAAACATGGGACCTAACCAACATGACCAGAGATCACATAAGAAACTGAGGTCGACAGAAAATGAGGAGAGATGAACTAGACAGATTCAGAAAATACTGGCTCTGCGACGCCCATGATAGAGAATTGTGGCGAATCCTGGGGAAGGTCTATGTCCAAGGACGGACGTTAAAGGACTGATGATGATAATGATGATGATGATGATGATGATTTCAAGAACAGACTGCGTCACAGCAAACAAAAACCCAGACCCACAGACCTAGGACAGTGCTTTGTGTTCGTCATGCTGGCGTAGTTTTCGTTACACATACTTACTTTAGCTCCATTGTAATAAGGATGTTAATATATCGTATATACAGCAGTTCGTTTGACGTTTCCTATCTGGATTGTTTGTCAATGACTGAGTGCCGACTAATCCACTGAACCGATCCTTTTAACATTGTAGATCTTATGAAATTTCGTTTTTCTTCAGGAGTGGAACTCGAAATATGTCAATGTTGGCAGAGTGTAAGCGCGTTAAACTTGTGAGTCTATCATACACGATTACTGGACGCGAATGACGGAGTCTAAAAGATATTTTTGCGTGGATACCGGCTGGAGATAGAGATAGAATGGTTGTTATCAGTAATATAATGTTATATCATAAATGAGCTTACATTCTTGCTTCTTTGTAAATAAACGTGACGTTGGTCTTTTCATGCTCTTTAAATATTTTTATCTGCTTTTGCTCATCCTAAGTAAGGCCTTTCGGCCAATTATGTTCAAAGGGTTAATAAAAAAGGACTCATTTATGTCACGTAATTTAAAAACCAGTGAAACACATTAAGATAGCTTGGTGTAAAAATTGTATAAGTAAGAAACACAAAAACATGACGACGAAAATGAAGACTGAAATATCAATAAGAGGGTTAAAAATGATTTACAGTTGATAAAATGGTTGGTAAAATGGCTTAATGAATTAGAAAAGTTAGAAGCACTAATTCATGTCGTGTTTAAGATGAAGGAGTTACTGAAAGGACAATAAGAGAATTAAAATGACTAACATTAAGCAAGACACTTGTTCACCCTAGATTAAAAAAAGATTGGAAAGAATGAAGTTTATTCAGCATGGTAATACTTCTTGTTAACAAAAAGACCAGTGAAAATTCCGCCCTAATTTCTAAATAACAAAATGTTATAAAAGGTCATAAAATTTATGCTTTATATAGTTACGTTTTATATTATTTTAATATGCTTATCTAACAACTATATTTATTGTTAGTTTATGTACTTTCATTTTTAGATATTACAAACAGGACCTGTGAAAATTTCGTCATCATTATCGAATATAAGCATCATATATTTAAATGTTGATATAATTTTAAATTATTTGAATTCTGAGATGGAGTAATTTCATAATTGATTCTGGATAGTCTTCTCATCTTATTGTTGCTTTTCTCCACAACCTTCTTGGTCGAGCACAGTCTGACGTCTTGAGAAAGTAGTATAAAGTAGGAATAAAGAAGAACCCTCCAACGAGTCTCTAACTCGCATCCAATATTCCAGGGATTCGTCTTTCATCGATCATGCCTTTAGCCACAAAAGTTATTAGTTAGATGGGGTACAAATTTAGTGCTTAAAGCAATGTGGGATACAAGTTCGACTCTCGTTAGAGACTCGTCTTTATTTCTGGACCTGAGTTTTATGATAATAGTAATTTAATAATGAAAATGGCTGGTTCATGTTAGTACTTTGGAAAAGTCTCTCATTCTCTGTTTTGCTATGTTCATAGCATTGATTCCTTCTTTTTCTTCCATGCATAGGGTGTCCCCATGCTTACGCACATACGTGAGTGTACACACATACACTCGTACACGCACATGCATCTCAATTCCAGCATTTTATACCTTTGTAAATAAATTACCATAGTAACTAGTAACTAAACAAAAGAGTCCCTCGGACGGCCAGATCATAAATTTACGCCACCCCAACCATGCGGTCAAGTGGTCGGCCAGATTGAGAATCACCTGGTTTCTACCATGATTTACGATTTAATTTCCCCAACGGCATTGGTCTAGCTTTTGTTTCTTGTTTTAATTACCATATATTCTTGAATATATGTTGACTGCAAGTAAGCCGGATCTAAAATTGGATTTATTTTGCCCTAAAGACGTCATGAAAGATATCCCTCGATCGGCTGTCATCAAAATATGAAAATTTCATCTAATATGCATTATGTATATCTATGCAGTAATCATACAGGGAAAAACTGGGTATGAGTCGAACTTCTGTTTTTAAGCTATTTTTTTAGTAAAAAAAATAAACTAGTTTTATATAAAAAGAAATATACAGTAATTACTAACGATTTTCCACGCAAGTCTGTTAATTCGATTATTTGACATATTGGCATAAATATGGTTTATTTCATCTGATAAGCAGAAGTCTTTATTTGTGCTTTGACATAATTTGTCCTAATGCATTTATTCTTGGCTGCAATGACAGGATATTTTGCCTAGCAAAATATCATCCTGGCTATTGCGTGTGAAAATGAGGCCTTTCCTCAAACCAAAACATTCCTTTACTCCAGTAGATTACCTATAACTTTTTTTTTACCTATGATTTGTTTAATCAAGATTCAGCACTCAATCTGTATGTTGCGCATTGAAAACCAGGATGAAACAGATTGTCAGTGGTCAGGAATTAATGTAGATAATGTATATCAGGTGCTGTCCTGAGTTTTTGGAAATTCGATCAGCGAACCGAGCGTCGTACTGAATCTGTCTCTACTCTTTGTGAGCAGTACTCTTTTTAAGCTTGCAAATAACAGAAAAGCGATTATTCCGAATGAGACAGAGGAAATCAGGTATTAGCGTAATTCTATTTTCATCATCTAACTCCTCGTACGTAAATGCACGCACACACACGCACGCACGCACGCACGCAGGCACGCAGGCACGCAGGCACGCACGCACGCAGGCACGCACACACACACACACACAAACACACACACACACACAATTATGCGTACACAACCACCCTTCATAATGACTTTAGGTCGAAACTGGTGGGGATTTTTTTTAAATTGAATATTTTTACACTTTTACACTGTTGTTTGTGTGTCTTCCATATGTTCATCCTCATAGATATATATATAGAGAGAGAGGGAGAGAGAGGGGGAGAGAGAGAGAGACTGAGACAGAGACAATGAAAGCAACAGAAAACGAGAGAGAGAGGGGGGGATAAAAAGAGTAAAATGGATGAGAAGAGCTAAGATACTCTTATGAACAAAGAAAGGGAAGAGAAGTGACAAACGTTGAATCATGTACATAAGTACAGAACGATTAATATCGCAGATTTCACATTAGCGGATCAGTAATAGATAATCGACTGAAAATAGATATAGATTGATAGATAGATAGATGGATAGATAGATAGATTGATAGATGAGGTTATGATTATGGTGCCAATCCAACGATGTCCCCTGCGCACCGGAAGTGCATTCCAGCCGATCTACTCCTCCCCCTGATACACAAACAAACAAACAAAATATTTTTTCATCTGTTGAATCGCTTGTTTTCAACGTACGTGCGAAGCAGTCGATTGAAGGAGAGGAAAAAAAACTATCAAATTCTTGTCATCTGATCTTGTTTGAAATGGTATAGGCTTGTCAAACAAGGAGACAGAAAGAGGGTGAATGAAAGAGAGGGATGGAAAGAGAGAGGGTAGAAGTAAGAAAGAAAGAATTACGAAGAAAAAGATGTGTAATAGCAATAGAGGAAGAGATGGGGAAAAAGGTGGAGATCTTGAAATCAATAGTCATGAAGATGGACCGCAAGAGAAATAGATATGAAGAGAGAGAGAGAGAGAGAGAGAGAGAGAGAGAGAGAGAGAGAGAGAGAGAGAGAGAGAGAGAAAGAGAGAAAGAGAGAAAGAGAGAAAGAGAGAGAAATTGTAAGGATAAGGAGAAGAGGGTTACTCTAGAAAAAAAACGACTTTGAGAGAGGGGGGGGAGAGAATTTGAGCGAGGCAGAAAGGGTAAGAAAGATTGGGAGTGGTTGGCAAACATCTTGTCTGGCGAAACGTCTATGATGTTATAAAAGCTATACGTCAAAAGTTTAGATAGACAAGATATAAATAAAAGTAACCGTATATATAAATCGATATTACATGCAAATTAAAGGTCTTTTACAGCGGTGACCTCTGTTGCAGTATACAAGTTCATTCATTATACAAGATTATTATAAGTTCATTCAAACTTATAATAATCTTGTATAGTGAAACGGTTTTCTTCGCCCTAATAGACCTTTAATTTTCATGTAATATTGACTTTTTTGCTCTACATCTAGTCGTGGGAAATATTGGAATATATATATATAAAGTCAATATTCTCTATGAATGATTTTGGCCTTTGTCCAGAGGAAAAAAAAAAGGATCTCGTTAGATACTCTATAGAAACCGTCACGTGACCAACGTCTTCTGGTAACATGCCGTGTTGGGGGTGATCAATTGGAACATTGAAAGAAAGGATGATCAATAAACAAGTCACTTCTCTCGCCTTTTGTTGGGCGGTAATCATTGAAAAGGCTGAATTTTCAAGAAACAGGCGGACCTAAACAGGAGACTAATTTAGCATAAACTCACACGTCGCACAATAGAACTTGGATCTCTAATAGTTTCTCTGGACCCACTATGATGTGAAAGTACATTATTTCATCTATCTCAAGGATCAACATTGATAGTACGGTACAAGGCCATAGATATGGTGCACCTAGTAAGGAACGAACTTACAAATATTGAGCAAAACACCAGAGTAATATTTGCAGATCGACAGCCTCAGATGTCATAGTGGTCTAAACGTAAATCCTTTTAATAGATCCTAATTTTCGCAGTATTATACCACTCGATTTTCTTGAGTTTCAATTTAGCGGAATGAACCAGAATAACGGTGAAATATACAACTCTTTCTCATAGAATTATTATGAATAAATACCAATAGAGCGTCCGCTGTCACTAACTCTTTTCCAGGGGAACGAGAGACAAAAGCATACATTCCCGGGAAGTGGGTATCTATTTCCAGGGGTAGAGACAAAAGGATACGTTCAGGATATATATTAGTTGCAACTTTGTTACCTGATAGGCATTTCACGCGTGTTGGTGCCTCTCCTGCCGCCTTCTGTTGTGTAAGCAAGTACAATTCACTGTATGTTAGATGGTGCACTTGACCGCTGTCGGAGATGCATGACCTGATCGGTGGGGTAGGGTGACACTATGGAGAAGGCACTAGTGAACAGTAATACAATCTTCCTAAGTGGGAATATCAAGGTGAGGTTACAAAGAACAATTGTTTTGTACATCCTTTATCGACTAGTTTTCTCCCCTCCCATCCTGCACCATCAGTGAGAAAGCCTGTTTCAGAGAGTATGGACAAAACCGATGCAGATCCCCTTGCAAAGGGATATTCATCAAGACTGACACTGTTCCATCATAATCATGGAATATGACGGACACACAACTTGTAAATTTGAACAAGACTGTAAAGAATGTTCTCTGAAAAACCATAGCGAGAAAAAAAAACAGAAACAAAATTGCAGTGGTTGCATGAGTGAGTTCTGATTCCCTATGCAGTTTACAAAGAAGTTGGCCTTAAATCAGGGAAAGAAGAGGGGGAAACCGTAAAAGCTTGAGAAAGACGGTAGCACGAGCGCCCACTGCCATTTTTAAAAGTGCGGTTAGGGGTCAAAAAAAAATATATTCCGGAAAGTGCAAGAAGACATATTCGGGTGCGACAAAAAGATATATCCGAGTGTTGGTTGTCAGATAAGGGACTAGAGAGTGTCTTAATTGTGACTCATTCTCAGCTGTTACTATTTGTAGTGACCCCTTGATACCCAGCTTCTATAAGGTCCCAATTTCTAACCTGACTTGCCCATGGTGAGAAAGCCTGATCCGGGAGAGGGCAAATACCGCTTTTGCACCCACCCAACGGACACCAATGGTAGGGAGAAAGAGGAAGATTGGCGAAGTATGAGTTATGGTTTTATGGTTATGGTTTTATATATATATATATATATATATATATATATATATATATATATATATATATATATATATATATATATATATATATATATATATATTGTTACATGGTAAACAACTGATGACCCCAACAAGAGAAAATTTACGCATAGTGGTATAATAACAAAGAATACGTGAAATAGAGAAAAACACTGAAGAAAATTACATAAATTGCATTGACAGATCGTAGGAAATAGGTGACTGAAGTGACACACATAGATTTTGGAAAAGGTTTTTCAATGTTCAGTATTTAAAGCTGTAAAGCTCTTTAGACTACATATATATATATATATATATATATATATATATATATATATATATATATATATATATATATATATATGTATATATATATATATATATATATATATATATATATATATATATATATATATATATATATATATGTGTGTGTTTGTGTGTGTGTCACACTGAATAGGGAGGGCTATTATATGTAAAATACCAATCTGCTGAATATTACATCTTACCATTACAACTCTTATGTAGTAGAGAAATCATCAGATTGGCTCGTAATGCAATGCTCGTTCTTTAAATCTGACTCTTATTCTAGCATTTTTACTTTGTTCCTCGGATAATTGTCGTGAAATTCTACACCAAAACTCCAACCTGAGCCAAGTCTACCCAAAAACTGTCTCCTCTCCTTTCGTTGACATTTTCAACTTGGTTTTGAGCTACAGGGCTAAATCTATGAGACACAATTCACTGAATCTGATCAGGAAAACAATTTTCCTAATGGAGCAAGAAGTGGGGAGAATTTTCGTGTGAGCGATATTCAGCAATGATGAGAAGAAATTTCATTTTCTTGGTTGATTTTGTGTCTATGTATTTTACCAAGTAAAAAGCTAAATCTGTTGGTACAACCAAATCGGTTGATTGTAATGGCGGGTAAATTATATAGTGATAGTGATTGTGATAGTGGGGTTTTCAAGTGAAGATCTTGCCGTCAAGGGCATCGTTCGGAAGTTCAAATGTGTGCGATTAAATTCCTGAAAATCCTTTCGATAATATATATATATATATATATATATAAGCACTCTTACTTAGGACAACACTTTTTATATTTAGTCAGAGATAAGAAGTGGTCTCTTATCATTACTTACCAATGACAGCTTCTCCAACACCAATTTTCTCTGATGGGATGGTGGGGTAGGAAAGGACGGGAAGGTTCCACAACCCTATCTCTACCCTTATCATACTCGTTAACAAGCCTACGCAATTTCTTCCCCGACCATCGACTCCAACGCGTAGACCATCTCCCACTATCGAGAAGCCTCTAGTTTATAGACGTTGTGGCTGATAAAACGTGAATTCTTGGAATGACGTTGTTAGGTTAGGTTGCGAGGTGGTACGGATGAATGGAAATATGAATTTTGCAAAGCAAATAAATTTGTACTATGATTACCACCATTTTGCAGCTGTTAAGGCTATAAAGAGCGAACCCCGACTTTAATGTCTGCCAAATAAAAAAGCAGGATTATAATTAATTTTAATGGCTAGCGTTTTTTTTTTTTTTTTTTTTTCTTTTCTTTTCTTTTCATCTTGTTTTGGTTACTTTTTTTATCTCAACGTCCAGGTCAGCTGGTTGATTTTCGTAGCTCATTAAGTAAGGCCCTCAAGGTTAGATGATGAGCGTTCAAATCTCGTCGGAAGTCGATTTTTTAAAAAGATTCCAATACATACTGTTTACTTAATAGTCGTAAAATGTAAAAAAAAAAAGAAAGCCTTGGAATTGCGATCAAAAGTAACAAAAATATAAAGGGAGAAAACACAGTCAAAAATTTATAATGTTGAAAAACTTGCCGTCACTGTTGATGACTAACATCCATAGCATAAAACTTTGAAGTCATGGGAAAAAAATTCTATCAAAGAATAAATATGGTCATATTAAATTCTTTTTATGACATCACTACTGGAAAACTTCTCAAGTAGAGTAAAAAAAAACATCTACAAACATTTACTTTATGGAGAATCTAGATGTTATTGATAAACCCCTCAAAATAAAGCCCACGAAAGGCCAAAAATACTGATGCCAATTTTCAAGTCAGTAGACAAAACAGTATGGCAAGGAGCGCTCGAATGCACTAAGAAGAACCTAAGCAAACATCCACACACATATATGAAAAAAAAAGGATAACCTTCTGCTGTCTTTTATGGCTACGATTATTCAATACAGACAGACATTCAGGCCTGAAAAAAGGGGATATTTTAAGTTTCTTTTTCTTTTTCTTTTCATTTTTTGTTGTGGCTGCAACTTCGGGAGTTTTTTTTCTCAGTTATTTTGTTCTTAATCAACCACAGAGGAATGGACTGCAACATGTTTCCAACCTTCCAATTCCAAATGAGAGATCAGCACTTTACGACGCGAGCTTGTCAAACATCACTCTTTGTCAGGAACCTTGGCCAATATATATATATATATATATATATATATATATATATATATATATATATATATATATATGTGCTTCTCGGGTAATCTTTACACAGTAACCGAAAGAAGGTATGGACCTGGACACTTAATTTCAATCAAAAACATGTAAATGACTCTTTCACTGGTGTTGGAGTCTGGATCAAATGAGCCCAAATTATTTCAACGAAAGAGTGACGTCACTTTGTCGTCTGATACTCCAGCTATAAAGAGGGAAACAAATCTGCCAATGACTTCATCAGCAATGCATCAATCTAAATACCAATAAATCATCACGATAACAATATGAATATTTCAGTGGGTGTCATAACGACAAAATAAGAACCAAATTACAAAATTAGTGGTAATAGTACAGACGATTACAATAAATGGAAACAACAGCATTATTGGTCACTAAAAGAATAACAGCAACAAAGTATGCAACGAAATCCTTGGCAACGAAAACATCATTGCTATTCGATTGCACAATATCCGGTTAGAATGGTGGAAGTCTTTTAAATCTGATTCCGCTTAAGTAAATTATCTTCAACGGTTTTTGTTTTTTTCTTTCTTGAATAGTTGAATATTTGTCGCTGGAAATAGTTTGTCACAATTATGAGATCGATTTTCCGCTCAGCACCATTTTTTTCTAAATGACGATTTTATCGTCCATTTTGTTATGGATAATTATCCTTTTACTTCCGTATATTCTCGGTTTCAGGTCCAACCAAAATAATCATTGCTTTGTAATAAAACGGAAAACAAACCTGCATTGTTAGAAACTGCCAACCAAAACAGTCACAAAATCCGTCTGCATAGGTTTCTTCAGTTTTTAATTTGATCTAGCTGGGTGACTTGCTGACTGGTTATGGATCGATCACGCGCGTAGGTCGAACCAATGGGGCTAGAGGGCTGATTATTTCAAGATTCACTCCTTATGTTTAGAGAATTTTTTGTTTTTCCTTTTTTCTTTTTGAATTCCTCTAGTTTTTGGTTGGTCAATTTGCAGAGTAAGGTTATACTAATTTGCTTCTTTAGTTTGTATTGTTATTGTTTGTTTTGTTTTTTAATTCAGGCTTTTTAGTAACTTATTCATTGATTGCCATTTTTTTTTCTAATTCCTAACATGGCATCTATTTTTATTGGGCAATTACTGTTCTCATTTCTTTCCTTTCCTAATTCGTTGTTTAAAATCCATTGCCTGACTTGCTTATCTTTCCTCTGACAATTGTCTTGCTTTTTATCGTAACGTTAAGGTTGTTCTACATTCTACGACGTAGAGTAGTCTGCATGGATCGGAAATAAAGAAGCAACCTCCAACGAGATTTAATCCCACATTCTATATCTCTGGGAGCCCCCTCTCATATGGCTAATGCCTAATCGTTTGAGCCACAGCAGATGATATTCATATTTAGCACTCAAGCAACATCATTATTTATTTCTGAAAAGATATGTATATATTTCCAAGTTAAAAGATCAAAGAATATATTCAGAATATGTCTTAGCGGCAAACTAGTTACCTTTGAATAACAATCCCTTAGATAGATACATTTATTTATTTGTGGTTACATGAAACAATTGTACTGTACCATTATCCTTTATTGACTATAAGGTTCCAACTTCAAAAGCCCCTCGGCCGCAGTGAAAAGGAAAATACCACGCCCCAAGCTTAATGAAAGACTCTTTCGTGTTTATATTGACAATGACCTGATCGAATTTTGGCTATTTTAAAAAAATGATGTTATTAATTTTGGTTTGGAAACAGTCATTATGCAAATCTTATTAATGCTGTTAAATTGTTTTGATTCTATTTTTTGTACCCCCACCTCTTTTTCCTTTCCATGCTATTTCAATTTCTAAAGTTGGTAATATCAAAATTCCATGCCTGCTAAAAAACCGAACAACACAGAAATATTCCCATTCTCTCTTCAGCATCAAACACATAAACAGCAAATTTATTCTGTGAACCGATAAAAAAATCTCTTCCTCTGAAAAAGGTGGCTGGCCCCCGTTGAAATGCATCGAAATATGCCAAAGAATAATGAAAAAATTGAGTTGTAACACCTATCTTTTTAGTTTTTCTCTTCACCTTCCTATTATCATTTTCATCAACATATATTATATATATATATATATATATATATATATATATATATATATATATATATATTCTTGTGTTTTTGTATTCAAACGCACACACACACATACACACACGCACACACACACAAACACACACACACACACAAACACACACACACGTATATATATATATATATATATATATAAAAGACAAAAACTTGGAAAAATGTCGATTTGGTAATTTCATGTACGTTCAATCAATCTCATCACTCAGGGAAACAAACAGTTTCCGGATTGAACAGTTTTTTATTCCAATTATATACGTGTGTGTATATGTGTGGGTGTGGGTGTGTGTGTTAACGCATATTTGTTTGTATTCATGCATACATATTATAGCGTGCGTTTCTCTTTCTATCTACATATAGATATAGATATATATTAGGAGCCAAAATGAACTTAACAGTAACTTATTCCAATTATATATATATATATATATATATATATATATAATTATATATATATGCACACATACGCATGCATATATACACGTACATATGAAAAATGAAAGCATAATTTTGTTCAATAACGTATACTTGTACGTACTTATATACAACTTCTCAGCCGAGATTGTCACTAAGTAACTGAAAAATCTTTCATGTTCTTCTTGGCTTTCCATTAGGACAGGAAACTGCAAAAAAAGAATATTAAAAAAAGCAAAACACACACACAAAAAATCATACATTTCCTCCTCTGTCGGAGACATGTATTACTTACATTGTGTGTATGTGTGTGCGTATGTGTGGACTTGCAGCTGAACATACACACATGTATTCATTCAAGTACATTCAGGTTGTATGTTGTGAAGTATTGTTTAGTGAACTAGATTTGCAGGCGATTATTTGTGCAGTAAGCTTGATCCTCACTGGGCTCCTAACTAGTGTACATCTATGCACGACTGAGCTAAGCTAAGTGAATATCTATATAAACACACACACACACAAACACACACACATACATATATATATATATATATATATATATATATATATATGATGAAGTCAAAAGTTGTTAAGACTATTGATTATAATTCTTGTTTTCTTTGTTGTCATTACAACGTTTCGTCTGATCATTTCTACAACCTTCCTCAGGTACACAATCCGTTTGGATGAACTGCCTCTTTTTCTTGCAGTGTCCATTTATACCGTAAAACAGAAAAAAAATTGTCTCAAACTCTCAGAATGTATGTAGTAAGTCTCATGTGAAACGTACTAACTTCTGTAATTTCCAATGATATATTGTTTATATGTATACGAGAGTAGATAAACTAATCCATAGCTTGATACATTTCTTACACTGAATTCTCGCCTGAGATTTTCACCGTGTATATTCTAGTCCGGTTGTATATGTAATGAAATGAAGGATTCGCTACACAAACATGTGTATATTTCTCAAGTATATATACCCGGTGAATGTCATCATTTCGGGACTAACACTCTCTTCAGCAATTGCCGGATGATCACAGAAGGAGTCGTATGAAGATTTGCTTTTGAGCAAAGTATATTCTGCAGACCAACATTTCGAAATACCTCTCAATCTTTTTATAATTATGAACTGCTAGCTTCAAAGCTAGCAGCTCATAATTAATAGGCGTAATAAGTTTCAAATGTCTCTAAATGAGGCAAAAGTTTCCAGCATTTTTGAGATTTTTCCAATTCATGTATTTGTATATCATCGTTATCAAGTCATCAATTTTTTTTACCTGGCTTTGTTTGACCTAGCATTAGCATTCAACAGTTATCTCCCTTAACAAGTCGGTCATTACAAGATTGCAAATCACTAGGACTTTTTTATTACATTCTTCAAGTTGAAGAATTTCAAGTACTTTAAATCAATATCCCAGGCTACAGCGCTCTTTTTTTTTTTGGCTTCTTGAAGTTCGTAGATTAACAAACTCAAACTTTTGGTATTATATAGACATCGTGAAATATAGGTAACCTAGGAGCTTGCCCAATAAAGAATCAAGGAATTTATTTTTCTCTTTTCGTTACCAAATGCCGCCAACCCAACGCATCAAACTGGACGTCTTGCTGTCAATACTCTGTCTCAAAACAACGATTCTCAACTAATGTGCCGCAGTATATCGGTGTGCCGCAAAGCATCTGTCAGTGTGTTGTGGGGGGTTCGAAGAAGGTTGATCCTCCCTCAAACAGTGGGACAGCGGTTTCAGTATTGATACAAAAATAACATTTGAATGTCTACACATTACTGATGCTGTTATGCAGTGGTTGGAACTCCATTTTTTCTTGTGTAATACAATGGATGAATAGATGTGTCGTTCATTAAAGGCCAAAATAGCAGTTTTGAATTCTCTCCTGAATTCCTTGGAATAGAACCTTCGATCTCGTGCAATTTTACGATGAATGGCATCTTTTCCAATGACGTGTAGTAATAACAAAGATGCACAAACCCTCGAAATCTTTTGAAAACCAAGACACTTTCGTAGTAATACTAATAGTTATATTATTATTAAATCATCATTATCCATTTTCTTTTAGAAGATCAAATCTATCCCTGAATTCCGATGGCGTGTCTCGACAATCTTAATTCCTGGCTCACTGTGCCGTGAAATGAAAAAGGTTGAAAATCATCGCCTTCATAACTTAACCAACCCCGGAAAACAATCTGATATGAAAACTAAATATCCTGGAAAAATTGAGGAAAGTTTACAGAAATTTTATACATGATTTTTTTAGTTACTCTCTCTCTCTCTCTCTCTCTCTCTTCCATCGGAACATGCGAGAAAGCCTGTCTGTTGGTTACTCAACTAGTCTACCCTTCTGTTGGTAATTCCTTCCTCTCCATCTGCTTGTCATGTTGCTGAAGGCGTACTTATCTTGATGTCATTTTATTTATACGAACGGTCGGTGATGCATAAAATTATGCACTTATGCACACGTCCCAGCAACGCGCCCTGTGCACGTGGCCCACGAGACAGATTAGATTCGGCTCAGAGATACCCGGAATTCCGAAAATAATCCCTGCTTCCAGATGTAGGTATCATCATTCACACCAGCGGCAGTTATCATCATCGTCTTCATCTTTATGACTCACTTGTGTATCCGTTTTCCGTGTTGACACACAGTCTCAATCGAGGAGTTTTTCTTTAAAAAAAATAATTTTTTCTAAAATTATTTTTTTCTCTTACAAAAACAAACCGAGCGGGTGAAACGAAGTAGAAATGATTTTTTTTCATGCAGATCACTGACGGCTCTTATCCGAGCGATCAAGCTACACTGTGATGCACAAGGGTGGGAAGAGAGGACCTGGAAATTTCTGCAAAATCAAATTGAATATTTACTTAGCTTAGTCTGGCACGAGCTTAGAAACACAAATAATGGGGTTCCCAAAGAGGATCAAAATCACTAGCAGTGGCCAGCCAAAGTAACTAGCTAACCATCGCTCTACAGCTGGCGCCCAGGATTAAAATCAAAGTATTTCCTTGAAGTTTCCTTATCATTTATATCGAAGAAGAGAGACAAGAAAAAAAAGGGTAACTTTTTTTTTGTTCAGGGCAACTATCTCTTCATAAAATTTAATGTTTTTGAATTTTTTCTATTCTCTTTCTCTCATTGTCTGTCCGTCTGTCTTTTTCTGTCACTGTCAGTCTCTCTGTTTGTCTTCCTCTCTAGTGCATTTGCTAACGTCATCAGAACGTCATCACTTCGATATCAATTGTGGACGTGAAGCAATGTTCTGAACCTCTCCTTTTACTACGACGAAGAAGACACATCCGGAAAACAAATCTCCTGTGTGCCAAGATAGATAACAATTTGCAAATATCCCTCGGGACCGAGATCTAAATCCTTTAAAGACCCACAACAAGTATAATGGGTATATTACGCAGACCAGAAGTGTTGTTCGAATCTGGGAAGAGAGGCTTTGTATATCGATTTTCGAACCCCGAACACCTAGAAGCTACTGCATTGCGATCATTCAAGAAATGTGACCTTGTTTTCGATATTCAACTTAATCAAGCGAATTCCTGTGCCTATTTCTACACTCTCAAATACGCAGTAAACTGCCCTTGTTTCGTATTTATTTCCAGATATCAATAGAACAATAACCTATCATACCGTTTTATTGCGACGGAGAGAAACTATCCGGCGAGCAGATACAGATACTTATTGAAGTAACATGTTCCGACTCACACTTCAGAGTGAGAACAGGATTCCTCGAAAAATTGTATGCTTAGAAGTGATTTTTTTAAAACATTTCGTTTCCAATGTGTCTCCATTCTGAGAGAACTATTTCTCTAAGTTAGCCTCTATTCATCCACTCGTTGTACTGTCCCCGTCTTGGTTTTTTTGAAATTTTATTTCATTGAATGAAATGTCTATTATTTTCTAAAATATAATTTTCATAAATCTTTTAACCTGCTGTATGTCACGTCATCCATCTACCAATCAGGTTCCCTGTCCATTTGCTGTCTGTCAGTTATCTTAATCTATCAGCGCATCCGGTCGTTTATCCATCTATCTATTTATCTATCTATCTATTAATACCTTTGTCTTCCTCGTTATATTTCTCTCTTCTCTTGATTTCTCTCTGCAAACGTATATTATTATTATACAAGTGGAACAAGGCCAAACTCAATTAGTATTCATAGATTGCAACCGTAGTTAAACTGACACCGGAAATACCGGTTATTTTGCAAACTGTTCCCATTCTATTCGACAAAAGCCGAACGAAATTTTAGCGATAAGAACAAAGTCTCCATTTCCTTTTTGTACGTCAAAACACCGATGGAACCCCAGGCTCGGGAGCGTGAGACCTGTGCGTCCTCTTCACAAAGGCCAATTCACTATTTGCTCTCAGTCTTGCAACTTTGTTTCAGAGCAAGTTATTCAGTCAACCGGTCTCAATCTACACCCCTGTCTGTTGCTGTCGATAGGCAATGTACAGTTACTTGGAGATAGAAACAGCGACAATGCCACGAGTATTAATATACATGAGTCTTGAAACATGTGCATTAATCTGTAAGAATTAGTTTCCTTGGCGGAAATTCTAAACCGATGTATTTTGCCTCAAAGAACAACTTGTCAATTAATTGCTTTCAGGAATACTTTGTTGTTCTCGTTTGATGCACGACTTCTGCGCATATTTTTTCTACTTGAGTGCCCAAGGAATGTGTTATGTATTGGAAGTATATAAGTAACTATGTGACACACATACACACTCACAGACACCCAGACAGATTATGTTACATTAATTTATTTCACGACTTTAAGTTTCATGCAGAAACAGCAAAAATGCTTCTGTGACTATCAGGTGAAATTATTTTTCAGCAGTTTTTGATCTGTCCACTGGGCTAATTTATGGTCTAGACTCAAAAAAGAAAATAGGAAAAAAAGTGAGTATTTGCTAACATTGTGAACGGATCAAAAACTTTAGAACGATAATTCCACCTGATGAAAGCAGAAGTATTTTTGTTGCTGACGCATGAAATTTAGCGTCGTGAAATAAATTGATGTAATATAATCTCGAAATCATTATTATCATAAGAGCTCTATCTGTAAGAAAATTGAGCACTCTACTCGTATGATTTGGAATAATGTAAACGAGATATATATATATATATATATATATATATATATATATATATATATATATATATATATATATATATATATATATATATATATATATATATCCTAAAAAGATCTAAACCCTGTCAAAAATAGCATCCATCAAGGTTACATTTCTTTTAATATGTCATTAAAGTAAAAATGAAATTGAACTTGAAATGAGTCTAAATCATAACAGCTGTCATAGGAAATACAGGATATTCTGTATGGTCTGCTGAATGAATAAAAATAGCAGATTTTATCATTACACTTGGCTCATTAAAGAGAAGATCATAACTGTTTCAGACCAACCAATGCCTACTCCACAGAAAATCCGAGCTGTAAACCTGGCTCCTACAAGGAACCTAAAGAGCACAAACGCGAAAACGATGTTTCGACCAAGGAACACCTAGAAATTGTCACTTCTTCCACGTTGATATGATATGGGTCACTCGTAGATATTTATAAGATTTAATTCCGTCAGACATAGTCACAAAAGTAGAAACCGCACGTAAAGATTGAACTTACTGCACTAATAATGGTCTTCGAGACTGGATTACTATTATGTAACTTTTTGACTCACGTGTATTTCAACGTGTATTGGAACCCAAGAGACAACTCGTAAAGAACCCCATAAATTGTTGAACTGCAGAAAACAGTCATCCATAATTCTGCCAGAATCCTTTGTAAAATTCCTGAGTTTCGAAGAGACTTGCTAACTAAAATTCAAGGACACAAAGGAACCATCAAAGAAATGAGCGATTAATAATATATATATATATATATATATATATATATATATATATATAGTGCATGTGGCGTCCTTGCACGAAGATGACATCGTCAGCACGTTGCGTTAGTATCGGTTCCGCATCTAGAGAGATGTATTTATGATTATGTCAGAAATGACAACATCTAAAATATGAATATAAAATCATTATAAAAGATAACGCTACTTCATGAAAAGAGGAAAATAAACAAAAATGTTGAATAGTGTTCGTCTGTTATTTATAACAATGTATGATGATATGTATATAAGAATACTTTATTTGATAATTAAAAATGCTAAAAAAAACGTGATGGATGCTTAATGTTCTACGACCTAGAAGATTGAACTTTAAGGTTAGTGGAGAATAATTATCTAATTCTTTGGTTGAATATGTTAGTAGAGAATGGACGAGGAAGTTTTTTCTGGATAATTAGTATTCGTAAAGATGATACCAGAAGTTGATTTGCATGCAGTCTGAAATTGAAACTGACACGACGGATTTAATATTCACGTGGTTGAACATTCAATAGAAATGACATAAACAGCGAGTCATGTCTGTTGTTATACATACTGATCCCTCATTATTAAGAACGATTTTAAGGTAACCTACGTAATTAAACCTTGTTTCAAGAATTAATTATTTAGTACAAGATGATATCAATGTACAATACACATAAAACCTTACATAGAATGACAAACTACGTGTATGGCAAAACTATATAATGAGACGAGGTGGTGTTTGATCAACACTGCTGGGGTGCCATGTTAATATAACTGTTTTGTTTATAAAATCCCTGAAACGGTTACATGGTAAACAAATGATGATCCCAACAAGAAACAATTTATACATTGTACCATAATAACTAAATATATGTTTTTTAAATGTTCAGTTTAATGTTCAGCGTTCAAAGCTGTAAAGCTTTCTAGAGTATATATATGTATGTATGTATGTATATATATATATATATATATATATATATATATATATATATATATATATATATATATATATATATATATATATATATGTTCCGAATCTCAGTTCACTGGCTGTTCATTTACTCGAAGTTGATTGGCCGACTCTGAAATTCCCGCAAAGCAAAAGAAGACGATTCGAGGGCTTTTGTTTGATAGTTTATCATTTACAGAAACACCAGCTGACTTAATTTATCTAAAATTCGTGAAATGGTAGTAAATTTATTTATGAAAATAAAAGCATTTATTGTAAAAGTATTTTTTTTATGTACGATAAGGTTTAGTATTTAAAACATACACTGTGTATAAAATTTATGAAGTTTTAGACAGATTTTTATGCACGATAGTCAATTAACGAATTATCGTATTGCCTGTTCACTTACGATCGTACATAGAAATCCATTTTAAGCAATATGCGATTTTTCACCACGGAGGCCCATACGCGTAAATATCTACTTTAGAAACTGGGTTCTTTCTGCTTACGGATTTCTTCCTTTTTTTTTTTTTTTTTTTTTTTTTTTTTTTAATCTTATTGACACATTTTAAACTATCTGCTTTTTTAAAATTATAAAAATTTTGAGATTTGCAAATAATTAATGAAATTTCACTTTTGGTAGTTGCTTTAAGATTTTTGAAATGATTACGTAAAAGTAACATACATTTTCGGGAGACTTGGTTTTAAATTTGCAAAAAAAAGATTAGTGTCCGAATTTGAACTCCGTATTTACTTATTTCGCTTATTACAAGACATCGAAATTAGATTTTAAAATTGTTTTTGTTCAAATTTCACCTTGGGAAATGACACTTGTTACTGATAATGGGAAGTAAGGGAAAAAAAATAATCAAAATTCTGATATTCTAAACTTACAACACATTCAACAGAAAAAACTGTCAATCAAAATAGAGTTGATAATTTTTACATAAATATCGTTTTGGGGATCTCTCATTATTATCCACGGTAGTAGTAACATAATATGAAATAGGGGGCAATTGTTTCCTTTTCGGTGCTAAATTAAATTCAGCAATCATTTTCAGCGACAATATCATGGTCACTAGAGATTGATATCAATCAAAGAGTAATAAATCAAGAAAGTGACCCGTCAAACAACACTAATCGTAGAAACTCTAGCCTTTAATACTTGATTTAATTTTTTTTTTTTTTGTTAAACTGAAATAATGCAGCGAAAAGAACGCTGAAATGCGTGTTGAATTGCGAACTGAACAATATTTAGTTTTTAATTTTCACTCAATGAATTTAATTATATTTTTTCATTCATTTTTTTAATTTAATCTTCACTCAGTTATTATTTTTTATTTTCTTTAGCTATAGAAGGAATCCATACGAATATATACATGAGAATGATTTACTTTAAATATTATTTTGTTCTTGTTTTCTTCAAATATATGTGTTATTTTTGCGTAAACTTTCTTGATACGTAAGCAGAAAATACCTAGCGTTAGTTTTTTTTCAACAATTACACTTTTTTTGTTTTTTTGTTTTTTTTTTCAAATAAAAGTGAATACTTAAAAGTGCGAATTTATTTTATCTATTTATTCAGAGGTGACTTTAAACATGTTTTACTTTTACTCCTGGGTCTGTCTCATTCCCTATTGTTCACTTATATATATGCTTGTATTATGGATGTGAAGTGATCTGACAGAATGTAGATAAAAATAACAATTAGAAAGTGAAGAGAAAAACTCAAGAGATCGGTGGTACATCACGAATTTCTTTATTATCGTTCCATGGGCGTTGTTCGATGCATTTCGACGGGGGCTAGCCATCTTTTTCAGTGACAATCTTTTAAATGGATCGTAGAGAAATATATACTGTTTACATGTTCGATGCTCTTTTAATTGTCATTTTCAGCAATATATATATATGCATAATGAGAGAGAAAGCAACAGAGAGAGAGAGAGAGAAAGTCTAAAAAGCTTTACATCTTTAAGCACTAAAGATGTAAAAAAAAAAATTAAAGTTTATATTTCAGTCAATTATTTCCAAATCTCTCTCAGAATTTATGTGAGCTTTTCAAAGGGTTTTATATTTTATCGAGAATTAGATATTACGGACCTATGTGTGAATTATTTGGTATCTATTTGTTTATGTATTCATTCATTTAATTATGTTTGTGTGATGTAAGTCAGTAATCTAGCAGTCATTTGCAAAGGCTATATGGCTGTTAACGAACGGTGTTCAGTTAATGTATACACGGGAATAAATCTTACAGATACAAATCAAATTTTCTTGCATATGAATTTTATTAACGACCCTACACACGGAGCTTTTTTTCGTCAACTTTTTTTGTTCACGTACGAGAAAACGCGCATGTGGATTTAATGACTGTAAATACTGTCCAAACGCTTGAAGTTTTGTGCTTTCGACCATACTTCTAGCCATTATCAAGATCAAGGAGAAACTACCGATGTTATTCGTTTTTTTTATTTTTGAATACTTTTTTACAACACTAATCTTTAAAAAAAACTTTTAGATTCTTGAAGCCCTTATCATGAAATGGAGAACCTAAGCTAAATAAGATTTTCTTCAGATTGGATTCAGGGATTTTAAATTGGTATGTTTAACTCGCTGAGGAATTTCACTGAATCGTTATAATAACACATTTAAAAGTCTTTCAAACAAGTTTGGTTATTCTCTCAATAAAAACCGTCTTGCGACCAACGTCTTTTAGCAGCATGCAGTGTTGGGAGGGATCAATTAAAAAAAATAGAAAAAGGGACGGTCAATGAATGAGTTACTTCTCGCACCTATTATTGGACCACTGAAAAGTGAGAATTTTCCCCAAACACAAATGAACGCTGCAGGACACAAACTAAGGAACCAATTTAGTATAAGTATACATTTAAAATCGAATCCCCACTGAAAAGCAATATGCGACAAGGGTGGTTAAAAAGCAATGAAAAAAAGATTTTTCCTAGAGTAAAAAAATTCAGCCTCGTAGCTCCATTGGTGCAACGTGTATACGCGATACATACATAACCAATTAGCCAGACAAACTTACAGGCTGAAAAAATCTATTGACAGTTAAGTTGTCCTTGTCTAACAAACATTAACAAACGGATAACTTGTACAGTTTTTTCCCCTTATTTTGATGATGGCAAGAAGTATGGTGAACATGCTTTACCATGAACTTGAACAAGAAAATAAACCAAAAAGACATTCCTTGTTTACGGTCTGTAATCAAACTTGTATTAATGAAGGACGTCTGGTTAAGTACTCATTATATCTACAAGGGCATGCCAGTTTAAAGGGTGCATCTCCAAGAGGTTTAAACTTGAAATAATGAGACGCAGTTCTTTGTTTATGATGTCGTTAATAACAACGATCAAAATGTCAAAATATCGTCGTTAATAGTAATAACAATCAAAGCAGATTTCTTTTTAAAAAACTATAATTTGATTTAATTTTGTTTTATAGAAATTCGACAGAAAAAAAAGATTCTCTCACCCCTTCTCTCTCTCTCTCTCTCTTTCTCAACTATATTCCAAAACCAAATCAAAATGATTTGAGACGCACATCGCATCATAAAAACGTCACTTTTTATGGCCACAAATACTTTCATTTCTGTATAGATTTTTATTGTAAGTCGAGGAACCCCTTTCATATCGAGAATCTCTGATCCAAACGACTTCAAACCTCACAATGCAACAGATCTGTCGAATATCAACTCGGAACAATGGCCAGTTGTCGAGTTATCTACATACACACACACACACACACACACACACACAAACACACACACACACACAAACACATACGGGCACATACACACACGGGTGCGTACACACACAGGCACATGGAGATGTCTC
The DNA here is from genome assembly GCA_963457665.1 of Thysanoteuthis rhombus. Lineage (NCBI taxonomy): Eukaryota > Metazoa > Mollusca > Cephalopoda > Oegopsida > Thysanoteuthidae > Thysanoteuthis > Thysanoteuthis major. The sequence goes on along the minus strand of OY735212.1, from coordinate 45,590,505 downwards.
TACTTATAATAAGGATATGATAAGCGCTGAAGTTTGCTTGTTTGTCTTGAAACAACAACGCCAATTCTCAATGAATCTTGACCAATTTTGGCAAGGACATCCAGATTCTTCAAAGAATATCATATGAAAAATGAGCACGGGTCCAGGCTCCTTCCGGATAATATCAGATGTAAATACCCTTTTTTATGTGCTATTTCCCATAAGATATATCATATACAGATATATAATATACGTATCATATACAGATTTCTTTAAGAAAATATAACTATTATGGAACAGAAATAAGAGTGTATGTCTCAAAGGATCTTATATTTGGTGACGAATGGAAAAAACTTCACCTTTCTCCTTACATGACAGTTGTAATTAATTAAGATATCTCAGCGGGTTAGTTTGCAAAGATTTTGCTTCATCTGGACAATAGTCAGCTACCAGAAGACACTGAGAGTGGAGGTGTCATAATACTATCAACACCCAACATATCGCAAGAAATGCTAATAAAAGGTCATCGTGGTCTCTCGCACGTCTGGGCACTGGAAGACGCCTAGGCAATGGAAGATGCTTAATTCTGGCGCCCAGGCACTGGGTGATGCTAAATTTCAACGCTCATGCACTGGAAGAAGCTAAATTTTAACATCCAGTCGATGAAAGATCCTAAATTTTAACACCGATTTACATATGTTAAACGTGCAGGGGTTCCCTGCGTTGCCAGTGAATGAAATAACACATCGCACTCCTCTATCAGAACCATGCACACTTCCATATGCAGTTGAGCATTATTTCTTCACTCGTGTTGCTTTCTTTTCCCCGGGCAACACTGGGATATCCTGCTAGAATAATAGAAAAATAAAGTTTCAATTGATATGCAATTAAAATGTTAATGTTTATTAAACAAAGAAACAACAGATGTGCACTGGGTGAGAATTGAAATTACTAAACTACCAATGATATGGGAGATGAGATCACTGCTCTATGGGTGGCACTACAAGATATTTCCTGAACTTTGCTCAGTCGGGCGTAAAGTCACCATACTTTCGCGCTTAGTGTCAATCGAATTCACTTCATTTTCAAGGTTATGCAAAACTAGGTTGCTGGTCATCATACCATGACTGGCGTCTATTGCTAACTGCATAATTTTGGCCTGTTAGAAAGAAAACCATCTTTATTGCACTGACGAAATGTTAATTATGTAAGGTTCAACATTGGAAACAAATGTTAAGCTGATTTTCCAAAACCCCAATGTCTGAAGATATTTATATGTAATACTAGAATATCATCATCATCATCATCATCATCTGTCTTTTAACGTCCGTCGTTGGACATAGGCCTTCCCCAGGATTTGCCACACTTCTCTATCATGGGCGTTGCGGAGCCTGTACTTCCTGAACTTGTCCAGCTCGTCTCTCCATACCCGTCAGAAATGACGGGTTTATTTGTACATGGATCGGCACTAAGGAGATTAAAGCTATATTTTTTCTTTTTAGTAATTTGATTTCAATAATTCAGGTATCCTAATTTAGATCTTTTTTAAAGTTTTAACTGATATTTATGTTTTTATGTGTTATGATCAGGCATGAAGTCTCAAGAGTTCTATGATGTAATTGATATTGCGTTGTCATAATAGGAAGATTAATCAACCAATGAGATCATCCCATTTGAGCACAGACAAACAAATGAACAGAAAGATTCGCATTTAACCACATTATACTATTAGATACGTTGGCATTACAAAAGGGGGTTTTAATTTTATTGTTATTGTTTTCAGTTCGATCTTCACAGGATGCGCTAAAATTGTTGTCCTGAGCTAAAATAGATTAATATATTTTGTTTGCTACAAATATCTCGTAGTCTTGTTGACCGTTGCTAGTGTAGTGGGTTCGATCTCTACTGGGTACTCCATTATTATTGCTCTGTGCCAAACTGAGTTGAACTTAATATATCTTAAAGCAGGTTCTATACTCTTTTTTTTTTTGGAAAAAAAACCCTTTTTAACCTTTTTGGGGTCTTACTCTGATGAGTTTATCAATAACATCCAGATTCTCCAGGATCTAAATGCTTTTAGAGGGGCGTTTTTCTCTATTTCAGATGTTTTTCAATGGAAAACGATGCGATTTCATATATACAATTTATCTTAACTATATCGATTTTTCGATGCAATTTTCGTACTACGCTGCAGTTGTTCAATTATTGACTTTAATGATTTTAAAATGATATTGAACTTGTAATTATTTTCTGGTGTATATTTTTCTTGTGCTCAGTGAGTTTTCTCCTTTCGAAGTAGGGCGGACTTAGACTGAATATTTCTATACATATGTTGTTGTCCATCATTCTCGGATGTAAACATAAGCGATATTTACTAAGCTTAGTTCAGGAAGGTACAATGCCACAGGTGTGGAGCTCTCAGTGATGATGGAAATCATCATATTTGCCAAATTTCGGCAAAACAACGTTCATGCTTATAAAATGTAAACGAATGATAGAATCGGCTATAACTCACCATCTCTAAGGTAGAATCTCTCAACTTAACACACAAAATTACTCTGAAATATACATACATGTATGTGAAAAATTTCCCTGAAATATATCAAAGAATGACGAAGTTATCCAATTGAGAAAAAGGAGACGGCGACATTTATAGGAACAATAATCTGCAAAACAAGCAACCAAATCACTGCTGCATAATATCAATATTATTGAAGACATTGACCAAGTCTAGCTTAGTTCAATACACGTGTGAGGTACCTCGTGAGAATCGAACTTAATGGTGAAGTGAGAGTCTTTGAGACTATCTTGCTTAACTCGGTCAATGAGAGAAACGTTCCTATTTTCAGATTGTGTGTTATTATTTCTAGTACAGGTTTCCCACAATATCCGAAAATAGAGTGTTTCTATAAAAACATTTTTTTTAAATGGCGTAAAGCGAAGGAGAAATTACCATAGGTTTATATGGGATAAGGAAGTACCGGTTAGCAACGCAGAAAATGAGCTGGGCGATTCGAGGTCAAACTCAGACTAGGGCAAAGACTGGCACCAACGCCTTTGAGAAAGACATGAATCCGACTCCTCTACCCAGCTATGGTTGAAATAACGTATGGTGAAATGAGTGATTCCACTTCGGGTGCAAGTCATCTCTAAGTCTATTTTCACATCTTGCAAAAACCTCAAAAACTCCGAAACGTGCAGAAACTTTTGATACGTAATGCCTGTGCAGGAACGGCTGTTGCTGTGGCCAGCGCAAGGGTACATACTTATAGGGGACAAATTTTGAACGTTCCCAGATCTCCTAAAATGGTGATGATGTTATGTTAGACTGGGTTGTCGGAGGTTTGGGTGGGGTTACTTGATACTGGGATGTCAGAGAGAGTGGAGGGGTGTGCATTCCAAAACATATGCTGAACGCTATTTTCTCTTTTTGCCTCTTTTTCGTAAAAGCGGAAAAGTGGCATGATGTGAACTTTCGGAAATCGGGGGATACCTGTATTTATTTATTCATTTATTCAAATTGTGTTTTTTGCATATTTTTTTTATTTATCTAGCTGTGATTTTATTTATCTTTTGTGATATCACGCAGCAAGATCATTTCGAAAAACAAACAAACAAATTTCCAAGTGTATTCAACATCTGCATTTGAAAAAAAAATGCACCTATCCTATCCAGCTCCCTTACTTTGGTGTACTTTCCGAAGCGAGACTTCGGGTTGCATCGGTGATTCCGTGTGAACATTGACGGAACAAGTGAACATTAAGTATCAGCAATTAGATAAAATGTCTGGCTGGGGCTAATTTTTGGTGTCGATGTTCAGAATGATTCATTCACACTTTCAAACCATTTGCATTGCCACACCCAGATCATTAAATAATGGCGTCTGACTACCGCAAAAAGTAACCTTAGACAAGCAGGTCATACATTCTCAGACTTTTCTCACATTCTCTTTCTCGCCCTTTCTCTGTCTCTGTCTCTGTCTTTCCATCTCTAGAATTTTTTTTTTTATTTCATATCTTTTATTTATCTACTTATTTATTTTTATTAACGTCTGCTTTTTCTTTTTTCTTTTGTTCTTCTCTTTTGGATAAATCCTCCAGCTTTTATGGTTTGTATCTGTACAATATGAAATCACATGTTTGTTTGTTTTTAACGCTTCTTCAAATTATCTCACTTTTCTTAACCAATTACTCTCGCGCACTCTGTTTCATATTGTATTTTCTTTTTTCTTCTTCCTTGTTTTCTTTCTTATTTTTCTTCCTTTCCTTTTTTCTTTCTTTCTTCTTTCTATTCTTTTTTCTCTCTCCTCTTTTTCCTTTCTCTTTTCCTTATTTCCTTCCTTTTTCTTCTTTTCTTCTTTCTTTTTTTTTTTTTTTCTATCTTTCTTTCTTTTTTTCTTTCTTTTGTCAAACTCCCAAACTGGAGTTGACTTTATTTATTTATTTTTTATTTTTATTTTTACTGTTATTACACTAAAAACAAGAACAAACCTCCAAAGGGACGCAAATTGATATCTAAAATTAATTTTCCTCTACCGTGATTCGAACTTGCAACCAACTGAGCTGAATTGACAAGTCTCGGGTATGAACGAAAATAATTCATATTGATTCTCACAGGTTTATTTCTTCCAATCGATAAATATATTTATACAAAATTATTTTTTAAATAGTTTTTCATCTATTATGTGAACAATACAGAAGTTGCAGTAATCATTTTCAGTCGGAAGAGAAGCTGTAGTGCAGTGTGACCCTGCAGTAGCCAGGCCTTTTTTCTTTTTTTAAACGTCAACCTAGGTTTCCCCATTTTTTAGATTGGTCTGGCTGACTGGCTGGCAACGTATAAATGTACCATGTGCACAGATCACCCTTATGGAGATAGAGGTATGAAATTTTGAACATTTACCCCCTATTGTGTCTTGAAAAGATATTTCTCTTTTCAACTCCCCGTCTAAAAAGGTTTTTGATTGAGGGTTCAATGTGCTATATAAGTTTATGCTAAATTACTCCCTTAATTCGTGTCTGGCAGTATTCATACTTGCTTTTTGAAAATTTGGACTTTTCAAGTGGATACTTCCCAACAAAGTGCAAGAGAAGTCACACATTCATTGATCACACCATTTCCCAGTTTTTTGATTGATCACCTCCAACACAACATGCTGCTACAATACATTGGTCACATGACGGTTTCTATTGAGTACCTAAACAGACCTGGGGGGGGGTCTGTTTTTTTTTTCTCTAATTTTCTACCTTGTATCTTTCGTCTCAATCACTCTTCTTCATTTCGTTCTGTTGATTTATGGAGACTATTGGTTGTTGATCTGCCGGTAAATTTTACACAATTAAGTGTTTGGTCGTAATTTTGCAAAGATGATCCATTCCTATGATTCATTTGGACCAGGGTCTTTATCTTTGTTGCTTTCAACACTGCGTTTCAGCTTGTTCAGTTCTACAGCCATCAACGGGAATATTTGCATCCAGTAACGACACTTTCAAACGGAAATATTTATTTTTGTTAATTGTGTATGAATTTTGCCGGACATTGAGAAAATTTTTAAAAAATTGTGAAAAATACACCACAGCTTTCAAAAGTGGATCGTTACACAAAATGAAAAAAGGCGGTAAGAAGATTATCGGCTGCGTTTGATAGTTAATTAAAACGCCATAACAAAAATGGTAAGGAATACTTGTGTAATTTCTACTGGCGTCAGTGGTCAGTGTTCAAGGCCAAAGTACAAACGCAAAACAATGATGAAGCAAACAATCCCTTCTTCTACCAAGGAAATTCGCGCAATACCATAAAACCTGACTTGCATTTTTCTTTATTTGGCTCTGTGCTACTTCAAACAAAGTTTTGTAATTATCAATATTGAGATCTTGGTCGTGGAGTAATTGTTAGCAAGCAAGTCTTTCAGATGATTACTAATATAAATTATTTCAATTCTTACTGTATGTCCCATATATGTGTCCTAGAGCCGTACTAAGATAAGCAAATGTCAGTACAACTTCATACTTGCCTGGTGAGCAAGATAGTTGCGTATTTCCAGCCAGCGCCAGTCGTTGATGATCAAGGCCACACAAAAAGCCAGGATTTCGAATGAGGAGTTTTCACTGCAAGAATGTATTGGACCAAGTGAAAACTTAATCTACCACCTTCCTTCCGATTTAGTCTCGTGCAACATTAAGCTATGTAGTCTAGATATGTAGAACAAATATGTAGAACAGCGTCAAAATAAAGGGTCCTCTTTGAAAGTTTTCTGAATGTCACCGGATGTGACATATACCTGGTGGAGATGACGTTGTTCATCAACAAAAAAGAAACAAAAAAAACGAACAAAACATCGGAAATACTGGATTAAATAAATGATTTAGTCATAATGATTTAGAACTATGGTCAAGTACCATTTACTCAAATAATTGTTCCACTTAACTATCGTTCCGTTGGAATTTTGTTCATTTTTTGTCTATTTACAGATGAATTTATCGGATGAATTACGCTTCTATTTTCAAAATAATATGGTTTTGTGCGCAAAATCTAATGCACCTTCACAAGAAACCATAGAATATTTAAGTTGGAGAATGACGAGCATTTGCAATCGTCTAGAGTGACTAGAATCATGCGATAAAGTATTTTCATTATTAATTTCTGGCTTCGTTTTCTTCATCATATTGTTGTTTTTAACAAGTCTTATAGGCGGCTTTTTCTTTATTCTGATTTAACGCTACTTCAACGGTTGGAGAGTATTCGACTTAGAACAAGTAAAAAAACAACAACAATATGAATTAAGAAAAATCGTCAAAAGTTGATAATAAATAAATTAATAGATAATAGTTTTTTTAGTTAGCATTTAGTAATCCCAAATTCATGTAATGATATCAAAGGAAATGTTAAATAAATAGAAGAGCAGGTTTTTCTTTCATTTGTAGGAATTGCCCATTTTATAATCATTATTCTCTTCATGTGTCTATGCTTATTTTTTCCAGATGCGTAAAGAAACTTTTTATTTATTTCATTCAGTTTTCCTTTTGTTTTCTTTCTCTTTCGTCTGCTATTTACGTTTCTTCTTTTCCACTCTTTCTGGTCAGAATGTTAGTACGTTTATTCGTACCGATCGTACATGAAGCGTTCTTTACACTTTCGCCAAACAGTGACTTTACTATCATTCATTATCTTTTCAACAAAGAAGAATGAAGCCCCAAGAAATGCTTCATTCAATGCCAGTATAACTACAATACCAATTGCCAAGCCTTGACTGAGTGATTCCTAGTAAATTAAACTGAAATTCGTAATTTTATTCATTACCAATTATATTTTTAGTACAATAGTTTGTCTGTCTGGAAAACAAATTTAAAAAGCTCAAATTTTTGTCTGTTAAAATGGCTTCATTAAAAATAGCAGGGAGAGGAAGGCAGAGTAGTGTGGGGTCTCAGATGAAGCTTTTGGCCCTAGAAGAATGTAGCCTCCAGAAATATTCAATACCTAGTGTGGGGTCGGCCGTGCACACGTCGTACTTAATTTCAAAACTTTCATCGCAGAGGCCGGAGGGATATTCTGCACAGAGGCCCCCGCCGTCCAAGGTCCTCCACTTGTGGAAAATCCTCTGAAAATCTTCGACCACGAAACCGAGCCATTCATTGATTCATCATTTACTCATACAAGCAATAATGATTCTGCTACAATATAGAAAATAACTATCTTTAACAAGAAATAATTAGCGTTTTTCGTTAGTCCCCACAAAATATTCATAAACAGTGAAAATTGATGCATTATCGTCAACAACATCCAAATGGTCTGACTCAACAATGGGCGACCAGGATAAATAATGTGGAGACGGGGAAACCTTAACAAATCCGAAAAGTAAATTAGAGTTCAATAAAATTAAGATTTCACATGGACTAAGCAGTTTGGGTCATATAATGATGAATTGAGCAGTTGGATTTCTCTTTCTGGGTCTGTTTTTAAAATTCAATAATGATGACTGACCAGTCGAATCTGTGATCAACATCGGCGGTGGAATTCCGGACAGATAAGGTTGTCACTTTAGAGTGGCGGGATCTTAGTTGCTCTAGAAACCAGTCGACGCGGCGGCGTTCAAAGCACTTTACGCCAATATGGCAGATCTTTGGCCAGGTGAAAGGATATAAAGCGAACAAATCATTCTGCATTTGTTTATACAAACGGGAAGTTCGTCGATCAACGATATATTCCTTTTTCAAAGATGGCAATTAAACTCCAAAGCTTTTTACGTTGAGCCTGTTTTATGCGTGGTTGGCTGGTTTTATGCGACTCCTCACGACATCAAAAACTTTAGCGTTCGTTCGTACAGTTCAGTTAGATATTAGCTGAACTTGCAACAAATCATTAAATAATACTTTCCCTAGCCACTTTCTTTGTTGAAGGTGAGGATAAAAAAAATATTTCCTTATCTGAAAAGCTATTGAGTCCGATATCCCGTATATTACGATAGACCTTATTTTGTGTGCCACGAGTCTTTGTGTGCCTGTTTATGTAATTACTTCAAGTCACACAATACGACAAACATGTCTATATCTTAAAATATGACACGATTGAGTGCTCAGTAATATTTAATTTCAAATTTCTGACACTTACTTTTTTATTTATTTATTTCACAAAGCTTACCGACCACATCCGTACATAAATAATGAGAACCAGTTTCTATAGTAGGCAAAAGAGGGAATTTATGATTATAAGTTTAGTAGCTGTAATCTGTCAGTGACACTTGCATGAATTTCTAGCCGCTTAGAAATGTCTGTCTTCTCCTGATTTTCAATGCAAAACACACAGATTAAGCGCTGATACTTGCACAAAAAATTTGATGACGAAACATGACAAATTTCACTTTTGAATACGAATGTTACTCTACTGATTTTCATTTATAGCTCTGTGAACGACCTTTACTTTCTTGTACTAAAACTAACGTTTACCAAAAGTTGTTTATTACAAATTCTTTTGTGAGGGCACCAAAATGTCTTTTTTTTTACTTTCTATATATGCCTCTGTATCAAATGATCTACTTTTTGAAATATTAAAATTCGCTGCATTTGTTCATTTACTAAATGTAATATGGGAATTCGGGCATCTGCTCACTCACTAAACCTGATTTTAGTGTTTGCTGTATCATTATTCATTAGAGTAGAAGAGAATTTCGATATATTTGTCATAAACTCTAGCTTGGATATCACGGTGACCGGGTACATGAACATCTAGTTTATTATTGTACGATATTCATATTTCACCCTTTAATAGTGCACTAATCATTCTTGTCAGTATAATAATAATAATAATAATAATAATAATAATAATAATAATAATAATAATAATAATAATAATAATAATAATAATAATAATAATAATAATAATAATAATAATAATAATAAATAAGTAAGTATTATCATTATCTTTTTTCGCACATTAAAAATGTCATTTTAGTCAATGTTAATGCCTCCCTGAAATTAATGACAAATCTCTTCCATTTTCAAGGACTTTTTCTCACCCAAATCACACAAGTTAAGGTGAGCTCAATTAGCTGCTGAGTGGAAAAAGAGATTTGTCCTAATGAAGATTTTTCTACTCTCTTTGCTTATACCATGAATCAGACCCAGAACCTTCCGCATGTGTGGTAGACGTGCTAACCATTACACCATCCGAGCAGATCTAATTTTTTTTTTTAAATCTAGAAAAAAAATATATTATTTTACTTCATTTTTATTTTATCCTGAAATACTATCGGAATCCGCCCATCTCATTGAAATGTCGGAGATGGCGACAGACGATCATTCAACAATTGAAATAGTCAAGTGTTCCAGGATTTGGAAATTGTTGTGTGGTCCTGATGGATGACCATTCGTGGATGGGAGAATTGTCATAGCAATTGATCTGGTGACGGAAGGGGACACTTACCAACAAAGATGAATTTCAAAACAATATTGCCGACACGCACACATAGAAGTACATTAACTCTAACATATTAGACACATATAGTATCACCAACAGAGGAAGGCTTACACGGACACATTCACACACAGAAACACTCGCTTTGGTGCTAATATGCATACACACGAATACTGGTTGGGCCAAAAGTAAAGGGCAGTTATTCATTTTGGTTTATCCTGTATAAGTACATAGAAACGGATACTGACAAGTATTCAAGCATTCATCATAACAAAAAATATATATATATATATATATATATATATATATATATATAATAAAATAACTGACCCAGGACAACGGCGTTTCAGTCCCTTTCAAAGCAACTCCACCTCTTCAGACCTTACACATTTGTTCCAGCGTCCCTCCATATTTTCAAAACGGCCTGCAAAATCCTCCTTCGGGGTTGCGATCAACTACCTCGATGCGTTCTCTTTAATCTTGTCAAGGGTTTGAAATCTCCCCGAGAAAAGCTAGAAGTCATAGCGAGTCAAATCTGGACAGTTGGATAGGGCGGAGGCTGACATACGTGGAAGAAGTAATGTTTTGCAAAAAAAAAAAAAAAAAAAAGATAAGAAACCAGCACGAGACCAGATGAATGACCTGCTCGGTTCGAACTGTCCATTGAAAAAGCCTTCTCAATAGTTACAATTGTAACGACTTATCCATCGGTATTAGCGGTTCAAGTAAAAGCCTGATTAAAAAAATAATAAACTGGCCCAGCGACTTATCCACTAGTACTGGAAGTTCAGGTAAAAGCAGGACTCTAAAAATAGTTCCAAAGCCCCAGTGACTTTTCCACTGGGACTTGCAGTTCAAGTAAAAGCCAGGCTAAATAAAAAATATTGCAAAGTCAGCAGGTGGTATTTCTTTGCAGCCCCACAATGTTAAGATATGACACAAGGTTATTGATTCAAAGTGGGAAATCTTTATCCTCAACCCGTATGATACGGATACGAAACAAGATTGGCTCCTTAATGTTAGCTTTCTAAAAACCTTCTTTCCTCGTTCTTTTCCACAGACATCGAGGTGTATCCCTGAGTCTTCTTTGTGCAATGGAGATACACCTTGGAAAATAGATACTCAGTTTATCTACCCACTAAGCAATCGATACTCTCAGATGCCTAAAAAATCCGCACGATACCAGGGATAATATATCCCTTTTCGTCTAACTCCTAATATTTTCAAGTTGGCTTCATTTTCGATGACAAAGACCAGATCAAAACCAATGACATCATGCACGAATAACAGTGACAGTGACGTACGCAAGAACTGATGACAAATTCTCTCCCACTTCTAAAGGCCAATTCATGTCGATTTGTTTCGATAAAGTTTGCAAATACCGCGTAGTTTTGGAATAATATTGTATGGAGAAATGAATTCTGTTTTGTTTACCTTTTATTTTAATTTTAATGAAGTATGGGAGCTTGACCCTTGCGTAACCAAGCTTGTTTTGCTTATCTTCCTTGTGAATTGAGGTTGACGTCAACAGAATATCGAACCTTAAAGTTTGCATCCACCAGTCTTATGCACTTACCACCGAGCAATCACATAGCGACGAAAACATTATAGGAATTAGCATTTTATTATTCTTTTTTTTCTCCTTTCACGAATGATAAGACGTTGTTTTCAAAATTAAACAAGGATGTAGATCTCTTTCTTGGAGTAAACAGGAAAGGGAGGCTGCATCTTTTTCCGAACTAGAAGTTTCTACGTAATACGTGAACATTCCAAAAAACATTCTCATTGTTACTTTAGGGAAAGTTTTTCTCCAAGAATTTCATCCAGTATCCGCTTAGGCGCGCCTTCTTTGACCCAGACTAAATGCAAAAGATATTTTAAAGAATTTCTCCAAAAACACGGTGGCTCATCAAAATCATAAAACACCTTTTATATCTTGAGCACTTTTTTTGTTCGTAATAGTGAGATATTGTAAAGTGTGTAATGTACAAAGTTAACATAAGTCTTTAATTTCAAATGAGATACGGTAGTTGGTAAAGCTCAGTGGCTAGACAGGAGTAAACTGGCCAAAAGATTAGGATAACTTAGCCTATTAGTAGTAAAAATGTATGATGATGAGCTTTGGGAGACAAGGCATTCTTTCTCATGACAATAAAAAAGTATTCACTAAAAATGATTTGCCTCGCACCTCATTTCGAACATGCACACACCACTCAAACATGCTCACAAAGGCGCATGCACACACATACTCACACTCAAAAACTATTTCCAAGCTAATATCATACAGAGTCTTGACTGTCGGATAGTGGCGTTCAGAAATTCTTACCATTTGTACATTCGTGATAATAAAACTTCTTAAACAGACACATCATAATCATCAGTCTTTTAAAGTTCGTCGTTCGACATAGACCTACCCCAGGATCCGCCTGATTTCTCTATCATGAGCACCGCGGAGTCAGTATTTTCTCAATTTGTCTAGTTCATCTTTCCATGACGGCCTCGGATTCGCATGTGATCTCTGGGGATCCATGTTGTGAGTCCTGATGTCCATCGGTTGCCTGTCATTCTCGCAACATGATCAGCCCATTGCCACTTGAGCTTTCTAATAGATTCCATGATGTCTCGGCCCCCCGTTTTCTTCCTGATATATTGCACTGTCTTGTGATCTCTCCATGTGAGGTTGAGCATGATTCTCTCATGCACGCGCTGCATGCTTCTTAGTTTGCAGGTCTGTCTCTTGGTTAGGTTCCATGTTTCAGACTAATTCTCTTAAAATCCTGAATTCCAAACTTACGTTAACAACTATTTTCAAATAAATCCTCCCAACTCCGGAGGGTGGCGCCACAAATTTTTCTGATGCTCCAGTACTTAGAGTATTCGTTTTGTGGAATCGCACGGGATGAATACATACTTTCTTCTATATTTAATCATGTACTTGCTAGTGTCCATAATTATTTGAAGTCCGTTTATCTTGAAGTGTTGCCGGGTATTTGTGGATAATCTGATTTGGTTAAGGAAACCAGGCCTCCTTGGAACATTGCAAAACTATCACCAGTATCTTTTTGTCCTTAAAATTGCAAATGCATTCAAGATGCATAGATCTTACAATCAATTGGAGGCATCTCAAAGGCTGATGGTTTAAACATCAAAGGTGTCTCCGTGGGAGGTAAAGATGTCTGCGATAAGCGAACGTGCTCCCGTTCTTGATAGTAGCAGCTAAAACTGATAGAAACGAGATCTCGAAATGTGAACAAAAACGAGATTGGATTTGCCTCGCGTTGATTTAACTTCCATTTTTTTTCTTTATATTCTTATAGCTTTTGTCTTGATATTTGCTGAGACGTCATGTCAATCCGATCAAAGGCATTCCTACGATAATTCGCCAAATGTTTGCCCTTTTGTTTGTATGTGACGGCGTAACTCAGAAACCACGCAACATATCTCCGTGTATATTCTGGTACGTTTCTAGCAAGTTAGTTTTTGAAAATGAAAAAAAAAAAATTTATTACTGGGGCCAAATGCCCCATTTAGACCTACGGCAAGAACTAACTAAAATCCCGCCCATTTGGTTGATTTTCAGCTGGTATGATTAACTCCTCAACCTTTTATACTTCGATGATTTTTCCCCTTCCTTTCTTTCCGTCACTTATCTTTATTACTTCTCTGTGAATATTTCTCCGTCGCCATCAACTTTCATTCTTGCTTTTTCTCTCCATTTCTTTTCTTCTTCTTCCCTATCTCTTTCCTTTCTCTTCAACTATCGTTTCTCTTTAATTTCCTCTTCTACCCACCTTCCTTACTCCTTTGAGTGATTTCTTTCTCTTTCTCCCTCACTTCTCGTCTTCATAACTCCTCTTTCTTCTTTCTCCTTCCTCTTCTCTTTACTATGATCAGTTTTCTTTTGCTTAACCACTCCGTTTGTATCACTCTGGAAATTTTTTTGTTTCTTTTTCTCTCTGAAAAATAAAAGATTGATTCATATTTTTTTCAAATCCCATCATATGATATTTACTAAGCTTAGTTTATTACGGCATAAGGCCACTAGTTTGGGTAACCCAATGAGGATCAAACTCACAACAGTTATTATAAATTGCGATAGTAGATTGTTCCTGCTTTATGAATAAGGTGGATGTCTATTCCGAACTGGCATAAGTTGTCGGAGTTAAGCCCAAGGAAAAACCAGGATTTTGAATGTTAATTTTCAATTCTGGCAGATTATTCCCTTAGAAAGTCATGCAACTAATAAGCTAAATGACCTACAGGTTAGTGTAGTGATTACTGGCCGCGGTGTGTATGTGTGTGTGCGCGCGCGTGTATGTATGTGCATGGGGGAGGGCTATCAGCTAAAAATAAAAGTTGTGGTGAATATATTTGGCTTAAGAATAGAAAAGATATGTTTCTCACAAATGAACACACAAATCGAAGAACTAGTAGCAAAAAATAAAAAAAAGAACATAGATCTTATTGATCGTTTACGATAGCTTAATTATTTTTTTGTAACACCTTAGAATTTAAAATGATGTGTTCCTAATTATTGTTGCTCGCTTTCTTTGAATAACAAATACACGGCAGTGGTTGTACAATTATAAAATCGAACTACTTCTTATCATAAGGCTGTCTGATTTTACGCGAACTAAAATAATTATCTGAACTTATAGACAAAAGAGGGGAATGACCACGAAAAGGTTGGGAACCACTGGCCAAGGGTCTTACAATCCGCAGGTGACTCAAAAGATTTACAAAGCATATATATTTTTGGAGACTTTCTGGTGCGATTTCTCAACAAGGAGCCATCAAGCTTTATAGAACTTGGGGCTGTAGCATGTTCAAATTGGACACTCAATCTTCCTGTCTCCATTTCTCTCTATTAGTCCAAATGCCAGACTGGGTCAAGTTGAGTGAATATCAATATCATTTCTACAATATTCCATTTCAATGCAGGGCAAAGATCTCTTTGCGTGTACCCTGATTTTCATGGTCATTTCCTGTCGCTTTCGCTCGGGTATCGCCGGTGGATATATTTCGTAGCGGTTACTTCTATCCGCCTCTTCGTTTCTCTTACAGCTATCCATTTTGTTTACAGCTCGCTTGCCAATTGACTAACATGTCTAGCCGATGTCCATTTGCTTTCCTTCTTTGTTTTGATACGTTTTTTTTAGATTCATTTTTTTACGCGAATTCAGACAATTTTTCCGGGTGTTTTTTCTGATTCAGACTGACAGTTTCTCCACAATGTTAGAAGAGAGAAGCAACTTGTTTGCACTCGCTATCATTTGGGTTTGTAGTGGAACTCTTCACTACTTCATGCCGAGACAAAATTATTATTATTTTTTTTTTTTTTTTTTGATAAATAATGTGGATCAGATCTCACCATCACAATGGACAATCTAAACCAATCAGTCAGTGGTACGCTGAGCTTGCCCTTG
Organism: Thysanoteuthis rhombus; assembly: GCA_963457665.1. Lineage (NCBI taxonomy): Eukaryota > Metazoa > Mollusca > Cephalopoda > Oegopsida > Thysanoteuthidae > Thysanoteuthis > Thysanoteuthis major. Next base: position 45,575,191 of record OY735212.1, on the reverse strand, counting down.
GATCCCCTCGGTGATATAAAATGGGTTCCGGATCAGAAGGTCGTCATTCTTTTCTCTCATAAGTATCATCCACGAGGCGCCTTCCACAATCACGGACAACTTGATTCAGACGACTCAAAACACAATCGGCCCCTCACATCTTTCAAGCAGTACTATCCGGGTTAGTCAACTCGCTATACCTATACATGTCGTCCTGACCTACATGCGAACTCTTTCACAATCACCAGTTGAATTGTTGTGATAACAAGCCAGTCAAAGACAGACCGTTGATACTATTTCAAAACATTGTTAACTTGCCGAAATAAACATGCTTGCTATTATTATTATTATTATTCTGTCACCTTCTTCTCCTTTAACCATGTTACCCTTGCTACGAGCATAGAGCATATTTGTGACCTCCTCATTTTTAAAAAGTTCATGAACCACAGTACGTTTCAAACGAAATGAACGACTGATATTCATTGAGCTTTCCCCATTCTTTTTCTCTTTGAACTTCTTCCTTTACAAAATCGTTGTTTATTCCAACCACTCTCTTTTTCCTTCATTCCTCCCCTCTCATTTTTATCTCATTTTCTCGTTCATCCAGTTTCCTCTCTATTTCTCTTTGTCCCTCCTTCTTCTCTGAGTTTCTGTTTCTTTTCTTCTTTGCCTTTTATCATTCACGGGCTAGACAATTGGAAATTCCACGAGTGTTGATGATTAAAACAGCATCATTACCCTCGCATAGACAGACAGATTGACAGACAAACAGACAGACAGATTGATAGGTATAATGTATGAGCGTCGTCTCCTCGTCCACTAGGAAGCAGCCTATACGCGGCTTTACACTACGACGCTCTGGAACGTAAGGAAATTGCACATATCACTCATTTCTCTATCTCACGATTGAAGGCATAAATATTTTTGCGTATATATATATATATATATATATATATATATATATATGTGAGTGTGTGTGTGTGTGTGTTCCTGAGTAAAATGTGATTATGACTGTCTTTTCTGTCGGATATATATGTCCATCCACTCATACACATAATGTCGACAGAGCGAAAATATCATTTGTATATATATAGATATGCCTACGGTCGGAAAATAGAGAATGAAAATGCGCTTCTCGAACTCCTGACTTGCCAGTGTTGTTAACTCTGCACCCACCCAACCTGCACCCACCCATTTATTATTTATTCACACGATCTGGGGCCGTTCGATTTGGTGCTTGGTAACATCGGTGCCGAACAAAATATAGTTCATATTTTCATAAATTGTCTTCATATTTATTGCACACAAACACACACATATATACACACATATTAGATGCTATCCAAAAGTTGGAGGAATCTGAATATAATGATTAATCTGTTCAACAGGTAAATTACCCTGGGTTTCCTGTGTCTCGCCAGGCATTTCCCCCAAATTTCCAAATTAACGCACGAGGTAATAAAGTATATTCGATTGTGTTTTTTCTCTAGGAAGGTATTTACTCAGCTCTGCTTGAACTGAATCAAGGCCACAAACCTGGATTACCTAGTGAGGTTCAAACTCATTACAGCCGTTAGGGTCTGCAAGACTAGACTATTAACGACAAAAGCAAAATGGTCGGGTGCTCCTCTTTCGTACGTTACTATCCTGTACAGTGGTCCGCCACTACGGGCACGATTCCTATCCCTGATTCATACCTTCGCCCTAAACAGGTTGTACTTAATTAACAGCTGAGTCCGCACCGAAATCTGTCTTTATCAAGAGTGCCTCACTCTCTTCGATCGTACCGGGAATCGAACCCGACACCTGTGTATAGAGGCAGACCCGCTAACCATTACACCATCTGAGCGGGCTGTTAACTACTGCAACTTGTAAAAATTAGTCTAACCCAACGATTATCTAAATCTAGCATTTAAAATGCTATAATAATTGGCATAATCTTCGATTTTTTTTTTCTTTTTGGTGATAAATGCTCACCTCGGCCCACTAATGAGTTCAGAGTACTTCTAAAAAGACATTCCTACGGCTAACAAAATGCCAACCCTCTTCATCCTATCATTATAATTTATCTACAACTCGGCGCAATAAGACTAGTACTTGATGTTAGCCCTGTCAAAGTCATTATTTTCAGAGAATAACACTCCAACACACATGCCCCGCACACACTTATCACTCGCGTTCCTTTTGAGCCTTTGTGACTATAAGGTCAATCAGTTCGCCTGACCGGAGTTCAGTGTTACATGGTACATTGCGGTTAAATATTTCTTTTAGGGTTTGAAGGCACCTAAAAAAAATCTAACGCGGCCTCTCGGGAAAGCCGAAGTCATGTGTACGTTCAGGTCAGTTGATGAGGACAGCATCGGTTCCATGATTTGCCAACAGATTTCCTTTTGATTCTGGGATATGCCTAACAAATGCCTAAATTGCATTCATTATTGTGTCCATGCCCGTAACTTGAACTCTATCGCACCTGACCTCATGTGCCCATGACCCACGATCCTTAAATTGGTTGGATATTGGAGAACTTAATCACTAACCAATATGTGCGTCAGCTTAATTTACCAGTCTGCTGGAAATGGCCTCTGACAAACGTGATATATATATATATATATATATATATATATATATATATATATATATATATATATATATATATATATATATATATATATATATATATAATATTTATGCTACAAGCGCGCATTTTAATTAAGCTTTGGATACAAAAAGGACAGACGAGAACGCAGTGTCACAATTTCTCCATTTTTTTATTCATAGTAAGCAGTTGATAATAGAACAGCCAAAACTGGATTACTAATATTGAGCTACCAGTGTTAAGAGTGGTCGGGCGTGAACTGAGCTGTCCTCTGGGTCGTGAGCTCGATTCTCGCCTGGTTCTTATTCTTTATCCCAATCCACACTATTGATTTATTTACTCACCGACCTGAGTTTAGTTATGATAAAAAAGCCACAAAAATTGATATGAGTTTGAGTTCGTTCGTGTTTCGTGAGTTAACTTGCACCATGTTCCCGCTAATGAAGGAAAGGCATGAATCTAATTCTCCCTTCGTTCTACCCTGTTGTCAGTTATCTGGCGTATAGTCTTATCACTGGCGCTCCACAATGATTGATGGAGAAAGGTTCTTGAGTGAGTGTATGTGTAAACTAATCTTAAATACTTATTGGCGCAGGCAATGGCATCAAAATGACTGATCTATCATGACAGATGAAGCTGAAAATTGATTCCTTGCAGAATAATGACAAAATACTAATCTTGTTCGTTATATTTGTATAAACAATATTTAACAGCGCTACATAATCTTTTTTTCTCAATGCTTCTTTTTCTCTATATTATCCTCTTAATAGCCACCTGCATCGTACGTACAATGATTCTGCGATTCAGCAAAAGACTGCAAGTTTGTCTCGCAAGTCATGGGCAGTGAGTTTGATCTTTACCTTGTTTTCCTTTAATGTAGCCTTGTGCTAGACAAAGACAGGCTTGATAAATATTGACCACTTACTCGCCTCTCTCTCTCTCTCTCTCTCTCTCTCTCTCTCTCTCTCTCTCTCTCTCTCTCTCTCTCTCTCTCTCTCTCTTCAGGTTGAAAAAATGAACCGGTGTTTATCAAGAATGGAAATAAATAATAAAAGAATCACTTACGAGTAGCATGATCTTGCATGGCATCGAACGAAAGCCCGGTCCTCACAAAGTGCACTAGAGGAGTAGTCCTAAGCTATATAAAGCAGGGAAGCCACTGTTAAAAAATAACACCAGAAGGTTTCACAAAACTTGAAAACATAGTATGCCATGTAAATTTTTTGTGAACTCTGCCACTTTTTCAGAAGATTGGAGGCGGGTATACGTATATGTTTTCGGGGGTGAGGCTGTCAAGAGGATATATCCAGAACATAAACCATGTACCAACGGAGAATAACTTTTTTTTATATTCGTTCATTAAGTTGTGGTTTCATAAAACAATAGTACAGCACCATTATCCTTTATTGATTATGAGGTTCCAACTTTCAACCACCCTCGCTCACTCAACGCGAGAAGACCTAAACTTCAAATGCCCTGTTTTCTCCCTCAACCCCAGAGCGGACGCAAATGCCAGTAAATTGTGAGGCCCTCAACTGTAGATTATCCGGCTTACGTCTTAATCCGGCATTGACCTCAAACAAAAACATATTAGATTGATACAAAGAGAAAAATTCGCATTTTTGCACCTTTCTTTAAATCAAATTATCGAAAAAAAAAAAAAAGTATTCAACCCACTTTATATTGAAAGGAGACCCTTCTAACATCAGTAATGGATTTTTTTTTTACAATAGCAGACCAACAGTATTTGTTGAATATTTTTTCCGCGTGCGTCCCATATTTAATAGACAGGGGACAGTAAATGAAATGATATAATACATAGAAAAAAAATTAAACAATTCTTTTGATGAGTGTGAAAAGGAATTTTGG
>OY735212.1:45563247-45568247 GCA_963457665.1 Thysanoteuthis rhombus | reverse complement strand
TATGGTGCGTTTATTTTCACTCTCGTGAGTTACTGAATGCAAAATGACTTGTTTGCTTTCAGAAAGTGCCAGTTAAAGTATAGTGTAAACTGCAGACACTAGGAAATTACATGTATCTCCTCTTTTTTTTCCCAAGAAGTAGGGGTGGGTCTGGTACTGGTCTCTGGAGACCACACGAATGCTTTCTAGAATCAGCTGTGAGAATGAGTTAAAGTCTACGAAGCATCTGTCTGGTTGCGGAAATCATTTTTCAGTAATTTCTAAGGAAAGCAATTATAAAACAACAAAGAAGTTACTTTATGGTTATTTTGTACTTCTAAAATCATCTAATTTGATACGAATGTCTTCTCTAGTTTACGTTTTCTCATGAAAGTTTGAAACTTTGGAGCGGCCATTTTTTATCGATCAACCTTCATAACAATTTCTTTCTGAGTTCAGATGATTAGCCGATAATTTTTTGACTATTTGGCTTTCCCTTCCTTCTCAGGTGCTGTAATCTTGGAAAATTGATTTATTATTGATTCAGTTCAGACAAATATTTCTGCTTCGATAAGTGAAAGTTAGAAAGGTTAGAGAGATTGAAGATGGGACAAACACGGTCTACCCGGAAAGAATCCAGGCGTTTTGAATACCTTGATAACAGGTTGCGCAGCCTTTATATTACTTGGCAATTCAGAATGTGCCTACACGAACAGAACTCTCCCGTCGTAGGGTTATTCAGCCCATAGCAAGACGACATTGAGTGAGTTTGCGTACTGTGTGACCGTTGAATTCACAATGCCCGAACGAGTCATTCTTCACGTATCGTGCAAGGTTTTTTTGGATAAAGATCGCTTCTCCCAAGTCCGTCAGCCAAACCCCTTTCAGTCCAGATTTGGCTTTCTACGACTTCTGGCTTTTCTAAAAGAGTTTCTAAACTGTCAACAGTGATAAAGAGAACGTGACGATGATCAAATATTGCTGATTGTTTTGAAAAGAGGATGTGGCGCTTGTATGAAGGGAGTGCTTTGAGGGGAACTACGGTGCCATTCCCTTCCCTTTTAAAAAATCATTATACTTTCCGGACAGACCTCCGATATCGGAGAGCCCATCGACCTTTCCTTCAGTAAATTCATATTGTTTGCAATAATCACGTTTTACAAATACCTGCTACTTGAGAGAGATATCTTGTAAGTTCTGATTAGTGCGGCACAGCGAGGATGGGGCTATCTTCCCGAAGACGCAGCATGTTGCTATTTTATATGGGCCATTTGTATGGCTAAAATTGGCTAGATTTAAAAAAAAATAGCTATTGGGTAGTTTTAATAGCTAGGTAACATTTCCTCTGTACTAACACTGATCTTGAATTTTAAAAGTATCTAAGGGTCTCATTTATAATACATAAAAAATCTATCCTCTTTTAGTCATTTAGAATAGTCAATATCAAAATGGCCCATATCAAAATGACTACATGATGAGTCTTTGCAAAGATGGCTGGGATTGTCATAGAATGTATTGCTCTAGTCTTTCGATGCGGAGGTGAAAGGCTACATCACCTGCCCACAGAATCAACACTTGAAATCTTTGATTTTGCCTTGGCTCGAACACCTATCACGAGCATAGATGGGAAATATGTAACTACCTAACCCATTATCGGATAGACTACTTGTTATCATGGGCGTCCGCTGGCGTTGGGGTGCTATCGGGGCATTCCCACCCCCTAGTGTTTGAAAGCTGGAATATCATAATCTGTCAATCAGTAAAGGATAATGGTACTATACAATTGCTCTGTATAATCTCAACTTGATAAAAAAGTTGTTATCATTATTTGCATGTAACAGGGTTGTTGCTAAGATATGTTCTGAACATATCCTTTTGCTGTCCCTTCGAGATACATCCTTTTCTCCGTCCCCTGAAAAAAGGGCAGCGGACGCCCATGCTTGTAATTCCTTTCAATGAATAATTTGTAACAATACGAATAAGCTGCCAACGTTCCCTATCGAACGGACTCAATTCGTCGTTCAGTGTCTCTTTTGTTTGCTGTGACGCTATTCATCCATATATTTCTCTACAATTGGTGATCTGAACATATTTTATTCACAAGTTATGGATAAGTGTACTGTACCCAGCCTCTTTTTCTTTTGTTGGACGATAGTTTCCATATCACTAGACGAACACCGAGAATCCAATGGCGTTTATTCATAAAATATCAGAAACGAGTGTCGATCTATACCAAATCTTCACAGCATTCAGAGCAGTTTCTTTCGTTTTATTGGAAACATTCTTATTTCCACCTGCCGTCTGATGACGCTTATGTTACACCATATGAGGGTAAGGTCACCCTACTTCATACTCAATGCAGTATCAGAGAGACTCATGTAGGACATCATATGCTAGATGTTCTGGAAAATCATTTTCCATGTTACCAGTTTGATAAGGCACATTATCACGTACTGTAGCACTTTTCCAATTTTTTCATGACTGTTTTTTGTTTATTTCTTTCTGCAGAATAAAAAATGAGTGTCGTATAAAAGAAATAAACAAGAAATGGTCGTTAAAAAGTAGAAAACTGACCCAAAGAATAAATTGAGTACCGTACGAAAGAAACAAACGAGAACAAATTGCATGTGTTATCGTTTTTCAATTTTTGGATGTATCAAAATAAAATAAAAACTTTTCAAAGTATAATATTTGAGACCAGAAAATATACTGTCACAGGTCACTGATTAGGGAGGGGGTTGTCTGACTTTAAATAAAGAGATTCTGTCATTGGGTGTTTTTGTAGATTAATTCTTTTTTTTTCCAAAGAGACTGTGTTTAAAATGGACAAATAAATGGGAAAATTAAAAGGTAGATTCAAATAAAACTCAGAAGGTAAAAAGATTTCTATAGATTCAAGATTAAAAATTTTAAAAGAGATTAAAAGATCTAAAATAAGAAATTCAATTAAAAAAAAAAAAGATTTTGGTATTTTAAAAAAACAAAAAACAAACTTAGTATTAAAAGATTTCGGTAGATATAGAATGAAAAACGAAAAATTTGGTAGATCTAAAATGAATAAATCAGAATTAAGAGATTTTATAGGCGGAACGTAAAGGTTCTTTTCTGTTCATTCATTTCTTTTTATAGTTTTTCCACGTTGCAGCCTAAAATAAATGGTTTTAGTTGACCCCTTTAAACTGCTGACCCCGGATATTCGTTTGCCTACCGACACTGGCCCACAGCACTGATTGCCCAAACTAGATTTCTATTTTAATTTATGGCAAACAGCTCTTTTATTCGACCCCCAACAGCGATATCTTTTTCAACAGACTAGACAAACTTCAATAATAACGCTACCGTCCGTCACCGTCGCTCTCTTACTGTGGGCTCTGGAATGATATGTAGTCTTACTAGTTACCGAACCATTATTGTGGAATGAAGACGGGGCTGGTAGCGACGCCTGTCCTTTCATAGGTCCATGTCTGGCTAGGCTCCTGTTCTTAATGAAGAAGAAACAAGAGACAATTTACAAAGCCGACCATAAAACAAATAGAAGCAACAAGAGAGAGAGAGAGAGAGAGAGAGAGAGAGAGAGACAGAGACAGAGACGGAGACAGAGAGACAGAGAGACCCCGTGTGTGTGCGTGCGTGTCAAGGGTTGAAAAGGTTCTGAAACAGAGCAGTCACCAGACGAAGGATTTGGCGTCTGAGGCAATTTTTCTTTCTTAAAGGCGAACACCCCTCTACCTCCCCCACTTCTTCTTCTTCTTCTTCTTCTTCTTCTTCTTCTTCTTCTTCTTCTTCTTCTTCTTCTTCTTCTTCTTCTTCTTCTTCCTGTATCTATTTTAATTAGGGCTATTTGAAAAGGGCCATCTTCGTGCTCTTTCGTTGCTCGTCTTGAAGTTTACTAAACTTTGTAAGGTACAACCCCAGGCTTCCGCAATAGATTGCTACGGGTTCTGCAAAAATTCTCCACATGCGTGAAGGGGAGAGGTTCTATCCTATTTCCCTATTTTTTTTTTGTGCTTGTGTTTGTTTGTGTTATATTCTGGTTAAGATTGGAGAACCTCCAAACAATGAAACCTACCACAAGTGCTAAGTAAAGTAATTAATTAAACGTAAATAAATGTAAGGAGACTTCCTGCTCGCTAACTGACTAACTAACATCTTATAACTCGATGGAATGGACGATTGCATTTCACCGATTGGGTCAATACACTACGGTTTGAGTGCTCCAGCGCTCCTGATCATAACGTTTTGTATAAAACCTTGAAAAATGGTGTCAGTACTTCACTAGACCCTTTACTCAAATGTTTTCTTGACTTTTGGAAAAACACTTTTTCTTTTGGGAGCCTTATTCTGATGGGTTTCTAGATGTTTGTTTAAACTGTATATTAGATAATTTCCAAAGGAAAACACCAGGTTTGTCTTAAATAGAATTCAATCTGGCCATATGTATCCTTCGATACAATTTACATGACTTCAAATTTTAACCCAACGGTTGCTCAATTATTGACTATCATGGCGAGTTCTAATTCACATTGTCAACAAATTCAAAAACTTTATTTCTGTTCATCAAAACTCTATCTTCTAATAACTAAACCAGTTATTAGATAATTTTGTTGCCTTCTGAGTTATTATATTCTTTTATATAAGTTTAAGAAAAGCAATAATCTTACTAAGGGCAAGCTAAGATTATCAATATTTTTTTGAGGAAAATTATTTCCATTCTATACAAAATTATCATTCTCACCAATCATTGAAATATTAGTCATCGTGGGGATTTTATCCGGGTTCTGCTTAAAGTAAACAAACTACACGAAAATTTCGTTTTAATGCTGTTTGCGATACTCATTAATTTGCGAGGATCGCTTAAAATAAACAGATTACACTACTGTCAAGAAATCGGCTGCCTGCACGGAAAAGTAAGATCAGCAAAAGAAATACTGATCCACAGATATGAGCCGAGTCTTTTTCACCATAACCTTGATCTGCACGCCAGGTTGATCTTTGTCCAGAAATTAACAGAATCAAAGTAC
>OY735212.1:45520747-45558247 GCA_963457665.1 Thysanoteuthis rhombus | reverse complement strand
GCTACAAGGATTATGGGTGCATCGTCACCCATTCTACACAATTTTCGAAGCTCTCATGCCAAATTCATGTCAGGTTTATTATATGTCTGCTGCAATGGGAACATTGAATTTTTTTTTTTTTTTGGCCAAGGGCCTTTTGGTCTGTTCCAAGGGCCCCAATGATTGAGTACGACCGTATCCAGCGTGTGACACAATTTTTGAAACTCTTAATACTCTTAATACCAAATATCCATGTTGTTGGGTTTTAAAAAATATTTTTCTCTCTTTCAGGCTTACCCTACGTTTGTTATGACAGACACATTCACTGTGTAGCAGCTTTTTCGTTCCTCGTCTCCAACAATTAAAACTGTGTTTACGATCTTTATTTGTTGATCTGTCAGCAATTCAAAGTTTTTCTTGCTATTATTATTATTATTGAGTCTTCACACCAGTAGTGATTGGTGACCTTCACTGAAATCAAGTGATAGCAAGTCTCTTCAATGACACAGGACTTTTAGTATTCTTCGTGTTTTCAGTAGTACCGTCGTCTGGCTGGTCTTTGTTCTTCCCCAATCTGACGTTTTTGCCTGTTTACTACCACCGCGCCGGCTCTTCTGTCTTGGATTGGGTTATCCGTTTGAATCCCCAAATCCCAGACAATTTTTCGTATTTCATTCACTTGAGCAGATTCTGGTCTGTGAATATACCGTTAGTTTGTATGATCGAATTTCAATCCCTTGCACAGTTCCCAATCGACCAGCCTTCCCATCCAGTCATGTCTGTTTTTGTATTCCCTGTGGAATAGTTTGATACACCCGCTTACTATTTGTCACATCTCTATTTCTGCATAATCTAAAATTGCTGTTTTTCTGTCGTCTGTTATAGCCTTTTTATAGTTCAATCTTATGGCTTGGTTCTAGGCCGCAATTGGGAGAAATTCAGCTCTTTCTTTAGGTTTCCTCTGTGCAACCATGTCCATGTCGTTGGGCCAGCATGTTCTTGAGTTTTTATAGCTGTCTTCCTTTCCATTTGTGTATTCTTGTTTTTTTTTGCATTCCCTAGTTCTCTGATTCCCCTTTTAGATCTATTGCTGTCGCTCGATGCTGTAATTGATATTTCCTGTACGCTTTCTAGTGTAATCTTCTAGTCCTTTGATTACAGAGTCAACGCAATCCTCGATGCTAATGACTCTGTTCCTCCCTTGTTTCTTATTACATAAAGGCTGTCGACTTCGTCTCTTGGGTGCAATGCTTTATGCATTGTTATCTGTTTTCTTGTTCAGTCGGCCAAGTTCATGAGTTGTCCAGTTTGAAAAAGGTCCAGAGTATCTATCGATAAAGACTGTTCAGATGTTTATTCCCTCGATCTGGTTTCTGCAGCAGAATTTGGTTTCCAGTAGTTTTCTCGTTCGTCTTGGGTATTCTATGTCTTCTTATCTCTTTATCTCATTCTGTTCCCAAGATGCCTCGGTATTTGTAGTTTTCTTTTCCGTTTTGTGCTCTGAGGGTTTCCTGATTCGGTTATTCGATTCCCTCTGTTGTTTCTTTTTTTACTCTTTGGGCATCACCACCATTGTGCATTTCTCGATACCGAATTCCATTCCAATGTATTGACTAAAGATCCAAACTATTTGTATAAAGGTTTCAAGTTCCTTTCTGTTTTTTAGCGAGCCTTTTTTGGTCGTCGACATATACGGTGTGATTCATCTTCCTTCGGCTCGGTGAATTTGTATCTTCCGTTGCAATGTCGCAGTATGTAGTTCAATGGTATCGAATACCAGTGGGGAAAAGGTGAGTCACCTTGGAAGATGCCTCTTCTTATTTTGACCTCAGCTAGGTGAATAATAATAATAATAATAATAATAATAATAATAATAATAATAATAATAATAATAATAATAATAATGTGGCAATTTAAGACAGTAACAGTATCGGTTGTTATAGGAGCCCTTAGGGTCATAAAAAAGGTTGCCGACAAATACCTCGGTGAAATACCTGGAAATCCAAGCATGTATGAGAAACAGAAAATTATCCTCATAGGCACCGCCCATATACTTCGCAAAGCACTGTTCTTGTAAGTATTTCCTGTTATATAGATATGTACTGTTTCTTGTGAAGCCTCCTGGATTGACGCTCCTTTTTTGTACATAATAATAGAAAAATATGCCAGTGCCTTGTAAATCATAACATCGTTGCCAGCACCAAGTTTCAAGCAAAGAATACTACTAGTCATCAAAAGGAAAAATAAAATGATAATGACAAAATATTAATTATTATCATTTTTATATATTATTCTGAATTTTCTCACGGATAGGTGATAACTCTCGTAGGGGATCAAGTGACAGTAAATCTTCTCATTATTCCAGCACTTTCCTCGGTATTCTTGCTAAAATTAGATATGCTGCTGTCTGGATTATTTTGATTCGTCTACGGGTTTCCATTTCTTCCAAGCTTGTTGTAAAGCTCTTATGGACTATTCCAAGCGTGCGAGTAGAGACGGTGACAATCATCTACCTCATATTTCACAACTTCTAGTCCTCCGACAAGAACCAGATATCTGTAAACTCTCTTTTGATCCCTCCCCCGTGGTCAGTTATAACGACGACATCCGTTATTTGACTGAATTATTTTGGCTAGAATAACTGAATCCCTGCCGCCAGAAATATCTAGTTGATGGTACAGGAATGAGTATAGTTATGGGGTTGAGCAGCTGCTAAGTCAGTGAGCGATGAGAGAAAAAGTCGAAACCTTATTTAGGTATTTTGAAATCGAATGAAGTTAGCGCTGAGATACAACCATGGTTATTATTTCATTTTTATCTCACCTAAAGTAGAGCTCACCCTTACCGTCAAAAAATATCGGCAATATTCGAGTAATTTTGTGATTGCAACCACCCAAACGCTTAGAATATAGAGAGGAAGGAGTGAAGTTGATTCAATCGAAAGATCGTCGCAGAATTTAGACGTTATTGTGTGCATTCATCTTTCTCTTACAAATAACGAAAAAATGAAATAGCAATTCTAAGGAAGTAACTTTTGCACAAGGATATGAAAATCATTTTCTTTGGTATTACAGACAAAATATGGACATATATTTCACGTTTTGGGATATTTGTTGAATATACCCTATCCTTGATATTACAGGGGATATAAACAAGCTAATCTATACCAGTAAAGACCATTGTCACCAAGTTTGTTTGTTTGCATCTTCGTTCATATGTTTGTTTGTCTGTTAACGACACGGTGAAGACATAAGTTTTACTGTCTTCCACTCTATAAAGCTGGTTAAAGAGAGGAAGAATTACGTGACCAGCAGCTAAAGTGTGATTGACCACTACAGCTGAAACGCAGACAGAGTTAATTATGTCTGCGTGTAAGTTTGGCAACAAAACATGTTCTACTTTTTCCCTCTCTTTAAAGCTTATTGAAGAGGGGGAGAGGGGGAGACGTAATTGACTGAAAACGATGTTTAAAAATAGAAATATATTCAAGACAGTCGTTTCGAAACTTTGAAAACTCAAGGACCCTTTCTATAAAGAAAACATTCCATTGGACCCCTAAATTTCAGCATCTATTTTTTAGCTTAATAAATGAACTAAAATAAAAAGCAATTTTTAAGCGTCAAAAATCAGTTTCTCAATGGATTCATTCCGATTCAAATAAATGGTACAGGTCTGAGTAAACAGTAATGTTTTTGATAACTGTGCAATAGATAATGATCTTTCTCTGTAACAAGATTCATAATGTCAGGTTCAGAGGGAACACTCCTGTGGACGCCCGAGCGTTATTCGCCGAACCCCAGGGGTCTACGGTATCAATTTCGAAATCACCGTTGACTTCATTACTGTGCATTCGTAAGACTTCGTATTCCAGATCTCAGAATTTAAGAATTTTGAACTTGAGACATAATTAAAAGAGAGAGGGAAACAGAAAGAATGATGTCATGATGCCAAGTCGTACCAACTCACGTTTGCAAATTCTCGGTAATTTTCGTAAACTTTGAGTTTTTGCCGTGGAAAATATTATTTTTATAAAATAACGAGTACGTATTCCTTATTTGTCTTTCTTCTCGATGGAAAAGCCGTGCAAATAAGGATGTCATCAAAGTAGATATACTAACAGAACCATTAAACAATCTAAAAACACAAGAACTTTTGGAAAAAAGCTGTGTTTTCGTCCGTGATTTTTTAGCTACCAAGATATATTATTTATGATCGCAAATAAATTCCAGATTTTGCTTGGTGTCTCCATGGTTCGATGGTCTAAAACATGAAGCAAAGGAGTTTGTACCTAGAACAGCCAAAATTGCTCTCAGATATTAATCTATCCATAAATGATATAAAAATCTCGCCATCTTCGACGGGCACTATGCTTGTAGATGAATAAGAGGCTCGGGTCGAAATTCTGCTGCTCTCATCAGTATCTGTGTGACCTGTCTACCCTGTTATTTTCCTTACCGCATTCTATAGACACGAGAAAGACGAGAAGAAGGAAGAGAGGTTAATTGCTGTGTCCCATTCAATAGGAAATTCCTCACATTTCCTTTACGGCCACAAAACGGGTTGTTGGCTTTCATCTTGCACTAAAGAACCATAGCACGTCGACTGTATTCACGCGTTGATAAACAATTTTACATAAGGCGAGCTTAAATCTCGTAGTCTTTCTTTCGTCTTTTTTATTCACACCCCTCCTTTCTTCTGTATTCCGTCTTAATATTTACAAAGCTTAGCTTAGTCTGTTACAAGGCTAAATAAGTTCGGTCGGAATATTGTGATGTGACTATCCTCCGTACTGAAGAAACCTGCATTGTAACTTTGTTTTTGAAATGCTAGTTTTCAGCTGAGCTCTAACAATGGTGGGAAGAAAAGCAACTACCCCAGCCACGAAGCAGGTCCCACTCTATATCCGTGTTTGTCTTCAAATTAATTTTCAAGGATGGCATTAAATGTCTACTTGGAATATGAACATCGAAAAAAACGGACGTCATTTTGGAGCTTCAAGAAAATTAGTGATTTTAACGGATTTAAACAAAATGTGATTATTCGTTTATTTATCATTATGACCGGAAAGATCATTACTATCGTTCATAGCACAGGGCCATAACTGGACCACTTCAAAATTAATACTTCAATTACCTCTCCATATTCAAATGTATACACACTTAAAATGGTTTATGGATTTTCAGAAGAGTAGAATCTTAATTAATTAGACCTGAACTAATTAAACTTGTTATATGTCCATAATATATATATATATAAGTGTGTGTGTGTGTGTGTGTGTGTGTGTTGTATATAATTTCATGATGTATTATGTTCAGTGTACAGCGTACATTAGCAACTTTCGCAGACTTCTGACAAAAAGGCAACGTGTGTATGAAAACGTCCGTTACTTGGAATGTATTAATTTTATTGTAAAAAAACCCATTTGGTCCAGCAACGAACTTCAAAAGCCGCCGCTGCTGCTGCTGCTGCTGCTGCTGCTGATGATGATGATGATGATACAACGACAAAATACGTGTTTTATGTCAGTATTTCTTCAGTGACATTATGTCATTATTTTTTTTTTCCATTTTTAACTTTCTTCGCTTAAAAAGTTCTGTGTTAGTCTGCTTGGTGGTTACGTGTTTCCGTACCGTCGCCAGAGGTCAGTGTTCAAATCCAGCTAAAAATCAAGATGATCCTCAGAGGAGGCGGTCCTCTCTGAGAAAAAAAAATTGGAGCAGTATAATCTTCTCACCCATAATACCCTTTTCTTCTTTATTTTCAACTCGGGCGACGCTGAGTCAGTACTTGTTTAGTTCGTCTCTCCATCTTGTATTCTGCCGGCTTTGCATGCGATTTCTTGGGATCCATGTTGTGAGTCGTGATGTTCAACAGTCGTCATTCTTGCAACATCACCAGCCCATTGCCATTTGAGTTTTCTAAGAGTTTCTATGATGTCTCAGACTCCTGTTTTTTCCAGAATATTTTGAACCATCTTGTAATCTTGTAACATGGCCAGCCCATTGCCATTTGGATTTTTTAATGGATTGCTCTACTTAATCTGGCAAGACTAAAGGAAGAATAGATTGTATTGAGCCATTCTTCTACGTAGGGGGGTTGCATCATACGAAGCTATGGACACAAATTGTTTTTTTGCTTTTTGTCGTTGTTTTTTTTATTACTGAAATATTTTTCAATAGGATTATATATTTACGTAAACTTTTACCTATTATCAATGATTGAGATGTACGAAATTCTTTTTCGGGGGACAAAATATTGTCAAATTGTGGTTCAAATTTTATGCATATTATTAGAAGAGCAGGAATGCGTAGTGCTAAAACATCTTTTAGATATTAAACTTTGATTTCTGTGAAGACACAACAAAAAAGAGACTTTTGTGCCTTTTTTCAATGAAAAAATATTGTCTGCTAATCGAAGATAGAGAAGGAAAACAAAGAAATTTTGTCTGCAATGGCGGTGGACCGGATGAATTGAGACTGCGGGCCATATTTGACCAAAGGGGTAGATTTGGACAGCAGGCCAGATTTAGCCTGCAGGGCGTTGGTTGGTTGGTTAGTTGGTTGGTTTAACAGCATATCAACCCTTGATGGTAGGTTAATGCCCAAATCAGTTGTGAACTAAGGAATTCGGGTGCTTGGATTTTTTAAAATAGAGTTTTTGGTTTTCACAAATATAAAATTAGGAATGTAGTTTTTCTTTTCCACAAAAATAGAATTGGGAATATAGTTTCTCTTTGTCGCAAAAATAAAATTGGGAATATAGTTTTTCTTTTCTACAAAAATAAAATTGGGAATATAGTCTTTCCACAAAAATATAGTTTTTCCATAAAAATAGAATTGGGAATACAGTTTGGGAGGTGATTAAAAAGGGTTCGGTCGAACTCTTTTCCTTTGACCTGTCTACTAAGAATTCCAGCCGGCATAACTCACGGGGTCATTGAAATTTGCAAGCCACTCCACCATGCTAAGATAATTATTCGCGGTGTGGCTTGTTGACCGTAGTTTGCCAACTCCTGTCCCAGATCATTGCTTATAATTTTGATCCTCACTGGGCACTTCAATTGTGGCTCTGTGCTGACCGAGCTTGGTGAATGTTTAAGCTGTGGATAGGTAAGTGACCTGCCCCGTAACTAATATTGTTACATATTTCCAACTAGTGTCAGAGGTCGATAGTCAAGCCTGAATAAAAGCCAATAGTCAGGAAGCACCCCTCCGTCTGTCAGAAGGTATTTGGATTGATTGGTGCAACACAATATTCCAATGTTCTATTTCCTCTCATCTGGCCTTGTGTCGTAGCAAATAACAAGTTCTTGTATAAATAGTACAGCTTCATTTTAGCATGACATTTGATTAAAACACATTCCATTTGATATTGAGGGCAAGAGGGGATTTAAACGTAATCTTTGTAGTTTATTTTGCCAGTTGTTATCATAAGCTTATCTTCCCGAACTTATCTTCATGGACCAAAGTCTTAAATTATTGGAATTTTTCGGTTGAACTTTCGTTTTTACCTCCTGTTCTATCAAAATGCGTTTAATTTGTTGACTACTCAAATTATTATGTGGGATTGCTGTTTATTTCAGCCGTTCAGTTCATCTATTGAACAGCGTCATTCAGATATGCTATCCGAATGTAATTGTTGTAAACATATTTTTCTCTCTCCAATGGTAGCAACTCTTATAACGTTGGATTCGAGTGTTTTCCTTTTCTTTCCTTGCTAGCGCTGGATTCTCATACCTTGTCTCTGTTGAGTTGAACTCTGCACTTATCTGATTTAAGCATCAAGCCGTAGAATGGACCGGCCGGAACGTCATGTTAACAACACAAATAGAATGACTTCAGTCTTTCGAAAAAACTCTTTTGATGTTAATGATCCTTCTCAAAATTATTGACAGCACTATGATTAGTCTAATACAGTATAATTGCTGTACTAGACTAATCATTTGACCTTTCTGGTCGTAACTTTAAAAAAGGTTTCCTTCTCTTCTCAAGAGAAAATTAATGAAATTTAATAGAATTAGTAGTAGTTTTACTCCGTCTTATCATTGTTACCTTTTAAATAAAGCATGATAACTATCAATAGTTTATAAGTTCTAATTCATCCTCTTATTTTTTCTTTTCAGACGAATAGTATAGCGGCCGAAACGTAGTGACGTTGATGACCAAAATGAGGACAACAGTTCGAATGAATCAGTGTATGATAATGTTGATTTCTCATTTCAAATATTCAGACAGGAATTCAAAGTTGGTTGGTTTTTAATAAAAACGTGTTATAGATTATCTGTGGATTATTTTATCCGTCGCAATCAAACGAAGGGCTTTCATCCACAGTCTGGTCATCGTACAGAGGTTGCTGACATAAATTTCGGATCAAAAAAGTTCAGTGAAGAACTCAAAGCATACTAAATCATTGTATTTAATCACAGCCCCCCCCCAGATGATTTGTGGCACAAGGCTATTTATTTAGTGCACCGCAGCACCTTGTTCATCCCATGTCCAGTTATCACAAGCATCACGAAATAGAGACCTACACTTGCAGTCGGGGGTACATCAATAATCCTGAAGATTTCGCCTCTTCTCTGTATTTCTCCAATAAATGTTCACATTTCTTCAATTATATAGACTCTCCAATCTCTCTTTCAACGAATCGTTAATTTTTTGACGGCCCATTTTTCCATCCATTTATTTCAAGAAATCGATAGATAGATATTTATCAAGTGAAGCATTATGTTGTCCGGATTTCTGAAACACATTTTTAACCTTTGACTAGGTTCACCTTGGCTTTGAATCACAAACACAACTATTACCACAAATGATATCATTAATGATAAATACCTAAACAATAGATGATAATGAAAAGCTTTTTTTAACGGATACGTCGGATAACGCTAGTATTACAAAATGTGTGAGGACAAGTGTTTTTCAGACAAGTGCATTTTTTTTGTGTTTGATCCCAAGTAAAAGCTAGGACTGAATGCTGATTTTCATAGCAGGGGAGCCCCTCCCATTTGGAAAACTGGTGAAACAATCTTCTTAATCCTATTTTTACCCATTCAGTCCATTGATTGTTAACTTGACAAATGCCAACCACATAGCTTGAAATCAATCGTCTGTATCTGATTGGAAGGTCAAGGTTATACATTAAAGTGCTCAACAAATTATTCGATCCGGATTTTTTTGCCGATTCACGCTCTATCTATCCATAAGCTCACCCTCTGGGGTAGTCTCCCTAGACCAAGATACGCTGAAAGCTGGTAACACCCCTAACAGTCTCGCCAGTATCCATTTCTGGATCAAAACTACCCTTTTCAGTTGTGAATCAATTCAGAGCTCCATCATCGTTACGATCGTCCGGCATTTGAAAAATGATATTTGCATTATCGATACCTCGGATAATATGCCTTTCATGGTTCGTTCAACAAAAAAAAAAAAGTCAGCTTGGTGGTAGCCACGTGGCTGCAGTATAAATTATGCCCCAGGTCTCATTATACCGCTACCTATTGTAGCAACCCACTGAAATGGGTGAAATAAGAGGCTATGGGGTTTCCATTTCTTCGGAGTGATTGCTGTTGCTTCAATATAAATTGTAGTGTGTATCTGCGACTACGACGTTTTGGCATCTCTCTCTCTCTCTCTCTCTCTCCCCCCTCTCTCTCTCTCTCTCTATATATATATATATATATATCTTTTGACCAAACTAATTAACCAATTTCACATACGTTCCATTTCTCTCTAACGTATTTGCATCATAGTCTTGAGTAGTGTAAATATCTCAAACGAAGCATTGTCATTATCAATAACCAATTTGAGTTTTTTCTTTCATCTTATTTTTGTTGCTTCTACGACAATGCTAAAGTCAGCTTCTCTTGAAATCGTTTTTAATTTATTCTACGACCGTTATGTAATGAATCAAAATGAAGAAATCCAATTCGCATCTCTCATACTTGAGAGCCCGTCTTACATGAACAGTGCCTTAACGATTGCCTACCAGCAGATATCATTCAAATTTAATCATATTCTTTATTCTTCATTATACGATTTTTGTTCTGTGTTATATTGTTTATTTACTCCTTATAGTAGTAGACGTAATAGCCGTAAGTTGTCAGAATTTCCTAGATAAAGCAGTGTCAGTATCTAGGACAATTTCTATATGAAGCATTGTTATTGTTTAGGACTTGAGCTCTGAAAAAAACAAACAAACAGCAAAGATAGGACAACAAAAACTAGACAAAGTTTAATAAAGGCATTATGTTATTGAAATATATTAAAAAGGGACTTTTGTATTTTATTTACAAACAGCTTGGCTATTCGAACGGATACATAATGTCCGATTCTGAATGCTATAAACAAATTTCATGAATTGAAACGTAACAACAAAAATACATGCTTATGTAATAAAAGTGTGTTTTTTTTTCAGTTTTTTTCTCTGTTGTTTCAATGGACTCTTCCTCTTAAATGTGACAAATTTGCCGAAAAAATATATTTGATCCACCACTTAGAGCAACGGACTCTCCCACTGATACGAATTCAGTAGTTTCTCTTCAAAAATATTAATCTCAGAAAAATACACGTGATTTTTTTTTCACGGAGACTAACTGGTCTAAAAGTAATTTTCAGCATTATACAGTGGACAGGAAGATAGTTTTCTATATATTTGCTTATTTTGAAAAACACTATAAGATGTTCTATTTTTTTAGTTCCTTCTCACCCAAAGGGCATTTACTATGTAAGAACATGAAATGTAAGTTTGTTTCCTCCGAAAAAAGTATTGATAAGCTTAGCTTACTTTTCATACAATTAATGTTGAAAGAAAAATCAATTGTAGAAATCCTGGTGCCTCTTTTGTCAAATATACCCATAACGGGGACCTCTACTCATTAGATAAAAAAACTCAAATGAAGCAAAATTCATGTGTTTTTTTAATTTTTTATTTTTTTCACGCTTCTGAAAGTTTTTCGCTGTACCCCTGACGACTCTTGCAGAACCCTAGCTTTCTGGAGAAAGGCTGCTCTAAGTCGTAGAGTGCAACTTTGTCCCTCAAAACAAAGAATGATTCAATTCTCATTGCAGTAATTAAAGTTGAACAAATACAGAGAAGATTAAAATAAATCAACTAACAGAGATGTATACCTTTCATGAATCACAGATTTTGCAAGCAAGCAAATGTATAGACTGATGGAGAGATTAGGTGACTATCAGTCTGAATTCGCCAACTCTGAATCCAGACAGGAAATCATTGTATTCAAATTCACCGATCAGGCTCTGAAGCGGAAATTTACCGTCTTCTCTAGCAATGCACCACGTTCGTTTCGAAGACATTTTCATGCGCACAAATGTACATACTGACTTTTAAGATGTAGAATGTTAGATAAACGCCAATCTTTTTTGTTGGGTAAGACCTGCTTGGTTGGAAAATCAGCATGGGGAATCCTGGTTCATACCTGGCCTCGAACACTGATAACAGGCGCAAATTTGCAATTATCTTTGCCATCGGGTATAAGTAAGTAGGTGGGCGGGTAGATGCTATCAGGTATGTAAGTAGTTGGCGAATAGGTAGAGAGATAGAGCTGTTATTAATGGTACCACACTGGGTTATTTTGTTGCACATCCATGCGTTAAGCCTTGTTTTATTCTGCGTTACCGAGGGAGGCCAAATCGTTGGCGGCCCTGGCGTCTGTCATCTGCCATTTCATAGTATGTACGAATGGTTCACTGCTGTGATCGGCTGGCTAGGATCAGTTTACCTTCTTTCTTGGTGCCCTTCTGCGTTTAGCGGGTTTAATAGGTTTTATCGATTTTACACGCAACTGGATTCTGTCCACATCCGGTAGAATCATTCAGGCATAGCAGCAACGACACCAAAAAATGCCTTTCCTTTTCTATACGATATGTAGCTTTAATTATAATGAATCAATAACGGGATTCTATTCCTGTTACACTGGCGTATGTATATTAATATTTAATAACCGGTGGAAATGCAGGTGGCCAAATATTTAGCGGCACAGAAGGTGTGATCAAGCAAGCCATTTCTAGTTTGCGTTCACTAAGCACTAATGATCCTAGGAAAGGCATGAATCTATCTCGTCCCATCCCAGTTATAGTTGGGTAGCAGAACATAGTGGGCTCTCCAGCCATGGTTGGCGATCAGTTTAGAAGTAGGACCCCCTTATGGTCACTGCGTGTTGTGGAGCGGGAAGAGCACAGCTTGGCACGCAGAGGGCCTTGGTCATCCACGGCATCTCGTTGTGTCTCCAGCCGTCCTCACTATGTCTCAGTGATGGGCCAAGGCAGGTTGAGAAGTGAAAGTGAGGTTGATCACGTTGCATAACATTTATTATAATTCAAGTCGTCATGACTTTGAACCCCGCGACAACCACAGCTGCTGCAAAACTCAGAACTGAATTCATGGTCATCTACGATTTCAATGTGCAAACATGACGTTAATGTTATTTATAACACCAATTAAACATGGAAGCTCTGAAACAAACTTTATCAGCCTCAAAAGATTATTCATCACGTTGAATTATCAAGTTAGCACGCCATCACAGTCAATAACAACAACGGTAGAGTTAAAATTTGAAGTCATCAAAAATATTCCATCATAGAATAAATATGGTCAGAATAAATTCTATATATGATATCATTGGCGTTTTAAACTGGAAAATATCTAAAATAGGATGAAAAAAAACTACGAGAAACATCTGGATTCTGTAGAATCTATGTTATGAATAAACCCATTGAGATAGGCTGAAAAAAAAGTTTTAAAAAAGGTAAAAGAAAAAAAGACGATTTGAGAAGGGTCTGGTTGTGTACGAATGCTGATTTTCAAGACTGTAGACAAAATAGAATGGCCAAGAATACAAACACACACACACACAAACACACGTACTTATGAAAAAGGAGAAAAAGAACCCTTCACCATCTTCAGTGATTACAGTTGTCCAATTCCTAAAAGAAGCAACAAGTGAATAGGTGAAAGGAAGAACTCATAAAGGTAGGCATATTAAACGATCATGGAGCTGGAAGGGGAAGTTCTTCCGAATTAGGCCTATTCTTTATACCAGACACCTTTAGACAATCATATATTTTCTCTCCATTGTTCTTTCTATATAATCTCGCGCCAAGGAATTCCTATGAGGTCAGCGGGTTCTTTTTTCAATTTCATTTTTTTTTTCTCTATACTCACTGCTTTCAATGTAAAATGTGTCTTGATTAAAGCAAATAATTGTGCCCCTAAAGGACTGAAAACTCTCAATTTTATAAGTTACATATAATGAAATACAAGCACTCAGACAATGGTGTATGTTGATTCAACAAAAACAGTTCTAAGAGAAACGCTGACGTAATCGTAGATTAAAAAAAAAACAAAACAGACGTCTAAGGCATTGACCTTGAAAGAGGATTGTTTCATAAAGCATATAAAATTCAATAAACAAGTGAACTCCAAAAAAGGAAATACTAAGTATATATATATATGTATATATGTATATATATATATATATATATATATATATATATATATATATATATATATATATATATATATATATATATATATTTAAGTAGGTAGGATTGAATAAACAAATACGTCACAACTTTCATTCACTTTGATGATTACATACATGACACAAAGAGTTCTGACGGTAGGGAGGGGAATGGAGCAATAGTCTATATTGCATTTTAGTGCCAACTGCATTTGAATTTAGTATACATAGGCAAAGTTTCATATTTTCCCTACCTGCTGACTTTACCGTTACTCCACCACTTCCTGACTTTCTATGTTCACAAGTCAAATAATTCTGGCAATAGAAAAATCTGATGATATGGGATCGAATTTTGCAGTATGACAACAGCGCTTGTATTGCAAATACGACGGAACAAACCATAAGACGTTCTTCCACATGCGCCCTGTTTTTCAGACCCTTCTCTGTGCAAACCAACAGTTATTTTATTCTACGTGACAGACCTTGTCTGGTCAAAAGCTCCAGCAAATAGAAAATATCGGAAACATGATGTCACTGTCAGAATGGGAAGTTATGTGAAAAGAGTTTCCATCGAAGAATAAATATGGTCTGAATAAATTCTCTTTATGACAACATTGGCGTTTTCCAGTGGAAAATGTCTAAAATAGAATTTTTTTTTAAATCTGGAAACATCTACATTTTAAGAATCTATATGTTATCAATAAAGCCATCAAAATAGGGCCTCCAAAAGTTAAAAAAAAGCTTGAAAAAAAAAACACTGAAGAGATGTAATACATCGAAACAGCTGTCTGTGGATGACGCAATAATATATATATATATATATATATATATATATATATATATATATATATATATATATATATATATATATGGAGATAAATCACTAATTCTATAGTTTGATATAATTATTAGCTGAACTTTTGTTTATAATTTTCACAGTGTTATGTTTGATCTATGTGAACTATGAAGAAACGTTTGATTAAGTGCATTGACAGGGAAAAAGATTACACGTAGAAACAAATATTGTATAAAATAAATGCTTTTTCTGACCATTTGGCTATGGACCTATTGATTGATGTATATCCGACACGTTAAACCAAATCTATATATGAAATTAACATTTAGCTACTGTGATTTGAGAACATAAGCAAATGATCTGCAGGCGGCTCTCTTAACGACTGAGCCAACTATCAAGTCTTACGTATCTTATATTACAAATACGCAAGCTTTTATATCTTATACTACAGATACGCAGCCACGGTTTCTAATTGATATATTAATTAATATATTGTACTACAAATGCTATATGAATAAACATTGCTCGCTTTTTTACCACATAAGTAATATTATAGATTGACTTCACGTCCTGAAAAGCTTAGGGCTTGTTATAAGGGGCCAAACAATGAAAAACTTCATCTATAACGGTAGCCATTGTTCAGTTGGGTCATTATCCACTTGGGATCGGTTTTGAAGATACAGCGTAAAGGTATCACTCCCAGTCTGCCCTCTTTACATTCTTTTTAGATATGTCCATTATCTCTGAGTCACTTTGTCCGTCCCCTGTTAAGTGACGTCATTTTTTAATCAATTCTCGTGATAGAAAAAATACCTGCGGTTTCCCTTTCAGTGGTACGTTCTTTTGTTGTCATCAAAAACAATCATTTATTCCCTTTTAATCAATCCTTGTGATAGATATAGAATTACGTCCCAAGGATGGGAGTTTAGATGTAATTTATAGTTTTCCTATTAGAGCTCCCTTTTATCCACGGTTTCTCTTTCAGCGGTCTCATTATCCGTGCTTTCCTTTCTTGTGGTCCTCCCTTATCTACCGTTTACCTTTCAGGTCACCACTTGTCCGCAGTTTCCCTTTCAGTGCCTTCTATCTGCGCTTTTCATTCCAGTTGTTTGTGGACACATCGTTAGAATTATGTCCTTGTTCAAGATATCAAAATATTTGTGCGTTCATGATTTAAAAGAATCGAAAAATATCTGAGGTAGAACAAAGATAATTCCATCTGTCCGTCTATCCGCTTGTCTAATATTCTGCCTGAATCTCCTAACACGGTCTGCCTTGTGGCTGAAATAGTTGCGTATTTGCCACTGGTATCAGTGGTTTGTGTTCAGGCACTGGCTTTTTTTAGAGGGGGATCTCGAACACTGACCTATGTGTCAGTGGTAAATACACTATTAACTCAGTCATCAGAAGGGCATTTTCAAACTTCATTGTGGCTTCAGAGCAGATGGTAGCATAACTGATACGGTCTTTGTCCTGAGACAAACGTAGGAAAAGTGCTTTGAACAAAACAAAGGTCTCTATGTCAGGTTTGTTGACAAAGGCGTATGGTAAAGCTTTAAACGATATTACACAAGTTAGGTTTTCCTTCCAAGCTTCTCAATGCAGTTATCCTACTGCATGAGTCAGGCTTAGTAACGAACTCTCAAGCCCCTTTCCAATTACAAATGGCGTGAAATAGTGCTGTGTTGTATTAGACCCCATTCCATTTTCTTGATGATGAAAACATTCTAAAGAGGGGATGGTTGTTGACAACGAAAACATTAACATCTGCACACGTTCACACGGTAACCTATTCAATCTAAAGCGTTTGCAAACCCTCGGTAAAGTCCACAGACATACTAGTGTAATAACTACTATTTGCTGACAGCGTAGCTCTGGTCGCTCATACAGAAACTGTCCAACAGCATCTAACGTCCTGTTGGGCTAAGGCCACAGCACTCTTCGGGTCGGAGACCAGAGTGAAGAAAACAGCCATTCTCCATCAACCCTCCCACATTCATCAGTTCAATAAAGCTAAAAGCTGTCAAGAACAACCTGGGATGCATTGTATCAACATACCAAGCTGGACAAGCTCGAAAACTGACTGAGGCAAAGCAAACCTTCGGCAGGCTTCAAAAATGTGTTTGGATAAACAAAAACTTAAGGAAGTCCACCACGATGAAGATGCACAGAGCCATGTTGCTGCCCACCTTCCTCTACGGTGCTGAATCATGGACTATCCACAGGCCTCCTCAAACGCTCCCACTAGCGCTGCCACCACATCATCCTCAAAGTGCAATGGTATGACTTTATCACAAATAACGCAATCCTTAACAGTGCCAACTCCCCCTGCTTCGGAAAAAAACACAGCTGCACTGGACTAGTCATGTTTCGAGGATTGGTGATTTCTGAAGATCCTGCTGTTCGGTGAAGTGTCCTTTGGTCTTTGGGGCTGAAGCGCACCCAGGAGAAGGTACAGGGACTCCCTAAAGCAGACCCTAGCTTACTGCAGAATTGATCACTGCAACTGGGTAGCAGAGTTCAAGTTCGAATTTTTGCAGAGGTTGCTTATGTCAACCTACCACTAGTTTGGTAAACATATGAATCCACTTCTACCGGCGCTCTGTCCCACAGACTGATATCCAAGACACGAGTGATTGCATCCCACAATGTTGACCTAAAGGTGTAGGCAAATGATCATTTGAGAAAACCAAACTCCTATAACTACATATGTGTGTGAGTCTGCGTTTTTCTATGTGATTATTCATATATCTGAAGAGAGGAGGGGGAGAGATCTGAATATACGTATACAGCAATAGAGGTCATGTATGTTAATGTTTCCGTACATCACCTTCTCTTTTTCTTGAAAGACACATATGCTCTCTCTCTTTCTCTCTCTCTCTCTCTCTCTCTCTCTCTCTCTCTCTATATATATATATATATATATATATATATATATCAGTATATCCATCTTTGACTGAACATCTGGCTTCTTATTCTCCTCTCCCTTGCATTCACCGATGTACGCTTTCTTTCTCTCTCCCCGCTTCCTTCCAATCCGTTTGTTGAATATTCCCCATTGAAAAATCCTCCTTTTGTACTTGTTGACCTCTGTTGCTTTCGTGATTGCAAGCAAAGGAACACATGCAGCAGGTAAAGAACCTCGGAACCTCACACTCTCTGTCCCCGAGGCCAAGACAGAAACGTCTCGGCACAGACGGGACCATTATTTAATTGACAGTATGCTCAAACATTTCCTCCCAGCTTTATCAATTCTTTATTATCAATAGCTTGAGAAGAAGCAATAGATGGTGCGAAATGAACATAAACAGCCAGAATGGAGTTTGAACTTGTATTGCTGATTCCATTGTCCGCGACATTACCGAATATGCCAATAGTTATCGCCGCTCAACTATAGGCAAAAGAAGTAACTTCATTAATCATCCCCAACACGGTATGCTACCAAAAACATTGGTCACGTTACGGTTTCTATTTAGGGACAAACCAGACATGTCTCTCTTTCTCTCATCAAATCACCGTAACCCCCCCGCCAAAAAAAAGTTTGCATGACCAACCAGCCAGATGGGCTATAGATTCTTCTCTCTTTGCTCGTATGTGTGTCTGCCTGTGTGTGTTTCCAGATGATCCTGGTCATTTTGGCCGCTGTAACCTTGAAAACGCCTTATCTGATTTTTCAAAAATGAGCTTTTGGGGTTCTCTATTATCATTTTAGGACCAACGATGCCAAAATCATGTGCTGGTATTTTTTTAAAAGATAATTTTAGATAGAACACCTATTTTCTTTAGATAAGTTTAGATATTTTTAGATTATTATTTGTAGTACAAGCACGGATCTCGGTGATTCATTTATGCGAGATATGGATTCTCATTTTCTCTTTCTTCTCTCCTTTTTTTTTTTCTCAAACTCCACTTCAAGTTTTCTTCTGTAACAACAAGAACAATCCTCACCTAATTCAAGGGGTGAAACCTCTCCACTGTTCGTCTGTCCCGTCACGTTAAACTAAAACGACATATGAAATTAGCATTTCCCAGCCAAGACCGAATGGTTGGTTGGCGACTCTCTTGCCGATGGAGCCAAGCCGGCAAATCTTAGATATCTTCGGAAATCATTGTTATGAATACCTAGTTTGACCCTGCCGCAGCTTTTCCTCTCTCCTCCTTCGACTCTTTCTTTCTCGTTTGCATGCCCCCACCCCCGATCAGTCTTCTACTTCCTCTCTCTCTCTTTCTCTCTTCCGTCCCTCCTCTCAAATCTCTCTTATTTCCTTTCCTTTTTACCTCGCCTAACATCTCAACAGGATCCTATTCTTAGTCTTGAATTATCATCCCTGTAATCAATAAATCTCAGGAATGCTCGCAAGTCGAGCAGCTGCTTCAAATTTTAACCCCAAAGTTAAAAAGGAATGAAAGAGATATTAACGTTGCTTTACGGCACATTCTACTTGCTTTTAAGAGATTCAAAAAGAGAAACTTGCAGATATAATCGTTGAAGTATCCTATTTTTTTTAGATATTGCTCTAAGAGTGAATCACATCTATGTACATAGGAAATTCCATTTAGGAAACTGTTTCCACGAATTAGTTGCCCTTTCGCAAACAACTAGGAAGCTGTGAGAGTTTCATTATGATCGATTGCAGAACTTATCAAATAAAGGTGGGCGTCCGTTGGGGTTGGGGTACACGGGGAATTTCCCCTTCCCTTTGGGTTAGGCATTCTCATCTAGGGAGAGGGGTTTGAAAATTGGAACCTTATAATCAATAAAGGATAATGGCGCAGTACAATTGTTTTATGTAACCACAATTTAATGTACCCATATAATTATATGTACTCCCGGAAATATACATCCCCCAATCTACTGGATAAGTGGCAGCAGACTTCTATGCTAACGGATATTCATTTTAGTCAGCACATTGTTGTTACAATTCAAAACACGGAGAGTGAGATGGAATTATCATCATCATCATCATCATCATCATCATCATCATCAGTCTTTTAACGTCCGTCGTTAGACATAGACCTTCCCCAGGATTTGCCACACTTCTCAATCATGGGCATCGCAGAGCCAGTACTTTTTGAACTTGTCTAGCTCGTTTCTCCATCTAATATTCTGCCGGCCTCGGTTGCGCATGTGATCTCGGGGGATCCATGCCGTGAGTCATGATGTCAATCGGTTGTCTACCATTCTTACAACATGGCCAGCCCACCGCCATTTGAGATTCTCAATGGATTCTATGATGACCCTGACTCTTGTCTTTTCACAATAATCGAGATGATCTCAATTAATGTAGGTTTGGGCTAATCATAAAAATAACACCTTATCATCATAAGTTTCAAAATAATTTTAGACATTACCACAATAAAAGCTTCGTAAATATGTATAGAATCTCAGATTTCTTGGTTGAAAACAAATCATTGAATACTCATTTTATTGGTTTATACAATCCTCGGTTGTTATAATGACAACGCTTCAAGTGTTTTTCGCATATAGTAACCCTCTGGGTAAATTTCTAACCTTGCTATGGTATACCTCATATTAATAATTCCTTTCTTCAGTCAATTTCTTCTCGTGTTGAAGTTTTCATCCCAACATTTAGTTCAGCTAAAGAATCAAAATAAGTGTACATTAGGAGGAAGAAGGAGCTATGATTTCATAGCTTTCAATGCTTTTAAATCACAGTTTTCCTGACTAGTGAGCTTGTGGTTATGAACCCGGACAAGACTGAATTCCGAATGAGAAATCTATACCTCGTATCCTTCTGCCCTATTCTCTACCGCTTGTTCCAAGTCTTCGAATGCATAATATATGTGAACTAGTCTCTGTGTGTTTTCCATTCACGAGACCAATTCAGTCCAAGGTTTGTTTAATCATCATTAACATACTTGTCTTTTATTCTTTTAATATAGCTTTGGTCTAAGTGTAGCACTTGTTAACCTCCTTGTATGCTAAGTATTTCCAAAAATTCACAACAGACCAAAAACCACATCAAAACAAAAACATGCAGGCAGAATCAAAATTTTTAAACATTTTCTTGGTATCATGTAACGATTTTGAACTAGCTGTTGTTCCATAAAACCAATTTATTCCCACACACACACACACACACACATATATATATATATATATATATATATATATATATATATATATATATATATATACCGTATTCCCTGGCGTTGAGGGTGCTCTGACCGAGAGATGCACCACAATTTTGACTGGCAAAATTTTGAAAAAAAAAACTCAAAAAATTTAAAAGGCCAGTGAGTTAATTGCAGGGCGGTCATTCATTTCTGTTGGTAAATGCCCGAGACTAGTTTGGGATGAAAGATTGCATCTCTGGCTCCAGAAAATACAGTACATCTATTCTTTCTCACAATACATAGGCCTTTTTCAATGCAATTAAAAAACTTTCTTCGACTTTAGCCAGGACCATTAGTGTTAGTCTTGATGAATCTGCGGTAGACTGGTGGCATAAAATCTGAGGGGGAGATTCCAGGGACAAATGGTTATCCACAGCTCTTCTAATCGCCTTCTTTGTTTACTCCGTGACAAGTCGTACAATATTTGGAACTTTTTGATCAGTTGTTGTGCATATTATTGTTGACTGTCCGTTTATTCAGTTAGTTGCAGTTGTTATCAATACAAAGAGTGAAAAAAAAAAGATCATGAACAGACGTTGCCAGCTTTGGTTTTATCTTTAGCCAATGGAAGAATTTGTTTTATGTTTCCATTTAGGATGTTGACGTCAACGTACAAATTTTGGGTTGTCAGAAAGACGCGACACAAAGATCAAAATTTATATTACCATTGCTGATTGAGATGTAGTAAAGCAGATCTCCATACGCTCATACACGCAATATTCAACTCTGCTTCGACAGATACTTTATATATATATATATATATATATATATATATATATATATATATATATATATATATATATATATATATATACTGGCAGCTGTTTAGCTCAGTGGTAAGAGCAACGCTACGTTGTAGTGGCTATCCTTCCTGCAACTACCCTATTTGATTGTCTATTTGTTTTACAAATGGCCAAATGGCAAATTCATTGAATAAAAAACCGGTGATCATCTCAAATAAGTTCCAATACAATATGATATAAAGTAATTCATATATACATATCTGAGCTAAACAGCTGCCAGTAATGCAAAGGCCAAACAACTGTTTCAACCCTAAATTTCCATTTTGGTTTTCCACGGTCTATATCTGCTCTATTTGTTCCTTTCAACGCGACAGTTATGTTAGTAAAAATGGATATATTATATATATAGTATATCCGACAGAATGATTATTAATTGCGTTATGTTAGATCGAAACTCTTTTTTAAGAGGATCACCAGTTATTACACTGTGATTTCCTGCAGCAGCCTTATTTTCTTTAATTGTTTATTCTATTCACGTTTGTCAAGGCCAAATCGTAAATTCACTGCGTAATAACTGGCAATTTTATCTAATAAGAGTCTCGATATGATTCAACGCAATTTGTAATCATTCCGTCGGATCATATATCCATTTCTTAATAGCATATATATATATATATATATATATATATATATATATATATATATATATATATATATATATATCCTCAGAACCAAAACAGGCCACTTTTTCCCCAATCTCATCTCTTATGTTTTAAAAGACCATCCCATATTTGACCCTATCTTACGCTCACCCAGAACAACTCCTCCCTTTTACTCTCCTCCAAACAAAACAACACCAAAATTTCACTACAACATCCAAGCATGTGAACAGCTACCATCTTTTAGAATTCTGCATAGCCAAGTGCTTTTTGAAAAAGCCGATGCAAGTTTCAGCGAAATGCATCAAGCCAATCTTATATGATAATAAAGATTTTTGAGATGTAACGCTCATGTTCACAAATTTTTCACTTCCACATTGTCAAATCAATACCACTATTTTGATGGGTTTCCTTACATTCACACAGAGGTAGGATATCGGCCTCCGGGTCTAAAGTGAAGGTTTCAATCCTGCCTCGCAGTATTAGATGGGATTATAGAAAGTATATAGCCACACTGAAGAGATGTAATACATCGAAACAGCTGTCTGTGGATGATACAATAGTATATATATATGTATATATATATATATATATATATATATATATATATATATATATATATATATATAATATATATATATATATATATATATATATATATATATATATATATATATATGCTGAGTGTTCAAGCTTCAAAACATATATATATGTCAGTCTGTGGTTGATACAGTAATATATATATATATACACACACACACACACATATATATATATACATACATACATATATATATATATATATATATATATATATATATATATATAATGCTGAGTGTTCGAGCTTCAAAATATATCAATTCTTAAAAAATGGTTCGTTAGCACTTATCATGCGCAGCTGCTCATATATATGTATGTTAGTGTGTATATATATATATATATGTATGTATATATAAGGAGAGAGATATAGAAAGAGAGAAAGAGAAGTTGAGAACGAGGAGGATCAGTAAACAGAGTGAAGTCCAAATAATTTGAACAAAATATGTGTTTACAAGATCCATATAGCGCACTATTGCGTGGGTGGAGATAGATTAATGGGTTTTTTTTCTGTTGTTGAAAATATGTGGGTAACTTTAGGCATTGCCGCATTCTTTTAGTTGTTTCTAACTGCTATGTAAGTCGACAGTTCTAAGAACGGGGTAATGTTCATGTTAATACCAGATTTAAATAAGTTAACTGCTTTGGTAAGGAATAAAATAACTCGACGAGAGATTGGTCAAAGAGAGATATAAAGTTTTTATCCTAATAAGAGAGGGGGAAATAAGAGAGAGTGAGAAAAATAAATCTATTCTTTTTGTATGTCACACTACTTCATATTATTCCTTTGTTTTTAGATCTCGTCACAAAAAAAAGAAAGAAGGAAAGAAAAAAGAAAGCAGACTCAAGCATGTATACGTTTCATATATGTGTATGTATATATATATATATATATATATATATATATATATATATATATATATATATATATATATATACACACACACACAAATACACATATACACACACACACACACACACATATATATATATATATATAAATATATATATACACACACACAAATACACATATATATATATACACACACACATATATATATATATATATACACACCCAAATACACATATACACACACACACACACACACACACACACACATATATATATATATATATATATATATATATATATATATATATATATATATATATAAACTTTCTCCTTTGTCAATAGATTTTATTGTATTTCAAACGATATATTTTTAATGTAATGATCATTTTTGTTTCGGACGTTTTAACGGGGCTTAATTTGAAAAATCAATCGGAAACCAGCATTCTTTTTCATTATTAAACAGAAGTTGCCAAATGTTGTCAAAAATTGTCTTTACAACGTCGCAGATTTTGAACAAAATCCGTCCTTTTCCTCTTTTTTTTTTCTCTGAAAATTTCCATCGCTCTCAATATTTACATCATCGTCTATTTGATCAATTTAAATTTATTCATGGTTGTTGAAAATATTTGGCGTTTGTCTCCATTAGAGCAGAACACTAAGAGTAGAAGTTTAACTTATTCTGACATCGTCAGCCGACCGAGCTCACTGACTCAGAAACAAATATAATTCTGTCATAATTATAAGAAGATCAAAATCATTCAAGTCGTTGCAACACGAATGCACTTCGGTTGTTCGGAAATAACGTTGCATTCCAAGAGACGGGATGAAAAGTCGTTAAAATGTAACGAACATTAAATTTCTATCAAAAACTATCGTCATTAGAAATGACTGATTATTTTACGTTAATACTTTTTCTCCCTTGTTGAGACAATCTGGAGTTCTGGAGAAAAAACGTCTGGAACTCTATCAGTGGTACCCACCCAGTGGGCGGTGGGTATAACATAAAAAAAGGCGTGAAGAATGTTTTCGGCTTAAGGGTAGCGGAGATGTGTGATGAAAGTTAGTGTATAATTGTGCAACCAAAGGTCTGGATTATTCTTATCAGTGTTGTTTATCAAAATTATTTTAAATCTAGTTATAGTGCTAGCCTTTTATCGTTGCGTTTAATTGGTTTTATTAACGTCAATAAAATTTCGCTTCCCAGAATGAATAATCATAAATTAATCTGATTCCTATCATAAAGCTGGCTACGAACAAAAAAGCTATCTGTTCGCAAAATCAAATATTTTTTTGAAATCATTCTTTGTTGCATCTTGCTTTAATGGAAGGAGGGAAACTAACAATCTTATTGACAAAAGTGAGGAGTGATCTAGTAACGTTTGGAAACTAAATCAAAAGCCCAAACCACGTTCTTTGGGAGCAGCCAGTAGAGTATGGTAGATTTCGCCAGTTACGAGCTCTTACAGTTGTGAATGGAAAGCATTTTGCTGGTTCAGAACTGATCTCTTACATACTTTTGTCCGTGAGGAAATATTCTAGTGTTGAGAGCAGACAAAAAATCCGTACCTCACGTGTACAAAAACGAATTATTCACCGATACTATTAGTGTGACTGGGACGGTAGGAAAGGAAAAGGAATGAAAAAGAAAATCAGGTACTTAATGAGAAGGTATGAAGTGAGAGGGGGGAAATTTTGGTTGCATAATGAGAGAGAAGGGAGGGAGAGAGGAGAAAAGGGAGTTAGGCAGTTTGGTAAGTGAGTAGGAAGGGCAAGGGGAGAAAAGGTTTGATAGTTTAATAAATAAGTCGGAAGTGAATGAAATAAACTTATTTTGATAAGAAGGTAGTGAGGAAGAGGGGCTGATGACTGCTATTGATACTATGTATGACAAACACGGCTGTTGTATAACTGGAACCAAACCTTAGATCTCTAGTTCGCCAATATTTCCGATACTTCCGGAGTCTCAACTTATAAGTGCCACAAACAGGTTTTCAATAACTATTATTGGCCTTATTTTTTTTATCGAAGCGAAAACAACAAGAACAACAATCCTCATCAAAATGAGGGGTGTAAACCGATCTGTAAAAACCCAAGTTCCTCCACCATGATAATCACGTGATTGTCCATGATCCGTTTTACTGACTGAGCCAAGTCTTAGATATTAACGAAAATTTATCAGATGGATACGCACGGGTTTATTTGATTCTGGTAAATAAAACACTTGTGCGAAACTTTGTCATTCGCAAATATTTGTCATTTTTCTTATTTGACGTTTGAAAATGGGAGAAATTCGAAACATGTAACGGAAATAAATACAATCCATTTTCCTAATTTTCGTGTTTCCATATTGTCTTTTGAATTCACCATTATGTCGGATAAATCTCGTTCATTTCCTCACCACAAATTCATATATTTCTTATATCTTTTTCAAAAATAAATTATTACATAGATAATACTAAAAGTGCAATAATCATCTTCAGTTGGAATATAAGTTGCAATGGAGTTTGGCCCTCCAGCAGACAGGCTTGCTGTCGACTACTAATGTTTGACTTCGTTGTCCAATTATTCAGTCTATTTCCATTGTCCTACGGTCATGGTCGTCTCTTTTTCTGTTTCACCTCTTGTCCCGTTGACCCTCAGTGAGCCTTTCAAGCAACTATGCCTGGTATTTGTGACATACCAACTCGTAAACAAACCTATCATATCAGCAGATGGCTGCACATTCCGTGCCGCTACCAGCTGTTACGATACTCACTCATGTAGAATTTAAAACCTTTGACTAGTATTTAACAAAACAATCGTTCTCGTATTTTACTATGACTGATTATTAAAGCAGAAATTGACCCGATTATCCCCTGATCAGTGTGTGTTGGTTACTCGCTATGTCAGCTGACGGTTTTTTAGAAATTAAGGCCCAATTCAAAAAACAAAATGGAAAAACAACAACAACAACAAAAAATTTCAACAAAAAACAAAACAGGGAGTAGTACCGTTAAATATTTTTCTTTTTCAGTGGATGATTAATTTGAAACAATGAACCTTCTTCAATTTTGTCCCGGACGCAAAAATGTCACCGGGGACCATCATTCGCTATGGGTGTCTGTCGCTGTTGACATTGTCATCGTTATTGTCCTCTCCTTTTCTCAATTCGATAATTTCATTATTCTCCTGTATATTTCAACTAAATGTTGTGCTTAGAGCCGAGGAGAGATTCTACCCGGAGGATGGTGAGTTATGACCTATTCGAAAGTTTAGATTTTATAAGCTCTATAACACTTAGTAAAAGTCACCATAGAAGGTTCTATGTCCGGGTAGTGGAGGGTTGGACGAGGAGCTAGCAATTCCTCCCATGAAAGACACACTTGCTACTGAAAACGCAGTATTGTGATTACGGCCCAATGCTCCATAAAAAGGGAACAGGAATAAACAAAAAAAAAAAGATCCAAGAGGGAAAATAATAGAAATTCGAACAGTAACTTCAGCTTACAGAAATTACCCTTCTTAACCTGCTCTTTTTCTTCATAATATATATATATATATATATATATATATATATATATATATATATATATATATATATATATATGTGTGTGTGTGTGTTTGTGTGTGTGTGTGTGTGTGTGTGTGGTGAATTTAATAGACAATATGGAAATACAAAAGTCTGGAAACTGGATCGTATTTATTGGGCAAAGAGATGCGTGTCTCTCGTAACATGCAACCAAAATAAATACGATTCGGTATCCAAACTTTCGTGTTTCCATATTGTCTATTAAATTCACCATATATATACATATAAGTTATATTTTTAAATCCCTGAAACTGTTCTATGGCGAATAACTGATGGTCCACACAAGAAAATTTCTCTTGTAGTAGTATAAGATCTATTTTTTTGTAAAACATAGTAACCACCCTAACACCTTTCGTTATCAACCATAAATCTTGATGGATAAGATTCACACAGATCTTGAACCTGCAAAGCTTTCAAGACTATATATATATATATATATATATATATATATATATATATATATATATATATATATATATATATATATATATATATATATATATATATATATCTTTCATCTTGTGATGCTATATGTTCATTGATTGTCCTTAATTTTGGAGTACTGAAGAGATTGATGCAATGAGTATCCCACGAGAAGGTATAGATTTGTACAATGGTTATAATCATTGCTACCCACAACGCTTGTTTAAGCACTGTTGGAAGGTTTAGGTCAATGAAGTGTTCTGACTTTTATTGTTATTTTCATACTACCCACCCTAAGGGAAGATATATTCTAGTATGTCCAAACGTTGCAGTTAGGATACAATGTAGGATGTTTCGAGCTCAATTCATCCTAGAGTTATGGGCGGCCTAGCATTAGAAATTAAAATTTAGGCCACTTACCCAGTAAACTTAGGAGTTAACCATTCAGCTGTACATGCAAGTGTTTTTGCAAAAAATTACATATCTGAGTTGGCTTACGTTAGCAAAAGTTTTTCTAAGTTTCTATGTCAATATATCCACGTTATACAACAATTATTCTGCTCCCATTTTTTTTAATTATCCAATCCTTTTAAATAAAGGCGACAACAGAAGCAGTACGAACACAATTTAAACAAACACTTTTTTTTTTGCATTTTCTTGCTCGTTTTTCCCCTTTCCTTCTGTTCTCTTCTTTAATTTGAGGCCCCGCTCTTTAAAAGAAAGATCTTAAAATGGCATAAACCCCGCCTACCCTACCACAATAACGCGTATATTACAGCATACTGACCCACTTATAAAATGTCCTTTTCTAAATACAGAATATTTCAAAAGTCACGTACACTTGTTGATACTAATATCTATCTATCGTTTAGAAAAACCGTTGCCACCAAAGGTGGTGGAGGTTTCTCTCCCATTTTTCTATGTCTGTGTCAATGAACGTGCTTGTCTATTCCAGCGCTCCTGGCCATACCGTTTGGTCTAAAAACTTGAAAATTGGTATCAGTACTCCACTGGACCCTTCCTAAAGATATTTTCATTTGACAGGGCGGGTGGGCTCATTTTGATGGGTTTATTAATGATATCCAGATTCTCCAGATTCTAGATGGTTTTTCTTTCTCTATTTTAGATGTTTTCTGCTGGAAAATGCCAGTGATCATATAATTTATTCTGATCATATCTATTATTCGATGGTAATTTTTACATGACCCCAAATCTTGATGTTGTTCAATTATTGACTGATGGCGGATCTATCTATCTATCTATCTATCTATCTATCTATCTATCTATCTCATATTCAGTATCTATCTATCTATCTATCTATCTATCTATCTATCTATCTATCTATCTATCTATCTCATATTCAGTATCTATCTATCTATCTATCTATCTATCTATCTTGATTTATTCTATTTCATCGAATTGACTTTTATTATCTGAAGTTTAACTGCATAATATTCGATCTACATGATCAGCTGAGAAGCTTCGTATTAAGTTCATCAACAAGGAAGGGGGTTATGTTGGAAAATAGATACTTGATCTGTTAAACCAATCTTCCATCCATAGGCTACACACGGACTTATTGAAGAGCCTACGAATACATTTCATAACTCTCGAATTATAGGCACTAAAAATGAAACATGTCTTTGGTAAGTCATTCAATTCTGTGCCTGAATCATTCTATTTTGTGGATCTTCGAACTTATTGTCGGTTGTGTTCGTTGGCAGAAATGGGAAGAGGTATGCAGTGGTACGGCGTATACTTACTTCTCAATTCACAGTTTGTTTTTTTTGTATGTTCTATGTCTACTAATGGAGACAGTACCGCATATCTAGTTCCCTAAACCCATTTCCATCACTGACTGTTTTTAATCTAATTAGTGCTTATTTTTAAGTGCTAAGCCCTATTCATAAATTAGAAAGGCTTTAATCCCTAAAGAGAATGTCTACAAGAATACAACGTGCAGCGCGATTTTTGTTTCTGGTTAGTGACGAGTGTTATTTTCCGATTGCTTATGTCTCAAAAGTATAGAAAATGGATATTAATCCCTTCAAACATTGCTTCTGTGGCCAGGATAGTAGCATTTATAAGTGATTATTTTTCTTACTTTAAGATATGAATGTTGAAATTCGCAGTCGTTCAATTGTTAATAAGTAGATTTCCAATCATTACTGATCTAGTCACAAAAGCAAAGCATGACGAAGATAATTGACATTTTCTGCTCCTTTTAGGCATGATCAATAGAAAATAACACTTATAACACCCCCTGCCCCCGAAGTATTGAAAACAATTGCTTAGTGTTGTAGAAACAATTCGTTGCTTTTCTCATATTTCCATTAATTCTTTTTGTTGCCTGTTTTGAATGAATTTAGCTATTGAGAGAGATATCTTTTTCATCCACGTGCTGGTAAGTTACGTTTTTAATTCTCTATCAGCTTTAAAGATAGCTGTCTTAAGACAAAGTGTCCTTTAAAACTATCTTAACTGCTTCTCTATTCATTGTCGTAATTTGCGTTTCATTCAACATTGTAAGCCTCGAATGTTTCTCCTTTCTTTTCCACTTTTTAATCACATTTTTCTGCGTTTTTAAAACCTTGTCCTTTATTGTTTTTTGTATTCATTCTGTTTTTTTTTCTTTCTTTCTTTTCTTCGTCTTCTAAAATCACATTTCTTTGCTCTCTTACCAACTCCAATTTGTACGGGTACCCCATCGATTTTCCGGCATCCTCAGGTCAGAGCTATGCAGGATTATCCTTTAGGCAGGACTAACAGAGGTCACAAAATAATGATTCAATAATACACATCTGACCTACTGATTGTGCACGTATCATATCTTTAAAGCATCACAACAATTAGAAACTTGAATGAGATAAATGATAGATATCAATTCAATGGTCGATTGCATTAAATCAAATAAATGATTCAGTTTATTAATGTAAATGAAACAGATACACGAATAAAAATAATAATAATAATAATAATAATAATAATAATAATAATAATAATAATAATAATAATAATAATGATAATAATAATAATACGAAGAAGAAGAAGAAGAAGAAGAAGAAGAAGAAGCAGAAGCAGAAGCATTAGTGGTAATAGGCATCATTACAAGGGGTAGATGTAAGTAAATTAGACAAGGAATTTTACAAAATCGGTTGAGCAGTGAAAACCATCGCAATATAAACAATTATGGCTACACACATGATGCCACCAGTGGCGACTCGGTAAACAACTGCGAGAGCTGCTTGAGATCTGGTGCCCGCTCGTATTTTTGTCCGGGGTAAAATAGGTACCATTCCTCGTCAGAAAATCGGTGATGTACCAGTCTTTTACTGAACTAAGCGTGGTATGAAACAGAGACGGGGGAAACGCTTGGTAGGAAACCCGTTTCACCAATCCTCCTCGTGTGCTACGTCTGTTTGCGTTGGAAATTAGCACACGCTTTCACCGAGGCTCGTACACCGATCGATTGCACTGGTCGACAGGAAGAACTGACCTCAGCAGCAACAGTCGACTCTTCATTCATGCTTATTTTTTTGTCACCGTCTTATTCACGTTTTATTTGAACAGTTGATGACTTATTTCTCTATAAGTGTGTCAGCATTTTTGTCAATGCAATGCATCATTTTCATTAAATGAAAATGCCTTATAGAGTACTCATGTAAATTTTTAGGGTTTAAGACTAAATGGTATGTCCGAAAACGCTGACACAAGATTTTTTTGAAATGAAAGAGAAATAAATTCCATTACTAAATTTTTTTAAATTCCCAAAATCCACCCAAATTATTCCAGTAGATGTTTAGCGGAGTACTCATGCGAAGATTCTCGGCCAAATTGTGTGTATGGTAGCACAAACGCAACAAAAACAGAGAAAGGAAGAATACTTCGCCAACTTGTTCGTTGTTCGGTCGGGTCGTTGATCGTGGCTACGGTGATTTAATAATAGACTATCCGGGTCTCTTACGCTTAGGACATCGTTTGACATTTCGTATCCGGAAAGTGGGCCAACATTGAATCTTTCGTGCTGTATTCTCTATTGGATGTGATTAGTACGTTAAATTTTCTGATTTTGTGAAGTTGCCGAAATGATTTTAGTGTGACCCACTGACCCTTTACGTACTTTCTAATATCGAGGGAACACTCAAAAATTCAGAGACTCTATCAATGTAATCATAGTATAATAATGCAACAGGGCAATGGTTTTGTCTCTACTTGAACGACCTATGGCAGTGTCTACTTCGGAGATTTTATTCGTTGTTTCTGTAGGAATTGTAGGTTTTTACAGAGTCAGAGTGCTGGCCCAACGCTATACCAGAGGACTCCAACGGCCGAGCGATTTACTCATCGCTGCCGGTAAAAGAGGGCTAGGAGGATCAGTACCTCGAACTTGATTCGCCGGTTTTGTTTTCTGTATCGGCAACAGTAACGCTACTCTGCACCTCCTCTACATAAGTAAGAAACGAAATTCTCCTCGCTGAAGATTTTTCAAACATTTCAAGGCTAACTTGCTTACTACTGCTCCACGGCGAGATGTCCCAAAACTACTAGTCGACAAAGCTTAGATACGGGGCTACAATAGTGATGATTGAATTCAATACACAAGCAATCGTTTGCGAGACGAACATTGCTCTATGGTCAGGATCTACAACAGCATCATAAGTATAATAAATCTAAACACATGTTTTTTGATGTCACCGTCGTTCAAACCTCTCACGAAAATAAATTGGATTAATTTCTTGAAAAATACGTATAAATCAATGCACTTCAAAGTGAAATTGTGGAACTTGCCGCCTTGATTTATTCCAGCCGTATTTTCCTTAGTGAGGAAGCATCCGGTTGATGCCATGTGCTCAACTTATTTGGTTAAGAATATTTTCTTCTGAAGTTCCCTTTGTGTCACTACGTGCAATCAATCAATCTAATTTCCACCCACTCTCGATACGAAATTATTCACTCAAAGGACTTGATGCGAATTTCGTTCAAAGTAGGGTTACTTTTTCTCGCTTAAATAGTTTAGACATTAGATATTACCATGCTTAAATACGTGCAGACTTAGGGAAAATGCCCCCCCACACACACATACACACAGTCTTTCTCATCGAGGGCAAAGGGTTTGAAAGTTGGGACTTTATAAACAAATAACTAAAATGGTGTAGTACAATTATTTTATGTAACTCTAACTAGATGCTTCCATATGAGAAGATCACATTATCATTCACCGGTGTACACTCAACTGCGCTATCCCAGGGTCAAGCCATGCGTCTCCGTCAGCACACAAGTGGACCATCATACAGTGGATTATAATTGCTTTCACAACAAATGGTGGGTAGGATATCGATCGTGTAACAGGGTTGCCACTAGTATACATATATATATATATATGTGTGTGTGTGTGTGTGTGTGTGTGTGTGTGTGTGAGTACCAAATGATATATTCACTGTGTAATAACGGAAGATCTTTTTAAATGAGAGTTTCAACAAAATATAACACAATTTATTATCATTCTGTCGGATCATACATCCATTTCCTAATGATATATATATATATATATATATATATATATATATATATATATATATATGTGTGTGTGTGTGTGTGTGTGTGTGTGTGTGTGTGTGCATGTGTGTGTGTATGTATGTGTGTGTGTGTGTGTGTGCGTGTGTGCGTAAAGCCGCCCAACACAACGGGGAATCACTCCACCAGATAATAAAGAACCTAATTTATGCCAATATTTGGTTTCTGTGGGGAAGTCATTTCGCGCCTTGAGTTCAACAAACATTCGAGTAGCATTTCGTAAATAGTGAACTATCAGAATGAAAAGAAGCAAACTATTCCTAAGAAAAAGTGAGAAAAATAGATTTTCTACACAGCTTTACCCAGCAAATTACAACCTGAAATCTCTCATGAGGTTCTGTAACCCCAGTACACGGCGAAAGCGTTTTCTGGTCAAAAGCTTTAGTGTTGGGGTGGGGTGGGTGACAGTGTGTCACAGTAACGCCATTTGATCGCGTATTTTTTCTTGTTATAGATTTTCACATACCACATCAATGATGACTCAACATTTGGCGAAAAAATGTTGACAAAATACTTGTTATCTTGCAAACGGAAAATTTCTTCAATATGGATATTGCTCAGAGCGCGTGACATGACGTCAAACGCTTTGTAGCAATAACAAGGTATATTAATATGTATATTTTGAATTGTAGTCCCACTCACGGAAATGCCAGATATTCTTTACATTGCGAGCGTGCGTGCGTGCGTGCTGGTGTGCATGCAGGCATGTGTGTGTGCGCATGTGTGTATGTGCCCTACTATATCTATTGGTAAGAAATGGAATGTTGTGACGTGTCCCAAGCAGCTGGCCTTCTTTCCATAGTAAAAATCTGAGTAGAGAATGATAGAACGTATAATAGGAAAAAGAACTGCGTCATGCAAGGAAAAGGAAGAAAATATTAGAGATTTTACAAATATTACAGTTTCTATTAAAATGAAAAAAATCTTTTATTCGAAACTGAATCCGTGTTCCTTTTTCTGGGTAAGCGAATAGTTAACAAAAAAAACCCAGCATTAGATTACAAATAGATGGGATCGGTCGTTTCACGGAAGTGAAAACCACAGTAGGTCTCCATAGATTGACCTTACCAACTATCTATTGTCCTTCTTGGGATACACATTGAGATAGAAATACTATGAAGTCATGAACCCACATCGAAAGGCATCAAAACAAAGGGCATCAGTCAAAAGGACAACAGTGTAGTACACGATTGTACCTTGCAGTAGTCGACTCTACACTGTTGTCCTTTTGACTGATGCTTTTTGTCTTTTTGCCTTTTGACCGGTCATTAAAGTGAGTGATGGTTAACTTTTTTCGAGATTACGCCCCCCTCTTTGAGGGGAAATTCCATTGTATAGGTATTGCGTATTTTACTGCTCGATTGATTTCGCTCAATAGCAACCCTTCTTTTATGATCTCGAAAAAAGAGCAGTTGATCAGGAAAAAAAATTTCTCTTTGTCAAACTGGGGGAAGGAATGAGCAGTATTGCTTCGGCACTCGGGCCCGAACTCCCAAACGTTGATATTCCTCTGATATTTGTAATTCTAAATGTGTATGAGTGTTTCAGGCCGATAACATTTTTCGAAAAATTATTCACAATTTTCTCAATCCATCAATATCTACTAAACTTGCCGACCACAAGAACTTCGTTGTCTTCATTATGAATACTTCATTA
Source organism: Thysanoteuthis rhombus (assembly GCA_963457665.1). Lineage (NCBI taxonomy): Eukaryota > Metazoa > Mollusca > Cephalopoda > Oegopsida > Thysanoteuthidae > Thysanoteuthis > Thysanoteuthis major. The sequence goes on along the minus strand of OY735212.1, from coordinate 45,523,778 downwards.
TCTTTATTTTAAATCCAATTTCATTGCTGTTTTTACGAATACAGCTTAATTTTCTTTATTATAAATAGAACTTCATTTATTTTCATTATAAATAAAACGTCATTGTCTTTATAATAAACACAACTCTGTATCTCAAATATTCCTTCTATCATAACCATACAATCATATTACCGTTTCCTTATCAACATCTACCAAAACCTTCGGTTCAGCAATTTCTGCATTATTGATCTGAATCTGTGAGCATGAGTGACTTTCTACTTTACGAATAGATGAATTCATATCATGAAACTACTTTTTTGCTAAATTCTGAATGTATTCATAATTCAATGGCTCTATAAAAACGGTGGTATGACTCTAAGATATCCCATTGTCCTTATCAAGTGCTATAACCGGAACAAGTCTTTAACTGTGAGGAAAGAAGCAATAATGACCAAGGTCACAAGTCAAAACGTTCTTTTTTATTTTCATTTTTAATAGTTGTCGCAATGAATGACTCCTTCCTGTGATGTCGAGTTCCTATTTATAGTTTCTCCACGATAGTCTTGCAAGCTATTGCGAGTGAATTCGATCCTTACTGGTTATTTCATTATAATACGCTCTGACATCAATTAAATGCATTTCTATTTGCATAGTTGGCGAGTTCATAACTACCAAGTTTAGCTTGGGTTTAGGTAAAGTGGAAACACTACCTATCTTTCAAGTTTGAAGAGATAGCATGCCTTGGGAATTCAAGATGAAGGCTTCCACCAGGATTCGAACACTGACCACTGGCACCGGTGGGAAATGAGCTACTTTTTTTAGTCACGATATAGTAGGCAAGTTGAATGACATTTTAACAATGCTTCGTCCATGGGCGTGTGGGAACTCTTTGGTTAAGAGATGCACAAAACTTGATTTGGTCGACATTTTACACGATTTTCACCGAATTACAGTGATCTATCCGGAAGATTACACTGTTTTACCAAGATTTGGGGTGGAGTAAGGGTGCCCTCTGTTTCGTATGCTCCATCAAGACATACTTCTGTTATTTTATTCAGATTGACAGAAGGTTTCTTTTGGGGAGCCACTCTTCGACTGGTTGCCTCCCAAGGATAGAGAATCCATTCAGCCCTGGAAGGAAGGGCAAAGTGAACATAAACAGCATCGGACAGAATTTGAACTCGGCTTGGCGATTCCAAAATTGGTGCCGTTACACCACTCGCATCTCACATATTGTCTCAAGCTTTAATTGATTATTAGAAACCGTCAATCAGAACTGTCACTAACACTGTATCTAAAGGTTTCTTCAATTCTTGAGTTGGTCTGCTTGGCTGGTTGGCTATGAACATATCGCTCGGACTGGCTGCGCTAATGGAGTTAGGGGGACGAAAAATTTAAACTCTTACTCCTTATTATACCTAGAGAAAAAAAAAGATTTTTTTCGTCTGAGAATCCTACCAGAACATATTTTTTAGTGGTGAGTGGGTGAATTTGCAATGTAAGTTCAGATTAAATTGGTTCCTAGTTTGTGTCCAGTAGTATTCACGCATGTTCTTTGAAAATTCGAACTTTTTTAGTGATCCCTGCCAAAGGCGATATGAGTAACTTATACATTGATCATCCCTGACTTGACATGCTGCCAAATAACGTTGATCACGTGATGGTTTCTATATAGTGACCAACCAGACCTGTTTCGAATTTGATTTAATGTGTTTTTTGAAGATTGTAGAAAATTAGAAATGAATAACGTTTGAAAAATAATTTTCAATACATTTTTTGAATGAGAATTCGATCTGTTTGGTATTTATTTCATCATTGAATTAAAATGGCAAAGTTAAACGCACGTGTATTGAAAACTTTGGATGAGTCTGTTGAAGATTTGCTATCGAGAAACATATACTCTCCCTATGTCTCTTTTAATACTTTTAGATGATTTTTCATAACGAATCTAGAATGTGAAGTTCTGTTCTTTTAACGATTTCAATATTTCGTCAACCGTGAGTCATTCTTGTTTATGCTTATGTCACTGTGATTCTGACAGATAGATTTGTGGAGAGAGATTTTAATAATATAGTTCGCCTAATTACATATATGGACGAAACAATTATTGCATATTCTTATTTCCTCTTCTCTTACCCCCCCCCAAAAAAAACTACTGAAAATCGTAGGAAGGTTGGTTCTTTTCCTAAATTTAGAAGCTACAGCCTAAATATAGACTGACAGACCATCAAGTGGGGATGATGTTGAGTTGTTGACGTTCAAGACCCTACTGTTGTTCTTTTTTTGCTATCGTCATCTTTCGTTTACCAGGAGCAGCTGCGTTCTTTCTTGCTAAAAGGACAAGCATTGTTTTCTGATGAATTAGTCAACGACAAAGCTTCCTACACTAAGTTATTAATAGACACACTCTGATTCTCGATAAAGTATAAATAGAACCCCCTTCTCTCTCTCTGTCACTGTCTCTGTCTCTCTCTCTCTCTCTGTATGTCTCTGTCTATCCGTCAGTCTGTCTCTGTCTCTCTCTCTCCACACAGATACACACAAATGAAAGTTTCACAACTGAACGTTGAAGACAGGACTACTAAATAAATACGTGTTCGCGATACGTATATCTATGATATTAATGTTTATACATTGGATTATATCTATCTTAATCTTTATCATCAATTCTTGAGAAGACCTTATTTGTTATGCATTTAATCGTACTTTTCGGGTCATCTTAACATTCATTCTACGACTTATAAGTAGTGTGTGTTGGAAATCATGAATAAAATTCCGACGAGAGTTGATCTCGAATCCTGGGTCCTTGTCCTACCTTTATCTCATCTCTACAGACACGCGTACATACACACGGATGTATTAAGAAATGGACACACATGGTCCGACAGAATGATTATGAACTGAGTTATATTATTTAGAAACTTATTTGGGATGATCTCCTGCCATTACACAGTTAATGTATCAATCGCCCTAGACAACGTAAATAGAATAAACAATTGAAGAAAATGGAGCTGCTGCAGGAATCAAACTTGCCACCAAATTGTTTATTTTA
>OY735212.1:45455747-45513247 GCA_963457665.1 Thysanoteuthis rhombus | reverse complement strand
AACTATTTCAAATGATCTCCCGTTATCACCTTGTCAATGTATCATTTGGCTTAGATTACGTAAATAGAATAAACAATTAAAGAAAATGGGGCTGCTGCAGGAATCGAACTTTGCTTATTCTATTTATGTTGTCTTGGTCAAATGATATATTCACCGTGTAATAACGGGGGATCATTTCAAACAGTGTTTAAAAGCAATATAACGCAATATCCTTTGATTTACCAAAGTAACATAATAGCAATTTCGTCAGGCAGACCAAATTCGATAATATAGTGAGTTTGATGCTCACTGGGTGCCTTAATATTTTGACATTTCGCTCGGCGAGGCAAAGTCTAGTAAATAATTGTACAACTGCTTCCTCTATCACCTTGTTTGTTACACGCCAACAAGTTGGTTCGTCCAGTTGAAATATATATATATATATATATATATATATATATATATATATATATATATATATACACACATATATATATATATATATATATATATATATATGTATATATATATATATATATATATATATATATATATATATATATATATATATATATATATATATATACACACACACGTAGGATTTTAAAATTAATAGTGTTCGTGTATGTCGAGCGTCGCAACTCTGTGACCGCGTGTACTGTAACTTGGTCTTTGAACTTTCAAAATAACTAAATTACCCACCGTTTTCCAATAATAAGACTGGATCGTCTCCTTCGTTCCTTTTTTAGAAGATATGTTAAAGTGCACTGTTCAAATTCATCAAGTTTTATTTATCCTGAAAAGAGACTTCAACGTGTATTGGATCGACTATCATGGGGCACGTACTGAGCTTATCACCGTGGTTATAGTGGTAGGGTGCTCGCCTACGGTTCAGTAGGTCGTGAGTTTCATCCATCAAAGACTTTTGAAATGGTACTCAATCCCTCTCTGATAAGCACTCGGTATAAAGAGTAGGATTTGGCTCTGTATTAAGAATTCTCGTCCAGGACACTCATGAAGACATGGGTGCCCCTGTGCTACGGTCTAGGGAACCAAAAACCCTGTATTGAGACAGGGGACTACAGACTGGGTTTGGGGGCATTGTTTGTTCCAAGGAGATGTTGAAGTGACTAAAGACCTTGAGAGAGCATTTGGATTTCTCGGGACGGGGGGCGGGGGGCATCATGGAGATTCCATAAACATCTGATTCTGATTAATAAATGACTCAGCAGAGTACTTCTCATCATTGAACCACAGGAAGGTGGGGCGTTGACATGGAGCTGTGTATCATTGGGCGTTGGGCTAAAAAAAAAAGGTTGAGAAACTGTTTTATATGATACTAGATCGACGACACTTGCTATCACATTTTTTTTGCATGGGAGAATGAAGAAATATAATGTTAAATTGGAAAAAGTAATTTTCTCATTTGGAAGTGAGTCAAGTACCTATTACCGATTTCGAGCCCACGCAAAAAAGCCAGTACTTCGAATGCTAATTTTCTTGGCAGGCCCTCCCCACTTGGAATACAATCTTCCCCACCCCATTTTCCCACATTTGGCTTTGAGGTGTTCTGTATTAGGTTATGGTTGATATACATCAAGTACTTATAAAACCTGGCAAAAACTTTCTCTACCCTCATTGTCTTTATATATAATATTACCAGCAAAGTGTGAAACCTAAGCATTCTATAGAATTCATCGGTATTTTATAGAATAAATAGCATTTTTGGCACAGAATGAAATAAGCTTACTTCAATATGACCTTGTATACTACCTAGGGATTTAAATAGAATGCTTAGGTATTCAATAGAATGTTTAGCATTTTTAGGCAAAGTTTAGGTACAGGAGAGGGGGTATAAGAGAGAGAGAGAGAGAGAGAGAGAGAGAGAGAGAGAGAGAGAGGAGGATGCACGCCCCCTCTATAACGGCTTGCTTTCTTAAAATCCAAAATGTGGTGTAAAACGAACTTTCAAAAGGCAGTGTGTACGTGTGTGTGCGTATATATATATATATATATATATATATATATATATATATATATATATATATATATATATATATATATATATGTATGTATATATATATATATATATATATATATATTTTATATATATATATATATATATATATATATGTATATATATATATATATACAGTTTTTTGAAAGTTCAATATATATATATAAATGACGAACTTTCAAAAAGCAGTGTGTATATATATATATATATATATATATATATATATATATATATATATATATATATATATATGTATATATATCTATATATATGTATATATATATATATATATGTTGTAAAGGAATTTTTTAAAAACAGTATATGTATATGTATATTGTAAAACGAATTTTCAAAAAGCAGAGGCAATATTTATATAATTAGCAACAATTAAGCTCAATGGTAAGAGCAACACTACGTTGGAGCGGCTACCCAATCGGGGTTGCAGGTTCGATATATATATATATATATATATATATATATATATATATATATATATATATATATATATATATATATCACAATGGACGTCCAGCTCGCTCATTTAGAAATGCGAATCTACATGAAATCCAACTGTATATATCCTCCTTTCACGAATCACTATCCTCTCCCTCTCCTGGGACCCATTCTGCCCAATCCATGTATAATTCTTCGTGTTTCATGTACACTTTGGGACGATTAACTTTTTTAACTCTCCTACGGGGACAGGTTAGTGCATTGCAATATCCACTGATCATCGTTGTCGGAGAAACCTGAAACCTCCCAGTTGGCCAATCGGACATTAAGATTACTTTGAAAAACAAGACCACCAATAGTCTAACAAGAATTATGTTGAACTCACTGAAGAGGATAAAATAACGTAATTAGAAATGGATGCCGGTTAGTTTTTTCTTTGTAAATAGAATAAGAAAAATCTTTCTTTTCAACTCAGGTTCTCAACAGCCAGTAGCCATATTAACAGACTTGAAATAAATCCGGATTCTGATCTTTTTTTTATTATTATTATTCAAGAGTTTCAAGGTCAGTTTTGTAGATATGTATTCAGATTAAACTGAATCAGTTACGGCATCGCAGAATATATACAATTCTTATCATGGTTCGTAGGGTACAATTGTCAAGACCAGCATTTATCTATTCAGAATGCAGGCGCCTGCTAACCTTACTAGATAAATAAAGTTCAAGTGAATTGTTCTTAAAAAGAGATTAATAGAAAATAAGATTAAATCTAAAATTGTGCCTCTATTTTACAATAGACTCTTACCTATAATTATATGTACAACACCATAATGAAATTATAAGTTTATGTCGTTTTTTTTTACAATGATTTTTAATATTTTCGGAAACAGATAATAAATAAAGAAAAGACTAAATACAAATAATCTTTGTTTTGTTCGATGTTGAATGTAATGTCTAATTGTTGGTGTAAAAATGAAAAATGCTGCTTACAGTGACTTTGCAAGAAAAATGTTGATATAACTTAGATTATTATATAATTTATCAATTTACTGACGTGAATCTTAGAAATAATAATTGTAAGACAAAATATTTGCAATCACGAACCATTGGTTACTTTCGTAGCATGCACAGCAAACTCGCCCGCCATCTTTGAAAGACTTTTTTTGCAAAAAGTACGAAGACAGCAGATTTTATGCGGCCCGTTGCAAATTCGATGAGCATCAAAAGTCTGCTATAAGAAGGGTCATTTCTTTAGAAGTACTGGAACTTAACAGAAACGGTTCTTTGCAGGACCGGCTGCAGAGGTCCTGGCTCCCTAGGCAAGCTGAACTTAGGTGCACTTCGAAGTATAATGCTATCCTATGTTTCTAAAAAAATCTGACTTAACATCAAGGAATTTTTTTTTTTTTTGACAGTTTTCAATTGCTTTAATTAATTCATTTTTTCATTTTACCATTTGTGTTTAGAAGGTTCTACTGTCTCAGACATCTGACAAGCGCCCCCTAATCTGGGTTGCTGGTACCTACGACCGTTTCTGGTTCTTCAGTTCCAGATGTGTCCTGTAGCGATTAATTCAATATTTTAGGGCACTAAGTTCTTACTAAACTTTGTTTAGCTTGGGCACAATGCCACGAAAATGGGAGACCCGGTGAGGATCGATGTCACTACTCAATAGTTATGAACTACGAGATCAGTTTACAAACCATTACACGACCACGACGCTCCTGTGTCCCCCTAACATGTTTGTATGCAATCATTCTACAGAAATATGTATTGTAGATCTTAAAGCATTACATTGACTGTCATAGGAAGGGTTGGTTGGTAGTTCTATAAATCTAAATTATTTAGAAATTGTAGAATTTGCATTACTGAGATGATGTTGTTGCCAGTATATTAATTGCCGTTTGCGGTAATATTTCATTTGAAAACAAACTACTTGACTATTCCCGCTTGTATTGTACTTGAAGTATAATCTGATTTCTTCCTTTCTTCCCTCTTCTCTTTTAGTCTCAGCAAGAGGTCAAGATAAATAAGTTTACACAATTGAGTTAGTATGACATTTACACAAATAAACCTCCCCTCATTTTGTTATTGTTTTCATTACATTCTTATATTATCTCGAATTCCATGTTTATCTACGAAGACCATATTAAATAAACCAACGGAGATTAATGAAAACTATTTGAGATATTCGTTACACTGCCCCAACTTTAGTTGTAGGCCATTAAATAAATTCTTTTCAATAACTCGATCGAAAGATAATCCTCATCTTTGTTGTTAGCTTTTCACAAAGTTTCGGTATTTGAACTCTTCGGGCTTCTTCGTGTGTACGGTAACGTCCAGGAAATTTTGAATTGAATCTCCCATTCTGTCGAGTGGGCTTTGTGAGTCACATCTCTTCAGCGTTCTACGAATTCGGCGCTGCTAGGAATTGAACCTGGCTAATATTTTTCTTATTCTATTCTTTAAGACCCGTATTTCTCCTACGTATTCAACAAAGGCCTCAAGGATACGAGATAAACTTAGCAGTAAGAATGAGCTCCATCATCCACACGTCTCGTTGAGAATTCCTGACCGGCGGAATCATAGAATAGGTATTTACAAAGCTTTGGTTAATCAGAGTCTAACACTAGGCCACAAGTGTGGGACACTTAATGAGAATCGAATCAACTACAGTAGTAAATGTTTGCGTGGCTATCTCGCTGACAACCTCTCCATGGAGAGGTGCCACAAAAGAGTTTCTGAATATAAACAATACCTTGTGTAAGAAATTCAGACTGAAATTGCTAACAAATGCTATTTTAATACAGAAAAAAATTTGTAGTGTTGGTAGAAATAAACCTTTTTTTTCTACAATCATTAACAAATCATCATTCAAAACGTTCGTGGAATTTTTTTTTATTGAATCCAGCAAAATTGATCCAGAAACAATTTTTTAAGAGAAACCTCATGAATTGAAGACTCGCTGAATTCGTTTATTTTCGTCTACTTTTTACTTAAATCCTTACTCATATTTTGCTCTGACTCATGCAATTAATATTCATTTCCTTAATTTTATGAATGGATTTATCTCACAGCTGTCGCCACGTCTAATCCGCTGTGAATCTCTTGATCAGTGAAAACATAGACGATGACGCACAATTGTAATCTATCTGATTATTAATCGATCCTTCATCTGGTTTTACTTATCCAAAGTCTTTTAAACACAAGCTGCTATGGTTTTGCCAATCGATCAGTGGCTTCTTTTTTTTTAATATCAAACGTAATCTTAACAGTTTTCTTCACATTTAAGTCAGTTTCATTTACTGAGTACTACATCGTTCTCTTCTCTCTATTTTGTTCTCCGTCGTAAAGACCTTCTTCTGTCTAAGTATACAATTGAACGACGCTAGAGTGACCTCCCGAAATTCGATAGGATTCTCCCTTCAGTCTCGCTGATGTAATTCAAATGAAAACGAAGCGACCTCTATGTTCAGCTTGGCTGAAGGAGCCACACGAAAGTCAAAGTTAGCATGGAGGAGGGATCACTTGCTTTGTCGCCTCTTTCAGTTTGTCGAGTGATGGATTCATGTCTTTCTCCAGGGTGTTAATGCAAAGTTAACATAAACTGTCTCGGTTTGAACTCGGTTCGTCGATTCCATTCTCTGTGCTGTTGACCGTTGAGCCAACGCATCTCTTCTATAAGTTTTGGCCTAATTTATAAGCTTCCTTCAGCACTTGGTTATTATGGCGGAGTAGACAATGAGGGTCGAGCTACCTACACTAACGGTGATCAATAAGTGTCCTCTCCGTTGTATGTTAATATACATGGACTCTTATTCTACAGAAGTAAAGTAGATCGTTACTAAATTAATTGCTGCGGAGGAATACATTGTTCAAGTTTGTTTTGGTCTTTCTTCTTGAGGCGTACTCAGTTCAGAAATTAAGATCTTAGATTTGAGTTTTTCTCAACTGCTTGAGTCAGATAGAGGTTCAGATACTCGCAGGAAAGTTACTTAGACATATCGAAGTGATATGTGGACTTCTCTGGCTGCCAAAATAAGGTCAGGTCATTGAGAAGATCTTTTGGAAATGTTTGGTCCTGTGTGCAGTTAGACCAGCCTACTGCATCGGTTTTATCTCTTTCTTAAATCAGCTGTGAGTGGGGGCGATTTGAAAACGCTCCCGGGCCCCATAGAGGGGGTCTAATGTATTGTAAATACTTCTTCGCCTACTGCATTTAATTTTCATACTGATAAATCTCACAAAATGTTGGAGTGGGGGGGGGTCCAAGCCCCCTGGTCCCCAAATCCCTAGCTATGCCTCAGTGTTAGATTATACAAAAAATGCACCAAAGTGACCAGAGTTAGTCTGGGTTTTTTTTTGCTAATCCTCTCCCTCATTCCTCTCTCGTATTATTATTGTGGTTATTCGTATACTTAAACCAGAAAAATGTAGTATTCGTTACAAGAGACCTAATGACAGCAAGTCGGTATTTTTAATCGGCTGAGCTGTGGTTCCAATTCTTAGCCGGAGACCGTTTCGGTCTACAGATTTATTTTCTTCTCCTTTCAGTTATATTTTGTGGTCAGCCGCTAAAGCCAAGGGTTGCAGAAGATTAAATCTAACCATAAAACATGAATTCCACGAAAAAAAACTTACTATGGGTGATTCCGTCACAATATTGACTTATATCTTCCCCTATATACAAACCTATATTTCATTTACATAATCTTTAAGAATATTCAAAGAAAAATGTTCTGCTCTATTCATGTGGTACATGATAATTTCCACAATAGATTTAACAAAAGATTGCATAATCTTGACCATTTTCCAATGTGCTGTTACAGAATAAGCAACCCCTATCAAAAATTGTAAGAGAAACATATACAAGAGCAAGCGACATTTGTGGTTCCATTACACATATTTTGCCACAGTAATGTCTAGGCTCTTTCCCTGAAATGTTGAGGAATGACATTGTCTGATCAAATTATATACAATGATACGTTCACACTTTTATAATCTATTGAAACTACATTGAAACTCAGGTATCAAAGATGACTGCAAGTGAGATTCTGTCACGAGCTTTTACAGTTGTAAATTTTTTCTACCTTGGAAAATTTAGTTGAAGAATGAACACACCCTGTTTTACTATTCTCTGAAGGGCTGGTTGCTCTAATGCAGGCATGGGCAATATTTTCGATCTAGCGAGCCCGACATTTTTCATCTTTATTCGGGTCACACATTCATTTCAGAAATAGAAATCGTATTACAGAAAGCGTATCTAATGTATATTTTAGACGAACATATGAAAAACAATTATTATATTATTGATTTGTGAAGTCAAAACAGTAGAATTTCTACAATATATAAATTAAGATTGATTATCTGAAAAAAAAAAGATTTTAAATGAATATCTTATACTGACTGCGGACCACAAAAAAATCGATAATATTCCTTTGAAATACGCAAGAGCTCAATTTATTCTACATCTCTAAATTTACTTTTCCTTATCATGATTCAAAATAATAATCAAGGGATTGGTAGTTGGCTTTCTTACTGACTGAGCTAATCTGAAAAGTCGTACGTATCTACGGAATTTCTCTCACTGATTCACAACGGCACACTCCATTTCAATGAATGGATACATTTCTACAAAAAATATATTCTTTAATATTGAACGACCATAGCCACCAAAGCTGGCGAAGCCTCCTATTCCTTTCTATATGTGCGTGTGTCTTTTTCAATAGTTTAGTAATAACATCTAGATACTGGAGAATTTAGATGTTTCTAGATGTTTTTTAAAAACTTTATTGTGGATGTTTCCCAGTGAAAATAACTCATATATTCTCCAGAATGCTTTTTGATGTTTTTTACTCTGTTTTAGAAGTTTTCCAGTTGAAAACGCCAGTGATGTCATAAACAAAATTTATTCTGACCATATCTATTATTCGATAGATTTAAACAAAAATTATTACATGTACAATACAGAAGTCACAGTAATCATCCCCAGTCAGAATAGAAGGAGGAATGTAGTTTGACCCTGCAGTAATCAGTCTTGTCATAATTTTGTTATTGTTTTTATCGCCCACATTCATTCATGCGTGTTGTCATTATAATGATGATTCCTCTCCCCTCATTGACTTGACTCCACCCTCTCGCTCAACTCACTTTCCTGTTAGCAGTCTCATTTACTCGGGGAAACAAATTATATTAACGATTTATTGGCAAGAAATTCAAGATATATAATTAATTGCGCTAAACTGAGTTTTGTTTTGTTGAACGAAATTCCTAATTAGATTCGACCCCAATTACTTGCAAGATTATTTTCCCGGTACAGAAAAACCTGCTTCCTTATTTGTACACTAACAACATAGTTATCCGGTGACACACAGGGTTGGGAATGGGGAGGGGTTACGCAGGGGTACTTATACCAACTTCTCAATTTCCAAGTTTTTTTTTTTTGTATGTTCGATGTTTACTAATGGAGACATCTCCGTGTACAGAAATACCTTGATTTGTACGGTTTTGATGGGCGCAAGTTTTCATGTAGCATGGTCCTGGTATTACTTTACTAATAGATGTAACTAAATATAAACTGAAAAAAAAACAAAACAAACACTTGAAATTATTATAAGAACAGGTCGGTTTTGAAAAGTACGGAAAATTTTTAATAATTATCCGCACTAATCAATGTATACCCGTGCTTAGTTCCCCAAACTCACCCTTATTGCATTCTTAGTTCCCAAAACCCTTTTCTATCACTGGAACTTATGACCTTTTCTAGCCCTTTCGGCAGTATAGTATCTGTTCCACGGCATAGACCGAGGCGCCGGTACAGACACTTGCCCGTCGAATGAGCTGGGGATTGTGTTGTGGTTGGCATCAAAGACCGATTGCACCGGTGCAATGCGTTAACCAATGAGGTTATACTGAGGCTGCGCTTTGCTACGCGCATCGGGGAGCCTTTGGACTCGTCCTTGGGCTCTCCTATTATTACTCAGCCCAGCTGCAGGGGATCTGTTGACCCGGGGCAGCACTGCTCCGTTACACTTTAAGGAGCAAGTCCCAAAGTGGATGTTTTCGTGACGGAGGTTGTTTTAGCTTCTACGGTCGCTTGGCAATCAAAGTCGCGTCGGCTGGAGCTATTTTTCAAGGGCTGTGACTATTTTCCCCACGTTAAGCCCCGACCCTGTGTCACATTTTGCTGTGGTGGAACAGTAAGTATTAGCACGCGTTTCTATTTTTACGGTGATGAATATTGCGATTAAACGTAACCAGCGTATAGACAGGAGGATTGAAAATATTTACTCCTTATCATATAGAGCAAAAGAAACTTTTGGAAATTTTCCCATAATAAGCTTCAGTTAGGGGGTGATTTACAATCTAAGTTTACGCTAAATTGATCCTTTAGTTTGAGCTCGTTTGCATTCACTCTCATTTTGTTTATTGAAAATTCAGACTTTTTTTCGTGTTCACTACCCAAGAAGTAATTCATTTATGGATCACCCTTTTCTCAGTCTTTTGACTGATCACCCTCAACACGGCATGCCGCCTAAAGATGTTGCTCATGAGATGGTTTCTATTGACTGACTAGCCAGACCTGTTCTGTCGATAACGTCCTTTTTAAAAAAAAAACAAAGATGGTTGTTGTATTTTATTTATTTTGTAGTAAAACAGATTTGACGTATCAGCAATATTGACGATCGTTATATCGAGAGAGCCGAGCCGGTGGTGAGAGTCCGAAAACACTTGCTCAAGGTCAATACGTATCCTCTCGTGGAGGCATTTCATTATTATGATCGAATGCAGTATGTTTACATGACTTGTACTTGCTGAATTAGAGGATGGATCAGTTTACCAACGGACAAGAGATTTCATTTCATGTGTAATTTGTAAATACCTCAAGCCAAGGCAAAGGAATTATCCAAGTTGAATCCTCTAGAGACTGAGACATTGAAGTAATCTAATGTTATTTAAATATTCATGTTGCATAAACGGTTCAACGTTGCTTTCTCGCGAATTAGAACTAATTTTCTGTGAAGATTATCTAAGATTATTTCTTTTAAAAAAAAAGACGGCCCAAAATGGCTACAGATTCCCCCCCCCCCCATCACTTTTTTTGAGAAAAGAAAATAGGAATGCAAATTTCCAAGGTGGTAACCCCCAAAACGTGAACAGGGACACATATAGACACAAGGACAAGAAAAAAGAGTCTGAAGCTCACTTGGCTCGTTGGTCAGACATTTGTAGAGATACGGCGATTCGATATAAAACGTTTCGTTTGCTTTACACCACTTTTTCACTCTTACGAAAAAAGCGAAAAGTAAGAATAGCGTTCAGCGTTTGTTTTGCATTCAGTCGTTATAGAGGCAGCGTGCACATCTTCCTAGGTGTCCTATACCTCCCACCGACCCAACCTCCGACGACTTACATACTATCATCACCATCTTTTGTGTTTGGGAACGCTCAAAAATTTCCCCGTATAAATTAACGGTTATTGCCTCTTAGCTTTACGCCATTTCAGCTCACGAAAGGTTTATATAGGGGTGCTTTACTATCAGGTGGCCGGAGATACTTGTACCGTCTTTGATCAGAAATAACTCTTCAACAAATATCTCGAGCGCCTTTTTACAAAATGAAAATAACTGTTTCTCTTTCATTTGCAGTTTTTTCCGGACCATTTCGTTTTGTCGCAAGTGCCTGTTTTGAATATGAAACAAGACACAGTGGATTGATACATTTATGCTTCAATTCCATTGTCAGCAAGAGCAACTGCTACCTAACTGATTATTTTTTTTAAATGATTGTTTGAATCAAACATGCAAATGCAGGTATATCGTGAGTAATGTGGTTTATTCGTTCCAAAATTTCCCGTGCTGTTCAAAGCCGCACAGTTCAAGTTTTTATTATAATTTCATATGTGTTGTTTTCAGTTTATAATTAGTTACGTTAATTTTACCTTAACCGTACTACTTAAGAACCTCAACTAATGAAGGTGCGTTCAACAAATAATTCTAAAAAAACTGCCGTGGTTACTTTGTTGTAGGACGGTAACACGCCTGCATTTTTAATTCGTTTTTTTTTCTCTCGTCAAAATACAATTTAGAGTTTAAACTGACATATTTCTGATGAAGTAAACAGAAAGGAAACGGGTCTTGTTGGTCACAAAATAGAAACAGTCATGTGACCATCATCTTTCGGCAAGCATGCCACGTTAGGTGTGATCAGTTAAAAAAAAATTGAAAAAGTGGTGATCAATGAACGAGTCATTTCTATCTCCTTTTAGTGGACGGTGAATTTTGAAAAAAAAATGCAAGCTGGCACAAATTGGGGATCAATTTAGGATACACTTATACTGTACATTGATCCCCCAGTAAAATTCTATTTAGGAGTAAGTATCTAATTTTTTTTAGACCTCTAGCTCCTTTGGTACGGCCTGTGTGTATGATGTATACCAAAATAAATTACCAGCTAACCACGAGGGACTCATAAATACATAGCCAGCAAAAGAGACCCCCTTTGACAGATTTGGTGACAATTTTGTTGGGCAGTTTCTAATGGTGATTCAACTATTATATTTCATATTTTGTATATTCTAAAATGGACTTGGAAACTTATGGAAAGTTTCTAATGGCATCTCTCCCCCCCCCATTCTCTCTGTCATTCTCTCTCTCTCTCACTCTCTCTCTCTCTCTCTCTATCTATCTATTTATCTATCTATCTATCTATCTATCTATCTCTCGCTATATATATATATATATATATATATATATATATATGCGTATATAAATAGATAGAGATGGGAAGGAGAGGGGGTGAGAGAGAAATAGAGAGAAAAGGTTGGTAGGATAATGTCTGTGAGATATATATATATATATATATATATATATCACACAGACATTATCCTACCAACAGATAATGTCTGTGAGATATATATATATATATATATATATATATATATATATATATATATATATATATATATATATATATATATATATATATATATATATATATCACACAGACATTATCCTACCAACAGATAATGTCTGTGAGATATATATATATATATATATATATATATATATATATATATATATATATATATATCTCACAGGCATTATCCTACCAACCTTTTCTCTCTATTTCTCTCATATATATATATCATAAACATTATCCTACCAAGCTTTTCTCTCTATTCCTCTCTCTCACCCCCTCTCCTTCCCATTTCTATCTATTTATATACACAAATATATATATATATATATATATATATATATATATATATATATATATATATACATATATACACACACACACACACAACCACACCAACAACAGAGAGGAAGGAAGAGAAAGGGTGTGAGCGTGACTATATATGTGGAGCTTTGTAGATTCTTGATGGCTCATTTAGGTCCTGTACTAATGATTGTACATTCCATCCGTCTGCGAAGAACATTTCTGTGCGTTGAGAATGGGTGTGTGAGGGAGAGAGAGACGGGGGGTGAGATGTGTGTGGGTGGAGGAAGCCAGTCATATTGGGAAGGTAAAGAGCGGAGTATTTTTTTTTTGTATTCTTGTTATTTGTCATTGATAGTATGTAAGTAAACACGGCTCAATGTCAAACCTCAACTGGTTTCTTTAAAAAAAAAATTTACAACTGTTTTATTTCATACATTTCTTAGTTATTCGTTTATCCTTACCGAAGTATTTCTTTTTTTCTTCCTTTCTTTCTTTCTTTCTTTTCTGTCAGTGTTTTTCGTCTTTCTTTCTTGCTTTTTGTCTCTCTCTTTCTATGTATAAATTCAACACTTTTTCTTGGTTCGATTCTATTTCCTCGATTTCTTTTTGGCTGTATAACTCCCCACCTCACCATCATCATCATCATCATCAGCAGCAGCAGCAGTAGTCTTTAACGTCCATGTTGGACAATGACCTTCCCCACGATTCGTCAGACCTCAAAATACTCTCTGAACTTGTCTGAATCGTCTCGCCGTCTTATACTTTGTCGACCACGATTTCGTATATGATCTCTGGGGGCCGTGTTATGAGTCGTGATGTTCAGTGGCTGTGTGACATTTTATCAACACGAGCAGCCAATTGAGTTTTTTATATGTTTTTTTAAAAAATATCTCTGCACCCTGTTTTTTTAATATAATTGTCACCTCGTGAACTCACCATATGAAGAGACCAATCCCTGTGCACGGAGTGCTGATCTTTCGGTTCCACGTTTCAGCTCGATAGGTGACTATTAAGAGAACGCATTGGTTGTAAACCCTTCTTTTTAAAACGAATGGAATGTTCATGTTCTTGGAGGTTGAAATCGTTCTGTCGAAAGCTTGCCAATAGAGAGTCATTCTTCTTTTGGTTTCTTCTTCCTTGGAGGATTTCATGAAGATTTGTGGTCCCAGGTAAACGCAGTGGTCTACTTTCTCTAACTCTAGATTTTCGATTCGGATCGTTGTGTCTTCGTTGTCCTTAAAGTATTTTGTTGCACATGACATTAGTTTCATCGAAATTCATGAGTGGACTTCCGTTATTAAGTTTCATTAGCATGATTCGGAGAGTACGGATGTCCTCAGCAAAAAGGACGATATTGTCAGCGACTCTGAGGTTACTTGGGCATTAATCATCAATTCCAATCCCTTTATTTATCCTAAGTTCCAGACAATCGTTTCGAGGCAACCTATGAAGCGTTTAAATGTACTGGTGTGACCTTGTCTTACTCCCTTTTGAGCTTGAAGGGCTCTGTCTTTAAATAGCCTGATGCTATGTCGTTGCAGATATATAAGGGGTCTATTCCTTGTTGTATGATTACATCAACGACTTTTCCACTGAGTTGAAATTTTTGTCGGGAGTCAGCGAGTGGTATTCTGCTGCTCTCTCTTTTAGTCGATTCACCAAATGGGTGTGGTCAGTGGTTTAGTAACTCCTTCTGGTTTATTATCAAGAGTCTTGGTGATTCAGTTGGTGATCACTTTGGTAAAAGGTTTGTATACACGGTAAATCTAGCATGTTAGCTTGTAGTTGCCGTGATCTTTTGGTTTCTTATATAAGAGCAATCTGTGGCCTCTTCTTTGGGAGGGATAGAGGTTCTTGTAGAATGCTCGAAGGCGTTCGACACTTCGGTTCCTATCCGTTGTTAGTTTTGATGCATACATTACTTCAAATGAGCTGTCGTTTCTTTGCGATTGAGATCAGTGTTGCTTTAACTCGTTGACCATTCAGAAGCCGATATTTAGAATCCATGGACCATGGAATGATAATAGAAAATCAAACAATTTAAATAGCGTTCTTCTCGTTTTGTGTGAATAAAGTCATTGAGAAACCGTCCAGGATACGCAGCAGTTGGTACTCAACACCTTCAGTGCGAGGAAAAATTAACCGAAGCGTGTGCAGGCATATCATCATCATCATCAGTCTTTTAACGTCCGTCGTTGGACATAGATCTTTTCCAGAATGTGCCACACTTCTCTATCATGGGTGTCGCGGAGCCAGTACTTTCTGTATTTGTCTAGCTCGTCCCTCCATCTAATATTCTGCTGGCCTCGGTTGCGCATGTGATCACAGGGGATCCATGTCGTGAGTTGCGATGTCCATCGGTTGTCCGCCATTCTTGCAACATGGCCAGCCCACTGCCATTGGAATTTTCTAATGGATTCTATGATGTCTCCGACTCTTGTCTTTTCCTGGATGTACTGTGATGTCTTGTGGTCTCTCCATGTAAGGCCCAGCATAATTTTTTCATGTGCACCATTGTTTGGAAGTGGGTATTAATCACAGTAGTTTTGTTCAATGGAAAGAGTGTAGACACAATTTAAAAAGAGGATATTAATTAACGTCCTTCGGTACAGAATGTGATAATGAGCGTATTACTATTTAGCATATCCCGTTCTCATTCGGTGTGTTTCAGTTTGAGCTGTTTTGTAATGTTCTTGCTCAGCGGTTCCCAAACCTTTCAAGTTCGTTCCCAACTTTTGCCAATAAGATTACTAATTCTCCCAATCCCTGTAGTCGTTTACGAAAACTGATTTTTCATTTAAATAAAACGACGACATAATTATAATTGAATTTTATATAATCTTGATAAGCAACATTGGGAAAGAAGATTAAGACCTATGGTTGTGCAGTTATATTTCACCTTGCATCACACATTCCCAATACCCTTAAGCCAAAAACATCCACTACGACTTTTACTTATACTTAGTGGCCTTATTCCACCTTTGGACTAACAATTGGTTTGGAATCACTGTTTAAACCTCACTTCTTTGGCTCGTTTTTTGTTATTCGAAATGGTCGGACTTGGGGGGTATAGCTGGAGATTAGGGGGCCCAGTGTTTGGGCTCCAGCATTTAGATCTGTTATATTATGTTGACAGAAATACAGTGGGTGAACTACTATTCATAATGTTATTGGGGACCCAGCATTTAAAATCACCCTACCCCCTAAACTACACCCCTGGTTGGACTGAAAAATGAACAGAAAAAAGGCGTTGTGAGTCGCAAAGCTGGGGAAAATGTTCACAGAAGAATAATGAATACAAAATGTTGATTGGAGTTATTCAGAAAATGCACCGAATGGGCCTCGTGGCGATCCATTTAAATCTTGCTCTTATTATGGGTTATCCATTCATTATCACCTAGAGAGACACCCAAGCCTGGAGCTCGTGTTGCGAGGAGCTTGAAAGAAGCAGATGAAAAGCAGGTAGGGATTTAGATAAGGTGGGGAGAAAGTAGAAATAAGGAAGAAGAAAAAAACAGAAAACACTGGGCCTAAGAAGAAAGAGAGGTCGGGGTCGAGATTCCTGAAAAAAAAAAGAAAGAAAGGAGGACAGACTCCTAGGAAGAAAGTGGGGAAAAATAGAATGAATGGCTTAATGAGAAAAAAAGAGAGAAGAAAACGAAGAACAGATTGAACCAAGAGAAATACAAGATGTGTGTGGGGATGAGAGACAGGGAACCTAATACAACAAAACAAAAGGAAGGAATACTAACCGCATTTTTCACATTGTTTTCATTGCATTCTCACACTCTTCTCTTTCGGTACTTCTTTTTTGACTGAGATTTTTCATGTGGCCTTACAAGCATGGCTTCAGATAATCAAGATCTACGTACTTATGTTCTGTGCTTCATATATGCCCTAACTATCTGCTCTCCTACAGCGTTCTCGAATGCTTATGCCCCTAATATTCATACAAGCTGAATACTCTCTCTCTCTCTCTCTCTCTCTCTTTCTCTCATTCTCTTCAGTAGTCTGTCGATCTTTATTGTTACTGTTCTCTCCAGACAGAGATGTTCAACATATTCAGACAACCATCTCTCTCTTCAGTAGCCTTTTTGAATTGAACAACCATAGCCATCAAAGATGGCAGGAGGTTCCTTTTTTTTATTATACATGTGCGTGTGCTCATGTGTTCGTTTGCTTTTTTTGTCTGTTCAAGCGCTCCTGGTCATATCGTTTTGCCTACAGACTTGAAAATTGGCAATAGTATACCACTTGATCCCATCTAAAAATATTTATAGTTATTATTTTAGGTAAAAATGGCTCTGTGACCGTTTGGGGACCTTATTCTGGCGAGTTAATTAATAGTGTTTTGATTCTCCAGATTCTATATCTTTCTTGGTGTTTATTTTACTCTATTTTAGTTGTTCCTCCCTCATCACCAAAAAAATATTAGAAAATACCATAAATAGAATTTTCCCCGACCATATATATTCTTCGACGAACCAAATAATTGCTTTAACTCCAAATTCCATTTTTGGGACACTGGCAGTTGTTAAGCTCAATGGTAAAAGCAACGTTACGTTTAAACGGCTACCCTCTCGGTATATATAAATAGTCTAGGTCTGTAAGAAATGCCAATCTATGTAAAATCCAACCTGAATACCGATTAATGTATTTGTACTTTCGGTTTTCGTCTTTTTTCGTAAAAGCAGGAAGGGTACCTAAGCAAACTTTCGAAAAACATGAGATACCGGAATTAAAGTGCAAAAATGCTGTTCCTTTTTCTCATTTTTCTTCTTATTTCTATTTCCGGTATTTTTTCAATAAATCTCTTAAAGCGAAAACTAAGAAGCTTGTAAAAAATGTTATAATCCGTTGAAATCTCAAGTGCTTCTCCCTAATCGGCGAAATCAGATTAAGCGGTCGGCTATTCATAAATAAACTCTTGAAAAAAAAAAGAAAAAAGAAAAAAACAACTGAATTCCAACACTCCCTGAGTCTAACTGGGGTCACGTTGGCTGACTGGACATTTTTCTGCCTTCATTATGTACCACTAATCTCTACACTTAATCTATGAGTTCTAATTTTGTTCACCACTTCATTGTACTTCCCTTACTCTTTTTTTTACTCGTATACGCTCCCAAAAATAGCTGCTTCCATTCATTACATTTAGATGATGGTGTTAATAAACACCGAAATGTTTAAAAAATCAATCATAGCACTTGTTAGTTAAATGAATATTCGTTATATGCTTTATATTTTGGTCTAGATTTTACATCTATTGTAATTTTACGTAATAATATAATATTGTATAATAATAATAATAATAATAATAATAATAATAATAATAATAATAATAATAATAATAATAACAACAACAACAACAACAACAACAACAACAACAACAACAACAACAACAACAACAACAACAACAGAGCCTAAAAGTAAGTTCATTTCTTTGTCGTTATGAGACATTAGGAGCGATTGAAGATAAATTTTGATTACATTGTGACAGCTGCCATAACAGCATGCATTTTTTTCTTCGTTGTCATTATGGGTGGGCTTTTATTTGTTGATTCGAACATAGAAGATGTAAAACAAATAAGCAATATTTTCTGTATATTATGTTTTTAAAAAAAATCTCTATTTCAAAAGTGGTAAAAGTGCTACTCAAACGCAATGAATAGTTAATCGAGAAAGTAATGTGAATGATCTAACGTCTCAAAAGTGGTTTGTGGAGTTTCATGTAGGATATTTTATCACGGCAGACCTATAAAGGTCGATAGCGATCAAATAAAGACATTACTTAAGAGTAATCAATGTAACGTGGGATAGTCAACAGACCTAAAATATGTCCAATCCAAGCGTAAAAAAAAAATCATTTGCACTGAACGTAACGAAAATGTTCCGTTTTTGAAAGAAATGATGAAAGAAGGATACTTTTGCAATTACATGGAATTGTGAGAGATCGTTTGGCTGTCGAATAAATTACTATTTACCCTACCGAAGACTGATCTCCGCCCAAAGAAAGTGATACTGTATATATGATGTAATTAATAGAGAGTTTTCTACTATGAGTATCTTCCGGGAACAAAACGATTGATTCGAACAAATACTGCTCCAAATTCAATCAAATATAGACTGTGATTGACGAAAAGCCATCGGAATTAGCTAACAGACAGGGCGTAGAATGTCATCATGATAACGCTTGAACGTAAGGTTATTTAGCGACGAAACAAAAAAATGTTAGAGCTCGGGTGGGAAGTTATTAGCCAAGCTTAACTAAGCGATATTTTCTGGAACAGTTTTCGTGGTAAATCCTTTTCTCCAGACTCCTGTGATTCTGTGACTTTCAAATGTTTACTGTGGACATGTAGTTGTATAGAATCTCCTGTTTATCTCAATTTCTTTAAAGAATTCACATTTTTGGAACACGCCATTTCATTAGATAGACTATTTCATATCCGCTTTACGTGGATATTTAAACTATATTTTCGTACATCCAGTCTAGCTCTTCGTTAAAATTCTTCTCCTTTTTTTTCCTGTTCTCTCTGTATTTTCTACCCACTTGTCTCGTTGCTCTTCTTTGAAGTCCTTCACTCAACTCAATGATTCATCTGTTGAAATTGTCAGATATCGCACCACTGAACAATGATTTATTCCAGTCCTTGTAGAATTCTCTTCAAGATTGAAATTCAATTTACGAATCGCCTAGATCAACAAAATTAGTGTGATTTTAATTTTGTGCTTCTTGCTTTATTCTCATAACTTACACAACCACTCTAGTTTGTATAAGGAAAATGAAATAACCTTCTATTTTTGCATTTTCACAACGATTCAATTGTAATTCCAATAATCATGCACGTATGTAATATATATTTGATTGAAACAGGAAAGTGTAACAGATTTTGTAAAAATTTCAGTCTTCACTGTTAAGTTAGGAAGGACTTCGGACATGATAGATATTTGAATGTGAACAGCATATCACCTCAGGTTAAATAAGGTGTTTCATTCAACATTATCAAAAGCTACCAAATGCAACTGACACCTGAAGAAGGTCGGGAGGTACATCGTTCAAAAAGTTATGACAAAAAGGCAATAAAACTAGTCCGAATGAATCAGTGCATGATAGTACCGATAAGTATGCTTTTCGGAATCACTTCCAGATAATAGAATAAAATTTGTAAATATAATCCAAATTCATTGATCAACTAGCGGGAATGTTTCCGGGAGTTAATTTCATTTTATGCTCTGAAATTGTTTCATACACACACGCACACACATAATGCATTTTTCAATTTGTAAGAATACAAAAAGAAAGAAATAGAAAATAGATTTTATCTGCTGTTGATGATATTTAATCACAGAGCTCAACATTTAACACGGTGAATAGAGCAAAATGTGTAGGGTATAAATCCTTGTAATTTTTAATCTATATATCTATGTATGTGTTGAGGAATGGATATATGATCTGACTGAATGATTATAAATGGCGTTATATCATATTGAAACTCTTATTCAAAATGATCTTCCGATATTACACAGTTGATATATCACTTAGCCTAGACAACGCAAATAGTATGAACAATTAAAGAAAATTGCTGTTGCAGGAATCGAACCTGCGACCGATATATATATATATATATATATATATATATATATATATATATATATATATATATATATATATATATATATACGTCTGTGTATGCATACATGCGTATGTGTTAGGATCTTTGCCATGGTGCATTTGTGTGTTCATTTGTGTCTGCTTTCCTATGCCTGCTTTTATTAATTGAACTAAATGCTCCCAATTAAGCTCTGCGCCTAAGGGGATCTGCACTTGGGTAATCTATGCTGATTTTGTCAAATGCACACAACCCATTTTCACGTACACTTAACACCATGTTGCAGGCTTTACAGAGAATGGCAACGATTTTGAATACTAAAAATCAGTAGTGCTTGTATAAACTGATTTTTCATAGTGTAACCTACGGCCTTCATCGGATTGTCGTATGGGATTACATACGTCACATCCGTACATATATATATATATATATATATTCCTGTATAGAGGCATACGTTGTAGGAAGTGATTCCATATTCTAGAACCAGTAACACTCAACCAGGTCGGAGGATGCACAACCGAAACGTTGTGAACAAATGAACATTTCGATATGGAAAATTGTCCGACAATATCATACACAATAAATCATATATCTCGTCTAACGAAATTCAGACAAGAATTATACTGTTTATATTTTTTAATTTCGTTTATTGTACTCAAATTAAATAACATGTTAAATAATTATAGTGTTTTATTTCTTTCCGTCCTGACGTTGAGCAATAAAGTCTCCAAGATTCTACGGACCTTGACTGTGAACCTGTGGCCCCGCAAAAAATGATTATGATTGGGCCTTGCAGCTCCTAAGGCTGCAATGTATTTCTCTTTCATGCTTTCCTTTGTCGATGGAAGGCGGGTTTGTCCAACTAGTTGAGAGTTCAGCTTTAGAAAAACTCAATTTTCAGATGATCTATCTATTCTCCAAACCTATGACTGGAAAAGTTTGGTCAATGCATGCAATCAAAGGCCTCATCAACGTCTACAACCATCGCAGTGTTTTCACAGCCCGTATTCATTTTTACAGCTTCCTGTATGCGTTGGCGTGGGATTAATGGCTTGTGAGATAGTTTAGTAGCTGACCATTAACCCTGTGTAACGAGTTCGATCCTCACTGGGGGTTTCGCTTTTGTGGTCGTGTGCCAAAATAAGCTAAGCTTAGTAAATACACACAAAGCTTCTTAATTTCGAATGAATTTAATTTCTTATGAAAAAAGTTGAAACCAGTCTATTTAAGTATTGACTAATGTCATCCCAGTGTGGCACACGGTCTCATGTGTGGGGATCAGTCAGGATCGAACTCACTACAATTGTAATTGTTTGCTGCACCACAGCGAGACGCCCATGATTGGCCCATACCTGTCTATTCATAGCTATCTTAAGATGTGTCTATTTATATTTATCTCTGTTCATTCATTTTCTACTAAGCTCCGTCTGCATTCTTTCTAGCTCTTGTTACTGGCAGAGTCTGTTGCGAGCAGTAAGTGTTCGAATGCAGGTAAGGGCCACGAGGATTGTGAAAACTGATTTAAAGGGCCGACAGATGGGTATTTCTTATTTGGAAAACTGGCACGAAACCAGCTCCTAGCCATCTTGCAATCAGTACAATCACATGTTTTAAAAAATCTACGATATCCAACTAAGGCATCAGTCAAAAGAACAGCAGTGTATTACGGGCTACTGCACATTACAATTGCGTTTAGTCAAAAGGCATTAGTCAAGAGGACAACATTGTCTAGGTATGCATTTTATCTAAATAAATCAGAGGTTATTCTATCCTTCCTATGACATATGGTACGAAAGAAAAAGATAGAATCACAATAAAACTTTTATTCATTTGAATTTACAAAAAATACTGAGCTATATTACTATTAAGTTCAGTTAAATCATTCGTACAAAAATGTTGTCCTTTTGACTGATGCTATCTGTCTTGATGCTTTTTGTCCGTATGTCTTTTGATTTGGATTCGTAAAATCTTTAGCAAATCATTGGTCCGTCTCTCAATCAGCCTGATGTCTGAGAAACTGATAAGTTGAATCTTTGGAGCAACATTACCCGCCTTCATCTTATGTTCGTGTACTTGTGAAATTGTGTATGCTATAAATATGGTTTAGATATCTCTCCTAGTACGTTAATATCTAGCTCGCTAGCTAGCTCTAGGACCTATCAGGAGATGTAAGACAGCACAGCGAATGGTTTGAGCAGGTGACACCAGCCACCACAAGGCCGGCATCAGCACATTCCACATGAGATTCCAGCACAAGCGACGAGGGTCGCGTAGTCCTCACTCAGCCAGGCCAGTCAGCTATATAGTTAGGTAAGCAAGTAAGTAAATGATAAGCTCTTCTTTCTCTCTCCACCCCGCACACTAACCTCCGTCCAAACTGTTCACCTGTCTCTTTTTAGTGGTATGCTAGAGAGAGAGAGAGAGAGAGACAAAGAGAGAGACAGGAGGAGAGAAATTGTGAGAAAAAAAAATAAACGTGGGATGAATAAGGTAGTGGGCTGATGACTTACTATCTCTGCATACCGGGCATTCCAGTTTAGCCAACCTGGGAGATATGGACCGCTGAGGTAAATAGGTGAAGTGGGAAAGGTTGGTAGAGGAGTTCAGGAGAGAGACGGGTGAATGATAGGGGTGGAGAGCAGCAAGGACAGAATGCGACCGGGAAGAACATGTAAGTTTTATCTAGTGTAGCCTCTGTGTGAATAACGTTCTTGAAATTTCTTTCCCAGTTTTCTCTCTCTCTCTCTCTCTCTCTCTCTCTCTCTCTCTCTCTCTCTCTCTCTCTGTCTCTCTCTTGAGCAATTATACGCGCATACAGACTTAAATACACATCCAATTGAAATAGTTATTTATGATTTGTGTTGTAAACAAACAATGACGCCCTTTTCTCGCCCCTTCTCTCTAACCTCAGAATATATATACGCTCACGTGTAAAGGGACAATTGTACCGGGTCCGCTCTATAGGAAAATATAATGATTAGAAAAATTTGTTTCTATAATGAAAAATGAATTAATAATTATAGCTTGAAATCCATTTCATTACAATGCCTTCAATCGTTTTGAATAAATTGACAAAATTACTGCTTGTAATTCGGATCAACAGTTATTGGAGTACGGGTTACGAAATTTCGAAAATGAAGCAATGCAAAACGCTCATACACCCATACGTTGTGAACAATAAGTAAGAGACCGAAAATAAGCAAGTTTCCAAACGTTGAGAAGTTCTAGAAATCTCAGGCATGGAAAATTCGTGCTCAATTCAGGGTATAGAAAGTGTGGCACTCAGCCTTCAAAATTGCATCGAGATATTCATTATGTCAGCAAAATGATTTCTTGCAAGTAGTAGAGAACGACAATTTACGAGTAAATCATTATAACTACTATTTTCTTGCTACTAGTTACTTTGATCTTGATCGTTGTTGTTTTTATCGCAACTAAACTCAAGTCGGCTTCCCTTCAGCAGTGAGTAAATGAATCAACGGCGCGGATCGGAATAAAGAAGTTAATGAAACTCATGAATAGTTCACCAAGTTTCAGCCTGACGAATCCAGGTCAAAAAGCATCAAATCAAGAGACATCAGTCAAGAGGACAACACTGTAGTATTAAAAAGTAGGATTTTGAAAATATTAAATCATTAAATATTCTATATGGTACGAAACGAAAAAAAAATTAAAATGAAATTTTTATTCATTTAAATTTACAAAAATTACTAAATCAAATTACTCAGTCCAAATTCACTTGAAATATTCGAACTACAGTGTTGTCTTTTTGACCAAATAAGATTGTAACTTGCAGTCGTCCGTACTACACTGTTATCCTCTCGATTTATACCCTTTGTCTTGATTTCACCGCTCACCGAATCATCCCAGGCACTGGACAAGATCCATTAGTTTGGTAAGAAACTTTCCGAAGTTCCAGACATAGAATATTGGCGAACATCGATTCAGGTCATATAGAGATTATCATTCTCAGCTTCCACTTACGCTTACATCAAAGCATTGAAAGCGTTAGAAACAAATTTGACTTCTCTCAGGTAATTGATAAAGTGTGTATGAACTTCCGTTGTTTTCCAGGGGAGCACGGGAATATATTCCCGGGAGGAGGGACACAAAAGGATATATTCGGAATATATCTTCGAGGCAACCCGGTTAACAGCGAAGAATAATCCTATCTTTTCATATATGTACATCAAGTTTGGGTTTCATGAAACAATTGTACTGTCCCATTATCCTTCATTGACTATAAGATTCCAGCTTTCAAGGTCCCTCACACTTGGTTAGGAGGCTTGATCTAGGGGCAAATGACCTGCTCACCCCAAGCGGACGCCCATGAATATGTGTTGTATTAATGTAAAGCGGGCTTCGTTCAGCCGAATCAATTAAGCGTTCTGAGAAGATACAATCGAACGCACGACAGCTTATACGTGGTTCACGAAGTTTCCGCGCAATGAATTCTGAACATGGGACAAGTCCTGAAGTGGACGACCACTAGCTCTTGATAGGGGCAGACTGAGTGATCTAGACCGCAGGGCAATAAGGACCATGAGCTCCTTAACCCTTTCGCTGCCTGAATTACTATGAGCTTTGGGCCTTCGGGCGCCGCCCGATTGTCCGACCGCTCAGTCCACCCCTGGCACTAGCTCGAGAAGACCAACTGAGAAATGAAGCAACACTTTAAATAAGAAATCTCTGAACTCAGAAATTGCGTGCTGCATGAAGTGACGGACGACTATCGAAATTGTTATTATTATATCCGAAGCGCAAGTCTGCATGACTGGACATTATCATCGAATTTGACGGAAACTGTCAGTTATATGCCTATACGACACGCAAGCCAAGTGAGACAGACTAAAGTGCCATTGCCATAGCCACGCTAAAGGTAGAAGCAAAAGTAACAGTGAGAGATACGAGTTATTGTTTACTGGGAACTGCTCATTCCGACCATTACTATCACAGCCGAGGTTTACTGCTCGCAGTTGCTATGTGCGGCGGAAACAATCGGTGAGAAACGTTTTGTCCACTTGTTACCCAGCAATGCATAGATGATCAGCAAAAATCTGTTGCTGTTGTGCGGGAAATTCCAGCTGCACCTACCCTACTCGCATGACTTGGAGCTTTCCCATTATCATCTTTACTATTTCCTGTAGAACATCTCGTTCGATCAAGGCTTCTAAGATGACTACAAAGTGAAAATGACACTGAAAATCTGTGCGTTAGCAGAAAGTACTGAGAAATGATAAAATTTCGTTGAAGGCACAAAATGTTCGAATAAAATGTTGTACTAATCATATATATGTATGTATATTATTTCCTTCCTGAGCCTCTTTCGGTTTGATATTCCAGTTTGGTATACAATATTCGATATGAATCATTTATTTTGCAAAGGGCATCCATTTTTGTTTGTACATTGAAATCTGGTTTATTTATGCTTTCTCAGTTAGTATTATTTCTAATTACTTTATCATTATGTTTTGTCATGAATTTTATCAAAATTATCCAAACAACTATAGCTATTTTTCAGTTTGTTCTTGATGTGTGTGTGTGTGTGTGTGTGTGTGTGTGTGTGTGTGTGTGTGTGTGTGTGCGTGGTTCTCATAATATGCCAGTGTACATCTTTTTACTTCTTCGCTTTCTGATGTAGCGTACAATATTGTAACACTTAACTATTTTTTCTCCATTGACAAAAGACAAAAACGTGTACGTACACACGTGTGTGAACACATAAATAAATACATGGATACTAAGTCTAGTTGTGTACATGACTATATCACAGGGATGGATGGGAAAATCATCTTATGCCATTCTTCCAAGTTGAGATGACATACCTAGAAGAAGGTATTGTTAAAGAGTTTTCTTCAACCTGGATAGGTGTTTAGTGGGGAGTTAAATTTTCAATTTGAGTTTATGCTAAATTAAACCCCTATTTTGTACCCGGTTGTTTGGGGGGGGGGTATCAAAAATTCAGACTTTTAGTGATCACTGTCCAAAAGAGGCAAGAAAAGAATTTGATTCATTGATTTTCCCTCTGTTCGATTTTTAATTGATCATCCTCCCCCCCCCCAACGCAGCATGTTGCCAAAGGGTTTAGTCACGCGATGATTTCTATTGAGTCACTAACCAGACCTTTATTTACTTTGATGCATGTATTTTTTTTTTAATGGATGTGTGAATTTGATCTAACGGCTAACAACACGGAAAATGGAATCAGCGAACTCGGTTCAAATTCTGGCTGAGGCAATATGTGCTCACACGACACTTATTTCTTATAAGCGGTCAGAAATTACTCCCTGCTGCTGCCATGTAACCCAGTACAGCCTGTCGTATATAAGTAGTAGAGAAGAGAGGCACCCCAAGTCACCACATCTCTCCAAAAAATACCATGAAGTACCCAGCATAGTACTCCAACAGTCTATGAAGCCAGCGGTTTCGAATCTTTCGGAACTCAAAGACCCTTCTGTAGCGGAAATATTCTGGTAGACCCCTATTTACAGCACTTAGTTTTAAAACTGTAATTATTGAACAGCAATAATAATACACAATTTTTAATCTTTAAAAATCATATTTCAAATGGTTTACTTTTTCAATTCTAATGTGTGGTACAGATCTGTACAATGATAATGTTTTTTCAATTGTTATGTAATGGACGAAGTTGTTTCTCTGCAAATAACACCATCCAGCGTAGAGGGCCATGAGTTCGATTCCCACCGGTAACTTATTCTTTATTCCGATTCGCGTTATTAGTTTATTTATTCACCTCCTGAGTTTAGTTGCAATAAAAAGCAACTAAAATTGGTTTGAAGGCTAATAATTGCAAAAAATTGAGAATTAATATTAACAATAATTCATCTAATAAGATAAATGAATAAATAAATAAATGGGGAAACCGATGCTTTTTTGTGTTGAAGTCCGATGCCGTGAATCTTCCGAGAGACTACTTTGGCATTTCCCCTCTGAAAGGGATCAATCTGACATCCTCTTCCTCTGTCTCTGAACAAGTATATGGAAAATGGAGTTCAAGTGATCCACTTAAGCTTTTACATAGGTATCTAGATCAAACTCTCTGCAGTTGAGCCCCGAATAAATATCATAGAATTGAGAAGCAAAACAACCTTGTCTGCGCTAGGGTCAAACTTCCTTGCTTCATCGAAATCTAAAAGGTAAATAAAATAGAATTCATTTCTCCATACGATATCATTCTGATACCCTATTTCAATACCTTTATTAATAATTCCAGTAAATGGGATTCGCAAACTTCAGCAAAACAAGTCGACCCGATTCGGGCCTCAGAAGTGGGAGTGAATTCATCATCGGTGTTTGCGTACGTCACCGTATCACCGTTATTCGTGCATGACGTCACTGGTTTTCGTTCTGGTCATTGTCATCCTTCATTGTTACACACGAAAATAAAGTAAAAACTCAATAGTAGGTGTTTGACAAAAAATTAAAATTAAAATTAGACTCATATTTTATACACGTCTGAATTGCTTATTCTAAAATGTTTTTTCCCTTTCAAACGTCTATAATAAACATCAGTTTCTGCTCAACCCAGCCATCTCATATTTGAAAATAAATCTTCATTGTTCACTTCTTTCTCTGTTCGTTCAATCCCACTAACACGTACATTCCTTCGGTCATTCATTGGAAATTATGGGGTTCTAGCCCGTTATATAATCTACTTTGTTTTTCTATCTCCTCCTTCTCCTCTTCCTCCTCTTCTGTTGTATTTTAAATACCTACTCTGTCCCCCTTTTTTCGCTGTTCATTCACTTCTCTATCCATTCATACCCTCTATCATATGAAAATATATTACATAGGCTTACTACGATGTAGTACAGTGGACAGACACTTGAAGGTGGTATGAAAATACATTGAAAAAGTCTGATTCTCCACGAAGTACAATAACCTCCAAACTTGAACTACATGAAAATTAAATGACATATACAATAAATTCGGGTTCATATTTACCTGAAAAATAAAGTTTGAAAAAAAAAGCAAATTTGATTAATAAAAAATTAGTAAAGAATGTAAATTTAGTTTATAATATCACGAAAAGAATTTGGGTTTTTATTTACCTGAAAAATAAAGTTTGAAAAAAGCAAATATAATAAATAAAAAATAAGTAAAAAAAAATGTAAATTCAGTTGATAATTTTACGAAAAGAATTTGGGTTCATATTTACCTGAAAAACCTTTACCTACGTAAGTACGTCAATAAGTCCGTAGCCTTCTAATGAAAAAGAGCATTTATTTTATCCAACAAATATTCATTTCTCAACATAATCTCTTTCCTCGTCAATGTACTCAATCAAAACATTATGCAGAGAAATTTTGCGATCAAAATTCAGTTATTGATGCACCACCGTATATATTCGTCAGGGCTGGGTTGAGCAAGAGTCGGGCATGTAACCTATGTCCTTAAATTAAAAAATAAAATACACATGAATATTAGAGCACATCATATTTTTTTTACTTATATAGTAAAGTAATTATTTTTTTCAATTGTAATACAGCCACGCAATGCGATGATATATTATAGTATTATTCGTCATAATTTTGTGCAGTGGCTTTGACTTCAGTTTCTGATACCATCGTATTTATTCGTTGTATAGCCAATTTCCCAGCGCTGTGCAGAAGGATATATATCCAGGACTGGGGACACAAAAGGATATATTTGGCGAAGGCTTATACTTTATTTCCAATTGGGCTATTATTAGGGTGATAAGCTCAAAATTTTCCATGGCTGAAAATCAGAAGACCTTTTTTTTAACAGCCCAAATAAATCAAAAGTTATGCAAAAACTAAGTTTCAAAATTTGGAAGTGATTTTAGAATTTTAATTTTCATTCTGTAATTTTTATTCTTCCGAGTTGCCTTTTTGAGTATATTATTTGTATTACTTGATCATTGTAAATGAGTGGAACACATGAGTAGATTAAATTAGTTGTAGTACTTTTCTGTGGGTGGAGGGCAAATGCACCCCCTTGAACCCTCTTACGGGCGCCCGTGATACAACACTAAACATTAATTACCGTCTTTGAATAATAACTCCAATCAAAGGTGGTAATGGGCTGAAATCGCTAATTTTGAACATCCAGTTGGTCATAAGTAATAGAGAATAGTAAGAGAACAAGTGACGGATCACTGTATCAGAATGAATAGCTTGCAAACATTTAGCGCGGTTCCCTTGAAAATGCGGGGCCTGTAGCATGTGCTCCTTTTGTTACGTAGTTAATCTGGCATCGCGTTTCACTTCTACTCATCTAATCACGTCTTTTCTTTTCTTGCCAAACCCCTAGTATTGTTGAGTTCGGGCTCCATCCACGGATGTCACAACAATAACGATAACTATGACACCAAAAACTAACGACGTCGTGCACAGATAAGAGTGATATACACAAAAACAGATGACGAATTCACTCTCTCAGTTCAGGTTGACTTTCTGTCAGAATTTTTTTAGATGAAGGAATATCACTGTGTGAAGTTTTGTGCAGACTTCTGTTATCGTTCATTTCTTGTACACAATGTTTTGGTCGTATCGCCGAGACGAGTCCTTGTAATCTCAATGGTCAAAAATACACCCACTCATCACTTGGAGACGGACGTTGTTCAGGAATTGAAACAAGATGAAGACACAAAACTTTACACAGGTCAACTTGTTTTGCTCAAGTTTGCAAATACCATTTACAGGAACTACTAATAAAGGGGTTGGAATGGGATACGTTTTGGAATGATACTGTATTGAGAAATGAATTTTGTTTTGTTTATCATTTAGATTATAATGAAGCGAGGGAATTTGATCCTAGCACAGTCAGGCTTGTCATTTGTTCTTAACTGATTCTGGACCCAATCTGGAGAAAAGACAAAAAACAAGATTGAAAATGAATAGCCTTCGCAAAATAACTGGAAAAGCTGGAGAACTTGGAAAAAATTTTTTTTTTCAAAGCTACGTAGACTGGTTGATCGTCAATCAAGATTTTCATCTTTAAACGATCAACGTTCTGTCAACTGGGAGCCATCAGTAACCAATTTAGTCTGAATTTGAACCAGTTTCTAAGCGGGGGTCCACTGTGATGTTAAAAAAAAAAAAAAAGAAACCGTCACTTGACCCAAGTCTTTTGGCAGCATGCTGTGTTGGAAGAACGAGTGATCAATGAATAAACTACTTCTCTAGCCTTTTGTTGGGCAGTGATTGTAAAAAAGTCTGAATGTTCAAAAAACAACCTGGGACAAATTAGAGACCAATTTATCATAAACTTACATTGGAAACTGCATCCACCGCTAAAAACTTATTTGGCGAGGTAATCTTAAAAAAAAGAAAAAGTTCATTTCTAATATAATAAGGAGTAAATTTTCAGCCCTCCAGCTCCATTTGTGCAGCCTTTTCGCGTGAAGCATACATAGCCATCCAGACAGACAGAAGGACCAACATAAAAACTGAGAGAAACCTATGTTGACAGTTTTTATGACAGTTCAAGTTGGCGGCTCCCAATAATAAAATGAGCTTGCACACACATGTTTGCTCTTTTGTTAGAGTTACCAGCGCCAAACATGCGTTTGTCGAAGTAATTTACAACGTCTGTTGTAGAATCAAGCACTCATATATTGGAAGTAAATTGATACACTCATTAAAATGATATTACTCACAAACACAGACGAATAAAATTTCTTAAACGAACCACTGATGTACGTACTTGGGTTATTTACCAAGTTTAGAATAGCCTGACACAAGGCTGCAGGAGAGGGACACTCAGTGAGAATCCAATTCATTACACTAGCAAATCGGTCTGTGAGACGAGCTCACTAATCATCACCCAACGGCAGGTATATTTTACTGGTGTGTTGAGACATATCAATGGAAATGATTCAAAAATGCAGGTTTACCTCACTATTCAAAAGAAGAGCTTTCCCATAGAGAAAAAAAAAACTTCTTTAAACTAGAATGGCATAAAGCAAAGACAGTTAACATTGATTTGTATGACAACCTTTTCTGAGCGTTCCCAGACCTAAATAGAACGGTGATGATTATATGTTAGGCTAGGTCGTCAGAGGTTGGGGTGGTGGATGGAAGGGAAGGCAAGAGTATAGGAACGAGGGAAAGATAGTGTGCTGTTTCTATACCGGCTTGCAGCATAACAACGCTGTTTTAGGTTAGTAAAAGCGAAAAGATTCTCTGGCGCTGGTGAACATGTTCTCTGCGATTCTCTTCGAAGGATGTATATGTCATGCATGTTATGCAGTGCTATTTAGCTCTGTCCTCAGCATGAGACTCCCGTTCATTCACAGTGAGACTGTAGTGCTTCAGGCTGTCCTTCGTGTAGTCTTAAAGCGTTTCGTGAGAGCCCCTGTGTTTCTGTGGCCTTGCACCATCGCTCCATAGAGGACAGCGGGTCATTTGCAATCTGTCCGTTCAGATAACATAACCTGTCCGGCGGAAACCACGATTTCCACTATTGAAGTCAACTCTATCTTGGACATTTTTGGTTGGTAATCCTACCCTGTCATGCTATACACAAAATTGAACGTACAGCCCCCGCCTGGAAACGCGATAACTTTCAAATGTGTCCCCGATACAGCATCCGAACATCGGAGCCATACGATAAGTTCTAACCAAAATTGCCGCGTACGCTTTAAGCTTGGTTGTCAGCTTGATGCTCTTGTGGTTCATCAAACGAATCTGGAGGTGACCAAGAGACTGGTGCAAGCTGTTATCTCTTTAACGAGCAGCTCATCTTGAAAGAGGATACCTCTAGGGACTTGAATTGGTCGACGAATTTCGGTTATACTGATATCAGGCGGGAGGGGCTATGGACTTTGTGGTCGCCTAGTGAAAGACTTCCGTTTTAATCAGGCTGAGGCTGAAAAAACACGAGACTTCAACAAGCCTGTTGACGAAGATTTGTACCAATTACGGAACATTGATAGCCAACAGTTAGTTGACAGCCCACAATTGATAGCGATACACATTTGATAGTGAATATTGATAGCTTGAGAGTTCATTCATAGCTGGGGAACCTTTATCACTAAATTTCGGGATCTGGTGTCGCTAAACTAATGAATCTTACTTATTAAGTGATGCTAATTTTTATTCCATTTTCATTGCTCGAGGATTTGGTGTCGCTGATTTGAATAAGAAAAGTCAAATACATCAGAAGATCACAATCAGCTAAGGAAACACTAACAAGACTGATGCTTTAAATAAAGATATAATTATTTAATTATGAACAAAAGATCATAAATTAGGAATGAAATGAGAGAGAAATCTATGTTAAGGTACAATACAAAAATTCTTTGGTTAGATTGAAACATGACAAAACTTTTAGAAATCGCTTTGAAATCCTATGTGAGACAACAAAATTATTTTTCTTTTTTTTGCGACTATCTTTATGCTATATTTTTAAAAGTTCAATGAAAAGATATTCATATTATATTGTTAAACGTTTTAAAAGAGCGTTAAAAAGAGTGTTTAAAAGTGTGTGGACCCTTTTTACACATTTTTATCGGACCAATGGCCGAAGTGGGGTGGCTGGCCACTCCTTGAATATATATGGGCTCCCGGTGAATGTGATATGAAATGTGTGCTAATTTTAACAACAAAAAACGTTTTTTATAAAAGATGTCCAGAGCTTGGAACCGTTTTGCATATTTTGACCATTTTTATACCATTTAGGCGTATTTTTGTGATTTGGGGCATCTTTTAGCTATTTAAAAAATTATTCAGCATTTTTTACCAACTTCTACTCGTAGCTCCCCGAACTTAATGGATGCGCCCCCCCATTCGCTGTACCCTGGCTACGGGTTTGGTTTTTCTTTCCAAGCAATCTACTCTTTCAGTTCTATCACAGGGTTGAGCAAAACCACTAAAATTAAGAGTAAACTAAAAGTAAGAACACGACAGCACTCATTTGCATAAAAGTAGGCATGAACGAAAATTTTCCTCGTGAAAAAGACACGTTTATAAAAACATAAATTTCAAAAAATCTCATCCGATTATTCAAAAGTTTTTCAATGAAATGAATTAGCCGAATTTTTGTCAAAACGAAAGGAACATCATATTTCTATTAATTTTAATGTAAACTGTTCTGGAATCCAAATGTCCAAAAAATCAATGATACCATTATCAATGGCACTAAAAAAGTTTTTCAAGAGGGATCGAGACGAATTTCTGCTGATATGGTAGACGGAGGGCACAGTTTTTCAGCGAGGATATTCAATTTATTTCGATTCACCTAGCCTTATATACCCTGGATCTATCATCTTATAGGTAGGCAACAATTTCAATCGATCTTTTAGACTTTTTATACCATCGGAAAGAGTGAACGATTTCTTTTGATAAAGACCCCCCCCCCAGAACAATTAATGATTTCACAAACTTAATTCTTGAACTCAGGTTTTATGAGGGACGGGCTTACAATAACGGTAAAGTAACCCTTTTATAGTAATGAAAAACACAAATAAGGCCGGGTAATTCATGCAAGATGTATTGAATTTATACGAGTTCAATATCATCATCATAATCATTGTCTTGGTTAGGTTCCATGTTTCAGCTTCATGGGTGACTATCGGGAGGATGTATTGGTTGTATACTTTTCTTTTTTTGAACTAATAGGATTTTCTCGTTCTTGAAGGTTGAGCTTGCTACTCGCCATCCTAGAGTGATTCCTCGCTTTGATTTCTTCTTTTGAGGATGTCATGGAGATTCGTTGTCCTCAGTGTATCAATGGCCCTGAAAAGATGGGCTACAGGGGCTCCAAATACCTCGATTTTGGCGATGGTGAGGGGTCTGAGCCACCACATGAATTCAGATGAGCATCATGCCTCTTTCTGGTGAAATCTCATGCACACTAACTGAACAAAAAAAAATAAAATAAATATTTATGGATTATCCAATATTCATAATTATTTATATTAATTGTACACTTTTTCCTACGTATTTCCATGGAGAAAAATGAAAATATCTCTCAGTCGAAAAATACAAAGAAATGTAAAACTTAGTAAAAATGAGATTTTAACTGCAAAACGGTAAAAGTTATTGGCTCAATTCAATATTCATATCTTATCAAAATATTATTTATTAAATATATTGCTTATTTTGTTTCTATGAATTGAAAATGAATATTACTTATTTTATTAAAAATCCTCGGCAATACCCAAAGATCTTTAGAAGTTGAGAAAACAATTGGTAAGACAGAGCATCGAACGAAAATCGTTCAGAGAATTTTTCTCTGGTGCCCTTTCTGGGGATCTTAGAATTGATACCTGGTTTGCGACACCAGTTCAGTGAAATCTAGCCAAAATACGGATATCAATTGTAACAACGTTGATTGGCTGTCAATTGTTGGCTATCAATTGTTGGTTATCAATTGTTGGCTAACAATTGTTCGCTAACAACACGCCGGACTCCAGGAGCATCATTTGGGCGCCGTCGTCTGCTAACAGGGCTTCCTTGTCCCATAGTTCAGTCTGCAGTAAGTATATTCATTAAACACCGTCTAACACAGGTCCACAATAGTGGAAAATCAGATGAGACTCGTGTTCTTAAGTTTTTATTACGGCAAGTACTGTTAACTTCGACAGACATATCAAACGTACTAAATATGACTTGCAAAGGTAAGTATGAATTGAC
This sequence comes from Thysanoteuthis rhombus, assembly GCA_963457665.1. Lineage (NCBI taxonomy): Eukaryota > Metazoa > Mollusca > Cephalopoda > Oegopsida > Thysanoteuthidae > Thysanoteuthis > Thysanoteuthis major. Next base: position 45,478,343 of record OY735212.1, on the reverse strand, counting down.
AGAATTTCGTTTTTCATTTAAGAACCATATTTAGTTTAAAATCTCTACCAAGAAAAAAGGACCAATCTGTAACAATTTCCCTGTTACTATCTATAGTTTTGATAAAAGTCATCAAAATTCAGAGAATTTTTCGAACGGAAAAAAATCAATGAAGTAGCATACACGAACATGTTGGCTAAGTGTATCTCAGACAAGTGCAGAATTCAACCTAATGAAGCTTCTTCAACTCAGCAGGGTCAAGGTATGGAAACAAGGCCTAAAAAGGAAAGTGTTGCTACCATTCGAGGAAAAAAATTCTGCTCACCACCGTCACATCCGGATAGTACACTTGAAGAAGGCCATAGAATGGATCAGCCGAAACGTCGTGATAACAGCACAAACATCAGAAAGGAGTTCTATCTTCCGTGAAAAAAAAAACTCTTTGAATGTTTCCCCGCTACCCGAAAGAAGTGCCATGAAAAACACTTTTGTAAGTCGAAATGGAGTAAAACGAAGAAGCAAATGGGGAAAAACTTTGAGCATTCCCAGACCCCCAAGAACATTGATGATTGTATTTTAGGCCCTGAAAAGTGCCTGTCAGGAAATCCGCCCCTCACGAATTTATGAAGGGAGGAAAACGGCCTAACAAATCATAATTTGCCCATTATTTTCTTCTTTCCAGTTTTAATTAATTCATTGTTAGAGGTTGTTGTTTTTTTCACATACTGGCCATCTCGAATTTCGTTGTGCAAGAAACGGTGGCCATTTTATTAGGTTTTATAATAAACTTTTGGCACAACTTAGTCACAGTGGTTCGAAAGGAATTCTGAGTGCGTTGCTGTTTACATGTTGGGTGTCATTTGATCTAAACAACGTGAATAGAATAAACAATTATGGAAAATGATGCTGCTTTAAACTGAAAAAAAAATGTGGTGTTTATAATCGTTTTCTGCTCTTGAAGACACTGGCGCAACTCCAGCGAAATGCATCAAGCCTATCTTTGTGATAATGGAAATTTTTTGAGATGTGACATACCTGTTTTCTCCGCATTGTCAATTACTACACACACACACACACACACACACACACGCATGCACACACACGCACACGCACACACACACACACGTACATGCACGCACACGCACACACTCACATATATATATATATCAACGACTTAGTCTCGACGAATCCACATGGCAAGACTTCAATGTAGATATACGCGAAGACGCATTATTCGCTCACAATGCCAGAAGCATTCTGCATAGATAAATAGCACATAAAAAAAATTGATAGATAAACTGGGATAGAGAGAGACAGGGGCAGAGACACACACGCGGGGACAGAAAGACAGACAGAGGTAGAGAGACATACAGAGACAGAGAGAGTAAGTAAGTAAGTAAGTAAGTAGAAGGGAAGAGAGGCTTGTCCTCCTTGGTGACATATTACAATCACAGGTACAAAATCGCACCCGGCAGCTGCTACTGCTGCTACTGCTGCTGTTGACAGCCATTGAGCCTAGGTGTTGAATGACTAAAATTCTTCACAGTAAACAAAGGCAGTTGTTAATCGCACGCTCGTACGACACGGACAACGGAGGCATGACGTCCTAAGACAGGTTCCTAAAAAAAAAAAAAAAGAGATAAAAAGTTTGATACAATTATTCAAATATTTTAAATCTTGCCTTGGTCGGAACATTTACATGTGTACACCGTGATAAGTGTCTTCTTGTAAGGTATGTATAAGTTAATGAATGTTTAGACGAATACTAAAGGGAAAGGGACTGAGCAGGAAAGGGGGTTCTGCCAGGTATTCAGAGATTTGAAAAAGAAATTGCTGTTATTTTTGTCTAATCGATGATTTTTGTTTTAGTCCGTCATTGATTGTTTTTTATATGTATATATATATATATATATATGTATATATCGTGACCACTTTAGCACATGCATGCACACACATACATACGATGCACGTTTAATACAAAAGACACGAATACACACAACACACACACACACACAGACGAAGATATACAGACTCTCACACAGGAATGTAAAGTCTAACACACACAGGCATGCATACAAAACATGCATACACAAACTCTCACACACTCACATTAACATCAATCCAAACACACGAAAACACCTACAAATACAAGCACATACTTACATACATACATACTTACATACATACATACATACATGCATATACAGACACAAACACACATTAACAAATTCGTAAATACACATACAATAACTAGTACAATGGCTAGTACAAACACACACACACACACACACACAAAGGCTTAACATTTTTATGATGAATCAAAAATAAAATCGCTGAGTTACTTCCATAGTCTGAGCCAATATGTATGTGTAATAAATCAGTATATATATATATATATATATATATATATATATATATATATATATATATATATAACGTGCGTAAGTTTGTAATAATGAACAGTCAAGCCAACATATACGTTTTTGTATATTAATTCTTCAGGCCTCCACATTTTTTAGATTATAAAGTTTAATCTGAATTTTCTGCATTCAAGAAGGCTTCCTCTTCATGAAAAACGAGTTGAATGAATATACATACACACACACACACACACACACACACACACACACACACATATATATATATATATATATATAGAGAGAGAGAGAGAGAGAGAGATAGAGAGAGAGGGGGAGACAGGGAGAGAGAGAGATAGAGATAATTATATATATATATATATATATATATATATATATATATATACATAGAGAGAGAGAGAGAGAGAGAGAGAGAGAGAGAGAGAGAGAGAGAGAGAGAGAGAGAAGGGGGGATCTTAGTATTATCGTAGCATGAAAACAGGTATTTTGGCCACGTGGATATTGTAGATTTAAGAGAAGGACTTGAATCACTTCCAAGAAGTGTCCTTCTTTTATTGTTCTGGTTTATAATCACCTTTTCCCTTGTTGGATGTTTTGAAATCGAAAGATAGGATCTACGAAGTGCCGTCTCTTCATGAGGAAACAAACAAACAAAACCCATGACCTCGTGACACATGGAATGTGGAAACTTAGTGCGAGCGTAGCTGTCTCTTCACTAATTAACGTAGTAAGCCGCTTACATACCGATCCCAACTTGATTACACTCCATGTCCCTATTCCAGATACAAGCTCTCTGACGTGTGTTCTATACTAGTTCGGTTTTTGAAGAGAATTGAAGGAGTAAAAAAAAAAAAAAAGGGATTCTTCGTGGCAAAGATTATTTGACTGTCAACAATGTCAATGTGCCCCCCTTTTTTTCGTTTCACTTTAAACTTTGTCTATAACAGATTGCATTTAACGGAAAACATATATTTTTTTAAATATTCGCTGTTTATTGCAGCTATTCCGAATCCAGTTGAAAATGAATTTAGCATAAATTCAAATAAATCTAAAAAAAAAAATAATGTGCCCAAGGGTAGTTGTAGTAGTAGTAATAACAATGTCCGTGTCGTGTCGATTCACGGTGAATGCATTGTCCACAAGGGGGTGTTATTGTTGATATTATATAATTACTTGATTATTATTATCATCAACAACAACAAATCGTCCCCCTCAACAATAGATACATTCAATTAGTTCTAAATAGGTAGATATCTCCTGATAACATTTTTTTTTTAATCAGACTGCGTTTTCCTTTTTTTATTTGAAGAGAGGAGCAAAGCTTTATCTATCGTGCTATCATATATTTCAAAGTTAATTTACGTTGTGACTCCGTAACGGCCTATCAAAAATCACGTTTGTCTATGTTTTCTGTAAACAAAATGGTTACGGATTTCGTCGCATATGCTCATCTATCAGTTTATGGTAGGTTTTTTTTGTGTGTTTGTGCCTACAAAGTGCTACCAAAAATTTCGGGGAATTCAAAAAAAATCATTGATATGTACAACTGCCAAGTTTACACAGCGTTTCCCGTGTTTTGCCGAGCATTTCACACATTTCTCGAAATCATCCCACCATAGATGAATAACCTCATTTTCAATCAGTTTTTTTTTCTCTCTCTTTGAAGAAGCCATTTCGCGCCTCAAGTTCTCCGAACTTTCGGGTACCACTTTATACATGCAGCATTGATTCTGATATTTTCAAACTCACGCACACACACACACACACACACACATGCCTGCGAGTTTATCGATAGAGTGTATGTATCTGTGTGCGTGTACCCGGGTTAGCGTTGTCCGTACTAAAGTTACTCAAGCTACAAGGAAGAGATAATTTCTTGTTCCGGTTACTGTCTGTATGACATAACAGCCGCAATAACAACAACGACAAAAGAACGTCAGTGGTTGATGTACTCGTTGATTAATGTAGTTGGGGGTATTTGTACCTTTTTTTATTCAATTACTGTCATGAAGATTGAATAATTGGTCGAATTCTGGTTTTCGTTCGATTTTTGGCGATCTCGGTTATTGTGAGGACACTCGGTCAATAACAACGAAATAAGCAGACATCAAATCTAATTAAAAAAAAACAAACAACGGGCAAAATAGATCTGAGTGTAGATTAAGAGTAAAACCTCCATCAGTTATTTCAACTATAGGTGTATTTATTTTATTTTAGTCCTGGGCACACCATCTTTTTTTTTCATTTCTGAAAGCTGGTCCGTGGTCTGTTTTCTTTCGAAATTATATGGGATAAAACACTAATATAGAAGTAGAAAAAATGACGCTGAAAATAGTGGATTTTATATTTGCTTAGTATTTTATTGTAACTGACCGAGTGCCCTCAAAACAACCGTGATGATTTTGGATGCTAATCTATGAGATCACCCTTTTTGGCCCTCCATGGTCAATATTCGGATATTCGGACCCTCAAATCGTTTTTGCTTCCCCCAAATTTTAAACTTTGTCAAGCTAATACAAAGAAGACATGCACGTCCATATGAGAACAAAAATTATTGACTTAGGTCAGCTTGGTCTGGCTCAAGGCCACAAAAATACGGCACATAATGAGGATCCAACTCACTTCACCTGTGGTCACCAACCTTTTTTGCCTTTCCATATCGCCCACTGATATTTTAAATACAGTTGGCCATTCTGTGACCATTTTAAATGACAAGATTTGTCAACAACTAAAAATATTTATGATTAAGTAGATTTCATTCCGAGGTAACTGGGCATTGTATACACCTCACAAACTGATGTAAAATCTCCAAAAAGTAAATATACAACTTATTCATCATATATTATTTAGACAATAATGAAAATAAAAACCACTGTCCCGGGTCATGAGTCGTGCGACTTTGAAATCATGCTTATTTACTTTCGGAGTTGTCTGTGTGGCGGAAGTAAGACAGACATAATACCCGATATTGCGACCCAGTAATGGGTCTATCACCCACTTAAAAGCTTAAATCGCCCTCTTGTGGGCGGTATCACCCATACTGGTGACCACTCCACGACACAGTTGTAAGTATTTGCAAAACTAGCTAAATAACTAACACTCTACAGCAAGACGCTGTTAGCCTAGTCTGACACGAGGCCACAACAGTGGAAAACCCGTGAGAATCGCATTCACTACTCAAGCGCATTGGTCCATGAAAAATCTTGCTAACTTTCGCTAGCTAAGCGCCTAGAAGCTTAGCATACTCAGGCACGAGTGTGGGACACCTGGTGAGGATTGAATAATATTGCCGTCATGGTCTGATAGTTAATGACGACGACAAGGCATCCATGTCAACAGAAAAAAAGAATTTATACCACATTTTGCTGCATATAATATGCACCCTAAATTTAGCACGGAATATTTACCTTTTCTTCGACTCCATTTTGTTAGAGTATTGGTATTATATACCTGACATATTTATTGCACAAGAGTGAGTCAAAGATTTCAAACTTGACTATACGCCTGGTCTTCATCATATGAAACGCAGGATAATTGTTAGGGTTATATTTTGAAAAAATGGAGCGTCTTCTATGCTGTAAAATACGGTGTCATATGGCTCCTGTCAAGGTTGACAATAAATGTAATAGCTTTATGCTGTTACTATTGCTTTTACGGAAAGAAGCAATGAGAAAGTAGTTTGCCCAAATGCTCTTTCACTCACTTTCTTCTGCAGTATGCCAACCATCGTATCATGCCAATGACGGGCTTAAAAAATAATATCTATGGATATGGGACAGAGTGCATGGATATGTATTCTTCCCAAGAGTATAAGTGCTACTGATTAGTGAACACACATAACCTCAGCCGAAGTTCGATCTCGTTTTTCTTACATTCTTTCCATCCATGCACTATTTCGAATTGTCATCTTGTAATTTTTCACCGTTATGCTTTTACATTGGTAATTATTGAAACAATTCATGAAACCAAATTTCTTTATCAATTACAAACAAATGAAAAAAAAGAGATCTTCATTTATTCTATTTCATTTCATTTGCTGTTTCAGTCATATATTGCGCTTTAGAATGCATATTTTTTTTTAAATTAGAAAAATTAATACCACTTCCAAGAATAAGAAAATTGATATGATTAAAAAATTAAATAAAAGTTCAATAATTAAATGTAATTATTTGAATAGAGTTTCCTACCAGTTTTTTTTTATAACTAATTATCAATTATTCATAAGTAAGATTAAGATTTTTCTATTTTAAAACTTTATTCATATAACCATAACCAGGGTTAGGATTAAGCCAAATCTCTTGATAATAAGTTAGTCAAAGCAATCTGATGAAGAGAGAAATAAAGAGGTCTTGGAATGAAATGTATTCTACCAGTGGAAGATCAATAGCTCTAAGTCACTTATCAAGAGATAGCTGCTCAAAATCCTGCTTCCGCCCCGGCATTTTTTGTTAATGTTATTATGGTACCAGGGTATTTGCAGTTAGAACTAATTGAGCTTTAGCGTAATTTAATGTTGAGGAATAAGTTTCAAGTGTTGATGTTGGCACATTTTTGTATCGTGGGTCAAATTATACCAGGATTAAATGTTTGACCTCAAAGATGATGTCAATGATCGGAAGCACATATGCCCGTGAACAATAATTTCCTATGATGAACTTGAATAAGTCTCAACTTCGGTCTCAGCTTACTGATATACATCTCAATTCAATACTGAAATTGGATAAAACTTAGTCTTTGGTGCCAAATTTTGATGCAATGGTCCATGCCAAGAGGTGCCAAGTATCAAGGAACAGTATTACATGATGTAAGATTTATCAATTGAGGTGAATAAATACTTGATTTCATTTGCTTGTTTGTTTAAAGATCTTCACACGTGCGCAAGTGTAGAATAAACCCACATCTCTTATTTGCATATTGCTCAGCGGTGATGTGATCACGGATTGCTCATAGCTATGTTATCTGGTCCGCATACCGTGTACTAACATTATATTTGACCTGCCATGGTAGATGAGTCTGACTTCCCTGCTGTACAGATTATATTCTTTTTCAGTTTCAAGTTCCTTCTCTGTATAAAATACTTCTACAGTTTTTTCCCCTGACTAAAATTCCTCCCCTCAGATTTGAAATTCCTCCCCTGGGAACCCACTGCCTTTCATTTGAGAATCACAAGTGTAATAGTTTGTACATCTGCATTACGCGCAAAAAGTTCTGGGTTCGATTCCTGAATCGAACCCAGAACCTTTTGAGCGATGAGTATTGAAAACTTTTCATTAGGATAAATTTCCCTGTGTATTCAGCGGATAATAGAGTACCCGCTAAGCTATGTGATTAAGGAGGAGGTATCCTTTCTATAGATAGTACTTTGAGATTAAAGTACTGCACGAGCATTACTTCTCACAAATTGTGGAGTAACCGTTACATTCCGTTGTGTGAAGGTTTGTTCATCTCGCAATTCATCAGTGTTGTGAGTTCGATCCCCACCGGGTGTCAAAAACTTGCGACCTCGTTTGAAAATAAACAGCGTTTAACTCATAATAAGGGCGCCGTGACTAATGGTTCACAAATTAGTTTCGTATGCTATTTCGCTAGTATAGTGAAATGAGTTCAATCATTAATGTTGCCAACTCAGAGAATATTTCTGCCCCGAAAACGCTCAAAATGGCCAAATTACATAAAATAGATGCTAAAAATGCTCAAAACGGCCAAATCACACAAAATAGGTGCTAAAAATGCTTAAAACAGCCAAATCACACAAAATAGATGCTAAAAATGGTCATAAACATGCCAGAAATAGACAGAATGTTTAAGCACGCCCGCGCATATTTGTGATTTTTTGCACTGCCAGAACAAGAAACGGGCTTTCGTTGGCAACACTGCCGATCATCCTCATAGGTACTCCACTATTGTGGTCATGCATTTATACTAAGTTTAATACATCGGGCGGCTGTGATGGCGCGATGGTTAGCAAGCTAGTCTCGTAAGGTAGTGAGTTCGATCATGGGGCACGGGTTCATATCTTCTGTTGAAAAGCTAAACTAAGCTACACTTGAAGCTATATTCATACCAGCGTTATTCAATTTCGTGTACTTCGAGCGCGCAGTCGCACACTCCCACGCATTCCAGTGTTTGTGCTTGGTCCAACAACGCAACCTGCCCCCGCAAATATATTCTAAGATTATTTTTTTTTTAGATTGTTCTTTTTTTTAATAGATTTTTCAAGGTTCAACAGATATATTTACCCCCAGAACTCCGATGCCCCCGCTGCGCACACACACACACGCGTGCGTCATGAAATAAAGGCGCAACAAGTGTGTATGTTGGACGTAATTATGCGTAAGAAACACATAACTACACCATGTTTTTTTTTTCAAGTACAAAACAATAAACATACGTAAAAGAAAGATGCGTGTCAAATGGTCTTGAGCTCACAAAGCTAACACACAGGCACTTTTTGTTCTTTTTCTCTTTTTGTGTCCTTCCTTCATCTCATGCTCAGCGAAAAAAACAAAAACAAAACGAAAAAAGCCTTTTACAATTGTTCTGCCTTTTAGAATCTACTCTGGTCGATTTAGACCCCTGCTCCCTGAGAAGCCAGAGAAAATGTGTCACTGTTATTCGTGCATGACGTCACAGTTTTTTTGGTCGTTGTCACCCACCATTGTTGTTACATACGAAAACAAAGTCAAAACTCAAAAGTAGGAGTTAGACAATAGATGAATGAGGAAATCAAATAGTGCTTACTTATTTTTTTAAAAATTCCATTTGTGACTGTTGGAGTATTTTTTTTTACAATGTCTGAAAAATGTTGAACAGAAAATAAACTATGTCATTCTTCTTTTGACTCTCCGCCCCTCACAACGAAAGATACCAAAGTACACCCTGTTAACGAGGCGAAACGTAGCTACCTCTCAATCTTCCCTCCTCTCTGTGAACGGTACGAAGTCCACACTCGCTCTGCAATTGACCGGTTTTCCATCAGCACACAGGGTGTTCAGCTGAAAAAGCGGACACTAAGTATGTGTCCAGTTTAGCATGAATTTACATTGTTAATCGAACCGACCCACTCCATTTGATATACAGAAAATGTCATGGGGTTATGTTACATGGTTTCTGCAGTAGGCTGTCACATGCGGACGGACGGACGGACTGTTGATGGTGAATCATAATGATTTTTTTACGGTCGCAGAATAATAACGATATCAAGGTTGCGATAAAAAGCACAGAAGTAAGATGAAAGAAAGACTGGTCAAAAATTGATCAAAATAATATTAAGAAGAAGAAGAAGGGTTTTAAACTTCAATTTTAATCTCAAACAATATTTTACTGATTTCTCCTTGTCTGAGTTTACCTAAAAATCACTTCATCAAGTTCAGAAAAGAATTGAGTAAATTCTGCCACTTATGTTTCATGTTTCATTCAACCCTGTAGTTTCATTTACCTCCCAAATAATTTCATTCACCCTTCTTGCTTGAATCATTAAGAAGAAACAGAGATCAGCGCTCTCTTCTTTCTCCGCATTTTTTAAATACCTAGCCTTTCTGAACTTCCCCTCTATGTCGGTTTCTCCACTCTCCTCCCTCCACTATCACTGCCTCTGTTTGTTACCGCGAAGCCTTTCAGCTGCTGCTGCTGCCGTTGTTGAAAAATATGCTCTTTTCCTACCTTCCTCCGTCTTCATTCATTGCTCTCACCACTCCTCCAACTTCCCGCTTCTTCCCCATCTTCTAATAATGGTAGTGCGTGTATTTAGTGATACATTCTTCCGAAACGCGCACAGAAAGATACCACCGCTCAGCCTGGTAGGACCGTATGTCCACATTCTCCTACTTTTTAATATGTACTCCTTCATAGTCAACGACAAAATAAAGCACCATCGCGAAACTATTGCTGGGATAACTTACTCGTATGATACATCGTTATTACTGACGGGTGGAATTTTTTAAAAACTTAAGCAAGAAGGAAATCCAAAGGAGAAAACAAACAAAAACTCATCTTTTTTCACTCTTTTGACGAGAAAGTAAGTAAATGTATTACGATTTCATTTTTTCTTTCTTTCTTTCCTTTTTTTTTTTTAAATATACGCACGCGCGCTTTCCGTCTTAATCATTGGTACTTTTCGACCAATTTGAATGAGAATGACCAGCGAGGGACTGTATTTCTACAAATTATAATGATAAACGTTCAAAAATTGTATGAAAACTTTTCGAAGTTTTTACATTTGTTTCTTTCTTCCTTTTCTTTCTTCCTTTTTTTTCTTTCCTTTTTTTCCCTACCCTCTCCCTCCCTCCCTCTCACTCTTCCTATTCTACTTCTTTTTTTTTATTGCTTTTCGCTTATTTGTCTATTTTCTTTCTCTCTGTTATTTCTGCTCTATCATTTCTTTCCTTTTCTTCTCTTTTTTTTCGGAAATATTTCTCTTTACCCCCTTCTTAATTTCATCTTTCTTCTTTTTTCCTTTTTCTTTCTCTTGCTCTATTTTCAGATTTGTAATCTGAGGTTTAAAAAACATTTTTACTTTCTTTGACTATTTTCCTATTAATCAAAAGGTTCTAGGCAAATGATGGAAAATATAAATATATGTATGTATTTGTGGAATTAGCATTTTCTAACCTATATCAGAAATACAGATACAGTGTGTCTGTATGTGTGAGGGGGGCTATGACAAGTTTTCTCATTTCAACATACCGTTCTTCATAGGCAGCAAAAAGCAACTAGTTAGCCACTACTAATGGTACCTGTTGTAATGACGTCTTCAGCACGTGGAAATTATAAACAATTTTCAACGTTTTCTTTTTACTCTCCCCCCTAAAAAGCCAAAGAAAATGTGGTCAGTGCTCCCTTCCACCCCCAAATGTTTGAAAATGAATGGCCGTGTGAATATCAATGGACTTTTATCCGTCTTTATGAAATCTTCTTTCTCTAGTTTCACAGAATTATACAAATATAAATATTGTTTATAAATATAACCGTTTTTTCATCATATTTCCTTTGTTCAAAAAAGTATATACAGTTGATATTCATAAGTGAGAAGTATTTTTTCATTTATGTCTTTGTGGAATATTGTTTTCAAATTGGGTTCTCCTAATATACAAATATAAGTCAAAGTTCTGAGAACATATTCGTTTTTGCCACACAAATTTTATTATTTTCATTTACTAGTGTTTCTGAAATAAGTTTTGATTTTCAAAGTTCCCAAAATGCCTTTAGATAATTAGTCAACTCGTGGGTGTGTGTAGGGCCACTGAGAAGAATCTTCTCTGGGAGTACCAAGTTTCTTTCGGGTTCCCTTCCCTTCTCTAACAGTCATCCCGGTTTTTTTTTTTGCATGGAAATATTTTCTGAGATCCTAGGAAATTCCAGGGCTTTCTTAGGCCCCCGGACCTCCTTTGGTCCTATGTGTTATGTTATGATTATTTGTGTACTTATTCATTTGTATACAAGGCCACCAAGAGGAATTCTATTAAGTAGTGCAAAACTGTTCTCTCCTCATACATAGTATACGTACCCTCATCTCCTAGCCATACCGTTTTCATCTGCTTTTAGGATGCCATACAATATAATAACCTACCGGTAGACGATATATTGTCAACATTTCATTAATCATTAGAAACTCTTGAGGCGCCTTGGTACCCCAGGTCCCCATGCGATGCACTAGCTGCACTTCTTCTCAGAGGCCCTGTGTATGTACGTGTCTATGAGTTTGCGTATCAAATAATTAGATTTAATGTCGTTGAACACATTGACACTTTATAATTGTATTCATTGAGACACTCTTTGATACGGTCGGTGAAAAACATTTCCCATTGAACTAAGAAGCTTACAGTTACTCCATATATGCCTGTTTTGTTAGTTTAAAAATTCCCCCAACTTCACAACTCTGATTAATAACCCAGATACATTTCATCAACGGTTTTTAACAAGTATGGATTGAGAAGATCGTTCACAATATCTCTTTTCACTTCTTGTCTTGGTTTGATTCAATTGTTCAGACTATATATCCATTCAAAAATTGTCTTCCGTTTATCTTAATACATCAAGAACTTGAATTGAATTCAAAAGCCCAAACAGTAAACAACCATCAATCATAAGTTGTCAATATAAGTGACACTGACTGACTGACTAAAAAATGTTATCACGCTATCGACGTGGTCACACAAAAGTCAAATCTAAAATCCGGTAAAATTGGTTTCCACGATATCATAATAGTTTATAAATGTATGAAGACATTAACATGCCAACTTTTGTTCGCACAATCCAATATCTTCTTCCCATTAGATGAATCGGCCGAAACGTTGTGTCTACATCAAAGATGGGAAGAAGAGAGATCCCATTAAAAAATATCTAGAATCTAGGTTGGCTAAATCGTATTTCAGCGTTCAAGATGATTGTGCATACCTTCCGGTTTGAAGATTTTTTCTGAAAATGAGGTTTAACTCCAGGATATCCGGAGGAGATCGGATTGTTGAACAAGAGTTGGTACAACAATATAACTTATTCATTTCTACCCTGAGCAAACATTAGTGCAGGTTCACCTACATGAGAAAGAATAGAAATGATTTTTATTATTTTATTGAATTGAATGTAACAATGTCTCTTGCCGCTCAAAAACTCAAGGTTTATTTTTCTCTTATCATGACTCGTTCTACGTGCACGGTTAAATCTGCATTGCCCCCCCCTCTTTTGGAACATGTATTTGATTGTCTATTACCTTCTGCCTATTATGCTGTTCAAAATCCTATTAGTAAATCTTGGCTTCTCGTTTTCGAGTGATTGCAATAGCATGAAAACATAACCCTCAAAACCAGAACTATCTTTTATGCTGTCTCTTCTAAAAGGTGTTCATTAACGATTAAACAGTAATTAAAAACAAAAACAAAAGCAACAAACAAAAAAAAAAGGCGTCAGTGATTAACTACTGGACACTCGAAAAAGTTATAACCAGCTATGCGGAAGCGATAACAAATGAACCAGTTACCTGAAATAAGAAGGCAGCCTATTCAGCCTTGTGATTACATTAAATGCTTGGTTTTCGTGCAAGTCAGAGCTGGATTTAGACATGGTGAGGCCCTAAGCTATATAAAGTTTGGAGACCTCTTGTTAAAAAATCACGCCCGAACGTCTCTCACAAAACTGGAAAACTTGTATGCCTTTCAAATCTGTTGAAGTCCCTGCAGATCGTGAGACCGTAAGCTGTAGCTTATTCAGCTTATCTAACAAAGGATGTCAGACATCGAGAACAGACGACATCCTTTGTTACAAGTAGAATCTCTCTACGTGGGTTTCTTCAGTTTTCAAATTGGTCTGGCTGGCTGGCGATATATGTATGTATCTTGCATAAAGGTTACACCAGTGAAGCTAGACAGCTGGATTTTTTTAACAATTACTCCTCAACATGTCTAGAAATTACAGTTCCTTTGTGTTTTTTTGACCCACCACCATAGGTCATGGGGGGGGGTCGAGATGCAATGCAAATTTATGCTAAATTGGTCTGTTAGTTGAGCTGGGCAGTGTACACGCTCGTTATTTTTCTGGTCAGATATTATAGTCCAATAAAAAGCGAAAGAACTAACTTATTCATTGATCACCCCCAACACAGCATGTTACCAAAACACGTTGGTCACATGACGGTTTCTATTGAGTGACTAACCAGACCTTTTTTAAAAATCTCTTCACTGAACTACCTGGAGTATTATTTCACTTGGGCTACTGTTTTGAAACTTGTACTCACTTTTTATTCTATTCCTTCGGTCACAGGTTCATCGGTTCTAGACTCAGCTTGGTTTAACCTCAGTTTTTTTTATTCAATTTAATTAACTTATCAAAATAACTTTTACTTTTATATCTGGTCATCATTGTTATCCAATGCTTTACACTTTGCCATCGTTGTTATCCAAGGCTGTAAATCAACAACAATACTGATAATATCTAGAACGAATTATTTCAAATCCAAACTAGACAAGACACGACAGAGTTTCAAATATCGTTTGTGCAACTGTCAGTCAAAATATGACTGTTGCAAGTTTGCTAAAAAAAAAGAATACGGAAATAGACATGACTGGGTAGGAACGACCGTCTCTGTGAATTGTGCAAACAACTGAGTTGAAGTAAAATTCTATTTAAAATTGAAACAGATCGTCCAATCCAGGCCGGGGGAGGGGATCTAGTCATCTTAAAATAAAGAGAATTCTATCTAATTGACTTTCTTTTGTATTATTGTAACTTATGAATTGGAAATCGGGGAAGGGGTGTCCGTCCAGGCGACTGCATTACTATTAACTAGAAAACCGAGAAGACTTTTGAAGAGACTTGGTTTCCACTGAGATTCAACAGGGGAGACTTTGATCCATAACTGAAGAAGGTGAAATAGATATTCGATCCCCGGCAGCGGCCACTAGATACTTCTGATATAGAGATATATATCAAAAGGAGTTAGGGCTGTCTTTGGTTTAATTGCCAAAAGCAACAATCAGAGTACCAAGGAAAAGTTACCATTTTGGATCATAAGGAAGATAGTCGAAGCATTCTCTAAATATTTAATTGATATTTTCTGCAATTTTGTGACAGACTTTACTGCGTTCAGAAAATACCGAATCAATTATTGTGGATAGAGTATTATTGTTGTTGAAAAGCTGTTGTTTTTTTTGTTGTTTTTTTTTCCAACTAGTTTAGTTTCAACAGTACAGGAAACGTAGTTATCCACGCCCCCCAAAATCAATTAATTCCATCTGTTGATAGTAAGAGTGAAAACATCTCGGTCGCTGTATTCTCCGGCCTTTTTTTCTGGTCGCTATCGTCTTCGCTAATGTTCTTATAATTTCGAACAGAACCCTTAATTCAACCCAAGGGGTTATGTAGATAGTTCTCATTCCGCTGTCTGTGTTTGAGGTATCTATCCCGACGACTGGAATAAATAGAACCTCTCGTAAAAAGCTATGGGGAGTATTTTAAGATTTGAAAAAATAATTTTTTTTCTCTCTTTAACATATAGAGGAGTAAATGTCTGAACTTTCAGCCCTTTAGCTCGTTTTATAGAATTTTCTGTTATTTCATCTTTTTGTTGATTTGTCCGTCCGTGTGATGCTGCTTCGTTTTGTGTCCCTTCGATTAGATTCGTCATTCCAATCTTACTAACTATTTCCGATTTCATGAATGAGCGAGAGAAACAGAGGAAGGACGAACATTCTTGATTATCAATTCGGGTTTTTTTTGTTTTTTGTTTTTCCTCTTTCAACTTGTTGCTCAATATCACCAAAACTTTTTAGGCCTTATATCCCCGACCGTTAAAGCAAGTTAGTAGCGTGAAATAGAAATAGAAAAAGTAGCTTCCGACTAGACATTAACCAGCATCCCATATTCCGGTGGTTGTGATAAAAGATAGGGAAAAAAAACTAGCTCCCTCCTCCGACAAAAAAAAAAAAACCCAGCCTGGCTGCAGCAGGGTCAAACTTCACCCCTGCTTCTACCCTGACCGGATATAATTACAGATACTTTTTATATTGTATGTAACATGAATAAATTCCTAGGTATGCAAGACTTCTCAGTTCAGCTCCGATGGCGAGAGACCCGCCTTTTCCATCATGTAACCGTGATCTCAAATCAAGGTAGGGAAATGTTACTTTTATATATAGGTTTGGTTTAACGTGACATGAGAGACCAACAATTTGGTGTGGATTGTTTTGGGTACGAGAGGAAAACAGAGTCAGATTCAACAAAGAGATTGATAAAAATCCACAATGAAAAGATATCATACCCACACTGAAATAATTTGAGATCCTTGATATCTTCAACAGCAGCTAAGAAATTGAATGGTATTTCCCCCCTAACTTCTTTTCACTGTACTGTCGTTGTTTAGTGATTAGTCATACACAGAAACTTGGTGCTTCTTGCATTTCAAGTCCCATTCAATTTTTGGGTTATTTTCACCAACCTACTCTCCCCCTTCTCTTCTTTCTTTTTACTTCTCTCGCAGAGACGAACAAGTATTTAAATTATGTTTATTTGGGAAATAGTTTTTTCATGAATCATACATACAATGAATTTAAACAGGTTATCTCCAACTCGCATCATATTCGTGAATTTATTTTTTTCTATTTATAGGCACTATTATCCTTCTTTTTTTTTTATCAGGACTTGCGAATTTATCTTGAGTATTTTTCTCATTCCACCGTTTAGATGTTGTTATGTAGATTTCTCTGGTTTTAAATCAACAGTTTGCCTAAGACTATCGAGATACGTACGGATTTACTAAGAGAAACATTTCATTTCATCATTCATACACAATAGTGTTTTTTTTTATATTCAAAATAAGTAAATTGAAGTTACTGTACGATGTACATCGAATACGCATATGTACAGTCCCACGTGTGTACATATATATATATATATGTATATGTGTGTGTGTGTGTGTGTGTATACATACATCAACAGATCTTTTGTTTTCCTCCAATTCTTATAATTTTTTAAAAGGTTAAGACATTGATGATGATGATGATAAGAACTTGAAATAAATTTTTTAAACAATGTCTGAAGCTGTCAACAAAAATTTCTTGAGTTTTTGAGCTTGTCTGGCTAATGGCTCTGTATGTACGTATTATATACATAGACCTCATCAATGGAGTTAAAGGAATGGAATTTTAAACTTATACTATTTTTTTCAATAGGGGTTCAATTCGCAATGTAAATTTTAGCTAAATCGGCCCCTTAGTTTGTGTCCGACAGCATTCACGCTTGTTTTATTTTTTTTTTTAAATACTGAAATTTTTGTGATCACTGCCCAACTAATGACGAGAGACGTAACTTATTCGTTGATTACCCCAATTCCCAACTTGTAATTGATCACCCCCAACGCAGCATGCCACCGAAGGACGTTGTTTTCTTAGTATCTGTTTACCACGAAGATTACTTTGTCAAATATAGAAAGATTGATGAAAGAGTCCAGTTTTATTCTAACAGGCCAGTCTACTTGGAGAGACACAAAACGTGCATGTCCCGTCTTGACTCAACTTTTAATTATTGATTATTTTCGGCTTTGTTAATAATAAAAAAGTGATATTCCTCAACCGGCATTTTTATTTTTATTTTTTACATCATGGTAGTCAACCCTCCAACCCTCATCGGCCTATTATCTATCACTCCACCCCAACATTTAGAAAAAAAATTGTCTCAGACTACAAAAGATGGGTGAAGCCATATGTTTGTTTATTTGTTAGAATCCTAGTGGTATGCGGCGCCGTTCGCATGGCCCTGTCTATAGCTATAGTACTGACTACCGAGTAAAAAAACACAGCCCAAGCCAACATTCCAGACGACCCCTATCCACTTGCTCTCTCTCTCTCTCTGTCTGTCTCTCTCTCTCTCCCCTCTCCCAAATGCGAGAAACAATCTTTTTTACGGTCAAATATTTCTCCAAGGAACATAGCTCTTCAATCGGTACTTAACACAGTCTCTTCCTCTCTCTTTCCTCGATTCAGTATCATCCCATCAAAAGAATGTAAAACACAATTATTCTAAATATGTCATTGTTTCTCCGCGTTTTTCTCTCAAGCCCTACTCGATACTTCTATCTATCTGTCTATCTATCTATCTATTCTTTCCTTTTCTCTCATTTCTGTCAGTGATAAAGAATTGTCTTACTTGCAGGCTCGAGGTGTAATTTCGGAACTTGCTTGTTCCAACAAATTCAGTCATACCGAAAACCGTTATAAATGTCTCCGTGACGCTGCTGAATATTTGAACTTCGTGTCAAGTTGTCACGAATTCATTGTATCTAAGATTGAAAGTTTTATATCATTCTTCATTCAATGTTCTTGCAAAATCTGATAAAACTTGTAACTAACGTATGATAATTATATTTCAAATTTTATCTATCAAAATAATTGAATATAGAACTTTATATGAACTTCTTTTAGGCTACTGTATTGATAGTTTTTTTCAGTTATCCCCAAACCAGTACTATTTTATTTGACAGAAAGTTTTTCGATGAAAAGGGATATATTTGTCATTTATTATTTTGTGCAGATTTTAGAAATTGTTTTGCTAAATCTTACTACTGTGATCTGTTTCAATTTGACTTGGATTTTTACGAAAAAAGAAAAAGAAAATTCCGTCCGTCGAAAGATTATCGTCTGTTTCGGTAAGATCAGGCGACCTTCAGATAAGACGAGACACCAATTTAAGAATCTATTTCATGGTTTTAGCTGTTTAGTCGTTGTTTTCGTATCTGGTTTATAAAGACGACCTCTTTGGGGCGCTTCAAGTGATGAAATGTATACGGTAATTTAATTTCAATTAGATTTACGGCAAGAGCTCTTATTACCATTGAAGCCTTTTATTTCTTGCTGCTTCTTTCAAGTGGTTCTCGTAGTCCTAGGACACATTCCTCCTCTTGCAATCCCAGGTCACATACTTTTCCCCTTGCGATCCTTGAGCATATTCCTCCCCTTACAATTCCAGGTTTCCCAAAGTGATTTTTTCGACATTATGTTCGTTCCTCCCCTGACCGAAATACATCCCTAGTCCCTCTGGTTGAAATTCTTTCCCCGAGGATATTTCTCTCTTGGGAGCCAGGTGACTCTCATTTGAGAATCGCTGCTTAAAAAAAGTGTTTTGAAGACAGTTTGATACAAATTGTTCGTGTATAATTTCTGTCATTCTGTCTTTTTCATTCCCTTTCTTCATGTTTTAACTGTGAAAAAATGACAACCTTTCTTCGGGAGTGACGGGATGGTCTGAAAGGAATGTGAATGGACAGACCCACAGACGGAAGTGCCAAATAGATATCAAGAATGTCCCCACCCCCAAGATAATAACTGACTAAAAGAAAGGAAAAACTAATAGAGAATAACTGTCGAATAAGAAAACGAAAACACTGGCAGAAAATGAGAGGAACATAACGACGAAGCGGGTTCTTACTTCTCAATGGTTCATTTTATGTCAACTTTTCGTGCCTGTATTGAATGATGTAAACAAACCTACTGCTATAAGTATCAAATAGCCAGTCTTCGGGATAAAATAGAAATCAACTCGAGTGAATGAAGGTCGTCTGTATCTGTGTTTGTTGAATGCCTGGTCAATGTGAGTGGTTCGAACATCGATTATGATTCGGATTCAAGTCTCAATGTTGAGTTTTTATTTCATCATTGGTGTAATTGAATGTTACAGAATACTCTAGCCTAATGATGAAGAAGAAAAAACCCATTCATTCCTCACCACAAATATTCAACACAATCATCTTGCCGGTGCATTTAATTAAATGGTGAAGATCAATCACATAAATCAAACTTTACTCAGTGAAAATTTCAAGTACGATTTCAGCAAATAACTACGTGACAGGCTACCCTCCTATTCATCCACTCTTGTATCTATCTCGGCATGCTAGTGTAAAACATTATCACACTAGAACTGTACATACTCACTACATCACACACAGACATTCACTATATATATATATATATATATATATATATATATATATATATATATATATACACATATATATATATGTATATATATATACATATATATATATGTGTATATATATACATATATATATATGTATATATATACATATATATATATATGTGTATATATATATATACATATATATATGTGTATATATATATATATATATATACATATATATATATACACATATATATATATATATATATATATACATATATATATATATGTGTGTGTGTGTGAGAGAGTATAAAACAGGGAGAACACTGAAAAAAATTACGTGTATTGCATTGTCAGATATTGGGAAATTAGTGACACAAACTTTTTTTCAAGTTTCATACTGTTTAGTGTTTGAAGCAGTAAAACTTGTATATAAATATATATATATATATATATATATATATATATGTGTGTGTGTGTGTGTATGTATCGTCACTAGCAGACACTGGTACGAATTTTTCTGTTGGATGCCAATTTAGAGGCTCTTAGTTTTTGAGTGAAAGAGGTCACTGCCAGGAATTTGCTCCATGTGGCCTCATGTTTTTACATTTCTACTACTAACATTTCACTATGACTTTCACTGCTGATTGTTGTTGTTGTTATTATCTTCTTTTTTTTTAGTGAGGGAGAGAGGTCACATTTTTTGTACGAGTGTGCCTGTCTCTGTGCGTTTGCAACCTGTTTTTTTTTGTTTTGTTTTTCTTCATAGTTCCAGATTTTAGTTGTTTATGTCTTTTCATAGGTTAGGGATGAACAAGAAAACCACTTTATTCTGAAGAGGAAAAAATATTCAGTTAGTTCATACTGTTGGAAAGGGAAACGATATAAGAGTTCCAATTTTGTTTTATGATTCATGCGTCATTTCTGAATTGGCGTAAGTCTACCTACATAGTCAATAATTTCTATCTATGTCAGTTAGTATCAATAATTTCTATCTATGTCAGTTAGTATCTATCAGTCTCCTTCTGTTCATATAAATCCATTTCTACTACACGCCTGTGTTCTTTCTTTCTTTATTTTCAAATAGTGTTTGTTAGATTATGGATATTCCACGATGTTTTACGATTAATAGTTGTGTTGTGAATACCTGATTACCAATTACCCGCTTTTTTATTGTTCATAAGGAGACGAAAATTATGCGCGGTATGTGTAATAATGGTGTTCAGGAAATCAGTCGTGTGTGCGCAATTTAGTAAGTAGCTATTGCGAGTCTTCTCTGTGATAGGCATTCCGGGGGAGAGAAAAATCTTTGGCGAGGATCCCTCAACAGCAAATATTTCTCCTTTTTTAGTATTGGTTATTGGGTTTACACACAGAAAAAAAACATTTAGTTTTTAAACTTCGTTAAAGTGAAGAATGACCATTCGATACTGTTATGTCGGATACCAGTGAGCACTAACAAGGAATGCAACAAAGAAGTGGTTTATTCATTCAGATTACACTGAAAATTGAAGAACTGATTTTTACATCTCTCAATTTTAAAATTTTTTTACTTATTTGTACATCATTGGAGATGGAATGAATATTTTCCTTGATTCTCAAAGAAGATAACAGTGCTCTCGCTTTCAATTCGCTTGATATCCTTTCAACTCATATTTTGCAAAGGCCACAAAAAAGTTGCTCTTGGCTAAATACTGGCTATATAAAGCGTATGCTTATGTTTTCAGAAGTTCGGTGTACATTGATATCAAATGCACAGTTTTTTCATCCCAATGGAATCATTGTTGGATCCGTGGGTACTGATTCACCTAGTTGCAATAGTCAAATCAAATTCGTGATGAACTGAGACTATCGATCCGACTCGAACATTAAACTTCTGTATGTTTGGTTGAAAAAACAAATAGATATAGTATTATTGTTGAACCAAAACGTGAGGTAATATTTTATAAAAAGTATCAACTTGTGTCCATATAACTCCGAACACTGAAAACTTGGCTCAAGTTATGAGAAGAGATGTTATCACGATTCTATGGATTAAATGGATCTGTATTCTCACCTTTGTCGATTCGATCAGAACGTTACGGCCGATACGTTCTCTGGCCTTCCTCTGCGTATATCATGTCCGAATAATCTATAGAGGGCCTTCAACAAAACTCTCAATATCATTCACAATGCTTTATTATCGTCGTCGTCGTTGTTATTGCAATTTTTCATCACTTGAATTAGGATAGCTCATGTATCCGAGGGGCTTATCTTCTACCAGTCATTTTTTTAATGTCTTTTTGGCACTTCCGTCTACGGGTCAGTCCATTTACATTCCTTTTAGACAATCCCGTCACTCCCGAAGAAAGTTTTTCATTTTTTGTACACATTAACCATGGAGAACAGGAAGGAAAAAAAAGAGAAAGAAATCTGCGGTTATACACAAACAATCTGTATCTGTCTTCAAAGCCAATAGCGAGTAGGAATAAGTTATGCTGCTCACCTTCTAAGAAATGTCTCGTCTTCATAATTGTTAAAAACATGGTAGGTGCAAATTCCGCACTTAAACAATAATTACATAACGTAATAATGCCAGATGAACCGTGTAACCAAAGTGGCAATGCTACAGGCGCCGTATTCTCGAAGGCCCCGCACTAAATTATTACGAGTTTAGCCATTCTAACCAATTTAATTGGATATTTTGAAAATTTTACACAAAATCAATGGGATTTTGGTATCTTTGTATCAGGTCCAGCTATAAGATATCAGACATATTTGTCGTATAACCCGGCTGTATAGCAAATGAAAAATAATTACTTTACTATGCGAATAAAATGTATGTGTTTGAACATTCATG
>OY735212.1:45350747-45450747 GCA_963457665.1 Thysanoteuthis rhombus | reverse complement strand
TGTATTAGTAAACCAATATGAGAAAGTATTTCCTATGAAGCCAAATATATTCCGCTACAGGACATATTTGGAAAGACGGCCTTAGGATTTAGGGAGTTTTTACCTATGTATCACTAACATCTTCAGATAAGATTATCGGATGTTCTGCTGTGGTTCTACTATCATGATAAAAGAAGGAAGTGAAGAATGAGTTTGGTAATTGTTTAGAATGGGTTCGTCAAAATTTTGGAACGGTGATAACTTCAATTAATCAAGTCGTTGTCTCTACTAACCTATTACGGAAGAAAGAAATTAGAGCAGAAAATGGAATAATTTGATCAGTATATTATTGAATTTAATTACAAAGGATATATTTGAGGTTGCAATCATCAACGAGGAAGATAAAATATTTTCTTGATATTTATGAATGAATATACATTTGAAACTAATAACAAAAATGATAGGATGCTTTTCCTTGATATTTCTAAAAGTATTTCGCCAAGCGATTTCACGTGAATAAAGAGTAAACAATGTTGTGAAGTTTCCGCATTGTCTGCGTAATCTACACTGCGCGTTCATATGTTTTCTCCTTTCTGATTGTGCATTTCTTTATCTATTGTGTCTACAAAATTACAATGTTCAGCGTCCCTGGTTATCTCCCTTTCTAAATTTGAATGACTCTCATTAGTCAAACGTATTCCAGACAATTACCCGAATTTTTTCATTTGCTTCTAAGAGATTATGAAATTTATTTTTTCTGAATTGGGAAATAGATGTTTGGACTAGCTCAGTCAGAATATAATACATTGGAATTACCTCCCCTAAACCAAACGATTGTACTATACCTTAAGCACTGGGCGAAAAAAGAAAAGAAAAAGGGAACAATGATTACTAGGTCTTTTTTTCTGAATGGCGGGTTTATGAATTCAGCAACAATTCCAGATTTTGGCCTATTTTTGTTCAAACAGTTTAGAGAAACTTCAACAAGATCAACTCTCTCATCAGGGTTTGGGATATTAGTTCTAATCCTATAGTCCTTGGCTCGTTGCCACATTCAACCCTTGGAAAATCAAATTTGCTTTCAAACCAGTTTAAAATGCTTTCTCATAGTGAGAATTGATTAAAATTCGGGGCAGATCCAGAAATTCATTTTCGATTGAGAGTTACTTCAGTTATCCTGCAGGAAAAAAAAAGGCTTGAACGATCACTTGGTAAAAGGCTTGCATTACATTTTAAGGGGGATAACTCATTATTCATGTATCCAATTATTTTTCGATACCATTAGTTTTCATTAATTTTTTTAATAAGTGGATGGTGTTGGGGGAGATATTCACTTCCTGAGCTCTTTCTCAGTCTTACAAGTATTGAAATATTTTTTTGTGGAACCTTTTCTTTGTTAGATTCCTTAGATTGCACTAGAATTAATTAAATTGATGATTCCCGTAAAAAAAGATGCCGTTTTTTTTTTGTTATTAATAAAGGGGCGCGTTGAGATCCCTTGCCACGAAGTAACCAAATTTTGGGAGAGGCAGTCGATGTATAGCCATGGAGAGGGGGTGTTAGTTCCTCCTGCTGGTACCACTTCTGCCAGTCAGTGCTTGTTTCTTATTCTTGTGGAGTGACTTGTTAATTTTAGAACGTCTTCCCCTCCAACCCCGACACGTCTACCTGCCCTTGCCCCGTTGCTTTGGTGAAAGAATGGATGACTAATGGTAACTGACTTTTTTTCTTTTTTTTTAGATTTTCATCTATTCGTTTATTTTCACCCACTTGGCCTAGTCGAACTTACTCATCATTCGTTTTACCTTACGTCTTCCCCGTCTGTTCGTTCATTGCTCCATCAGTTACGCTTCTGTGTGTGTGTGTGTGTGTGTGTGAGAGAGAGAGAGAGAGAGAGAGAGAGAGAGAGAGAGAGAGAGAGATAGAGAGAGAGAGGGAGGGAGAGAGGTTCATCAACAAGTCCGTAAGCCAATGATGAAAAAGAGCATTAATTTTACACGAGGTGTTCTGTCTTCGACATGACCGCCCACCGTATCAATGAACTAACTTTATTTAGCGGTATGACTCACAACGATCAGGGATTATGCTATACGCTGAAATTTTTAGACGAAAATTCAACCAACGTGTCAGGCTATGGACTTATTGATTCACCCTTGTATACGTGTGTGCATGTGTATATCTTGTATGTTCCTCGACGTACGTAGGGTAATGGTTAGCGAACGAAATCATTACTAGTGAGTAATGTCTATGACCCTCCCTGGGTATCCCATGCCTTTTGCCTTGTGCCTGAACTAAGCTAGGCTGAACTATATAAACACCTATCAGCGTGTATGTTTGTTCTGTCTCCCTTTTCTTCAGTGGCTCTTTCTTGCTCAATTCTCTCCCACTGCCATTTTTTGGCAGATAAAAATGGCTTGATCAAGTTGTTGCCAAACATATGCTCAAGAAAAAAAAAATTCCCTCATAATTTTCTTGAGAATTATGAGGCTCTGATATTTTGTGATTCATCCACATATTTTATTACTGCGCACGTTATTAAACATCATTGTACAAACCCAGAGGCGTAGCTACAGATAGGGGTGTGGGGAATTCAAGGAACGGGGTAGCTTGGCCGCTTGAGGAGCCATCTCTAACTTTCAGTGAGATTTGTCTGTAGAAATGCGTTAGGTAAACGATTATTTGTGAAACGGTTTTTTGGTCGCCTCTATTGGGAACTCGGGGGCGTTTTCAAAAAGAGCCACCCACTCTCGGCTATGTCCCTGTATAAACCACAATGATTTGAACGTCTGCTTTTTATTGATCGTCCAATTATGTAAAATTAGTTTTTGAAGCTTGATGAATTTTCATTGTAATCAAACGTCCCATAGAAAAAGACGTGTTTTTATTCATTTTCTATATCATCAATTACAATTAAAGATTTTGCAACAAGGTGGTCAAACCGTGGATCTAACGAACTTCTTTTCATGAGAAAAATGGCGTGTATGAGTGGGGTCCGGTGGTTTTCCCCGTTTGCTTTTTACATGACTTCAGCAAAAATTAATGCTTGAAAGAATTTGCCTGAAGTTATAGAAAGGCATTTTTGCAATATGACACATAAAAGGAATTACTGTTAATGTTAATTCCCTTCGGATATTGACCAGGAGTGCACTCATTGTTTTAGAGATTTGTAGGGATTCTGTCTTTTTAGATTAATCCATGATATTATTTAGTGGGATAATCTTTGTTAATCCAATCTACAAATCTTGAGAATTGTCTGTTTTTTTTGGTTTTTTTTTTAATCTAAGGGAGACAATTGATAACGTGTAGGAAGTAATTTGAAGAGAAAGGGATAATATCTGATGTGGGGTGACAAGACTTCGAGCGACCTAGGGTTAAGGTTTTTTTTTTTAATGAAATTGTCGATATTAAAGATGCGTCATGTAAAAGTGCAAACACAAAACAAAAGTCTTTGAATTTCTTAGAGCAATATTGCCAATTATCATTGATTTTTAAAACTAGTATTTCTTTCATCTTATTTCTGTTGTTTTCATCCCAACTTTCAGATCTCATGGGAGGCTTATTCTTCTTCTTCTTATTTTTTAATCATCTTACGTAAATATGGCTAATTTAAACAGTATCTGCTCCTAAAACCTTCATGGCCCAACCTTGAGGCTCTGACCTGGTATGATAGGTTCCTAAGGTTAAAGGAAACAAGTTCATATTTCGCCTGGTGACTTATTTCTTAATTTCTTATCCATACTGCTAACTTGATGGTCAGATAATGGCCCAAGAGTTCCAGTAAAAAGTGACAAAATTTAAGTTGGAGAGATACTGATAAAGAATACCATTTGTAAAATGTGATGTGTATTCATGTTTTTTTTTGTGTTACACTTTTCAATGAATGCACTGATACTACATTTTGATCAATACTTCTATCCTAGGTAGAAGTACTGATCCATTGGTAAATCATCTCATTGTTTTTCATGGATTCTATAAAACAATATCTCTCATGGGCTGGAGACCATGGAGATTCTGCAAGTGTTGACAGCTAAGATTATCACATGCCTCTGCTATTCTCTCACTCTTTGCCCCGTGGCTTCTAATTCTGTCCCTTATCCCTTCCAATCTCCATTGCCTGTTCATGTTCTCATTTAGAGGTTACAATTATGGATTAGTTCCGTATTCAAAGATTTCCCTTCCTCCTCTGTAAACAACCTTTCCTTCCTCACCTCCCCCTTTCTACGGGCTTTTTAAACTGCCTAACCTCTTTTTCTGCCCTCTCACATCCTACTCTCTTATTAAGCTACCTAACCATTCTCTCATGTTATTTCTCTAAGTGTAATATTTGAGAGCAGGTAGAAACCAGCAGGATAATATTATAGATGTTTGTACGGATAGAATATATATTTTGAAAAGATTTTGATCGCAAACTGAAACAGAAAAAAGTTGATCTTTTAAATTGGACTCATTACCACTTGTATTGGTCTTGCTCTGTTACAAAGGGTCAAAGTTTTTATTCAGTTTCCAAGTTGGTCCAGCTGGCTGACTATGTTTGTACATATACCAATGGAGCTAGAGGGCTGAAATTTTACTCCTCATTATGAAATAGTAAAAGATGCCCTTTTTTTTTAAAGAAAAATTCCCCCAAGGAAGTTTTTACATGGGGGGGGGGGGGGCAGTTGGCAATGTAATTTTATGCTAATTTGATCCCTTACTTTGAGTCCCACCAAAATTCTGACATTTACTACCCTACTAAAGGCAAGAGAATTAACTTATTCATTGATTGATGCTCTTTTAAATTTTTAATTGATCACCCCAAACATGACATGCTGCCAAAAGTCATTGGTTATATGTTGGTTTCTATTGAGTGACTAACCAAAAAAAGTAGGTAAAAAAAGAAGAATTAATGCAAGCTAATTGATTCATTATAAAAACATCACCCGTCTAACATTTCAACCAATTCCTTTATTGAGATCTCACTATGCGGCATTTCTCAAATGCTTGTGACCAATGTTGGCTCATAATTATGAGAAGGTATTCCAGTCGTTTGAATGGACACTTTTGTGTTGAAGGATGAAATTGTGAACCAGAAGAATGGAAAAATGAATTCCATAATACTGATGTTTGAAAATGAGTTTATGTGTCAAGAATGTAGAAAAAATTTGGAATATTTTCCCAGAGCTTTATTTATGGGATTTTTTTTTTTTTTTTTTTTGATAAGTAGGAATTACTCATTTCTGTTTTATGAAACATGGACAACTACGTTAGTCTGGCATGTAGCCTAATGAGGAAAGAAGCGTTTGTTTTACATATTTATTTTTCAACACAATCTCCTTCAATGTCAAAGTACTGAATTCAATGGAGAATATTAATCGCATAGACTGAAAATACACAGTAAAAATTTCAGATGAAAATTCAGGTAATAACTATGTCAGTCAACAGACTTATTGATCCACCTGTTTACCCACTTGAGTACATCAATAAGTCTGTAGCCTAATGATGAAAAGAGGATTTACTTGTCCCCCCGAGAAATATTCATTTTTCAACATAATCTCCTTCATAGTCAATTCAATTCAACTAGAGGTACCAACTGAAAACCACAAGCCTTTCACAATCTCAATTTCTACTATTTTCTCAAAACTCTTTTCTACTATTTACTTTTTGTATAATCAATAAAAAGAAATTTCTGAGACCTGTTTGTTATTCAAGAACAAACAGCTCCCTTTTTTTTTCCACTATCTAGGTGGTCCGCTCTTGATTTATGGACCACATCCTTCTCCTTGGTTTTGCCCCTAGCAGCAAAAAATAGACAAAGTCTCCTCAGGATGACATTTTCTCTTTGTGTTGGTATTGTCTTACAGTTAAGTAACAAGTTGGCACTTCTCTTTCATGTTTTTAGAGAAATGGAAACTTAAGTAGCTGTCTGTCTACTTGCAATTTGTATGGAGACTGGAAGCATCTCTCACTGGTAAATAAACATATATGCCTCATAGTTGTCGTTTACGAGCTGTGGCATTTTAAACAGAACTCTTCAAAATAATTGGTAAGCAAACAATCAGGTGAAAACAAGTTACTATCTGCTTGTCCAAATACTCAGGGTATCACTCTCTCTCTCTCTGTCTCTTGCTCCATGTATATATTTATCTACGTATCTTTCTATTTCATACTCATACATACATGCATGCATTAACACATATATGTACTATCAGATTCCATTCCATAATTAATCAGATGTGTATGTGTGTGTTCATGTAGATATGGATGTATACATATCTGCAAGTGTGAGTATATGTCTCTCATGTGCATTAGTGTGATATATGTACATTTGTTTGTATTCATGTGTGTGTGTGTGCGTCTCTCTCTCTCTCCCTATCTATCTATCTATCTATATATATATATATATATAAACTCAATTTTTCTTTTTCTCCACATAGTCAATTTTTGATTCTCTATGTGTGTTTCTCTCAACACACACAAATGATAATGTTCGCTTTTGCGTTCTGATTTTTTTATAAAGGCACCAACATATTCTGTAATACGATTTAAAAATTGAGTAAATAAAAATTACCAGAAACTATCGTGGACTTGTACTGTCTACGTACGAGTGAAACACAAGGGACCCAGATTTTATGTCAGTAAAAACTGTAACAAAATTGTGACATTTAAACAGGTTGGCTTTAATATGTCAGTCAGGACAGTGATTTTTGTTTTGTTTCGTTTTTATTTTTGTTTTATTTATCTTTTCTTCCCACTTCATTCCCCAAGTTATGTACATTGCCACAGGAATGTTCTCAAACTGACAGTCGTCACAAAAATCTTCAAGGGTCAATAGAAGTGTTTTGTGGATAATCAAATGTCTTGAGATTTAATTTGTGATGTAATTCCTTGTGTTGGTGTAGAATAAATAATTTAATGAATTTCAATTTTTAACATGATGCAGTTTGAGTTGGATGACCTATCTTTAGAGAGACAAAGACTTATACTTGATTTTTTTTTCATCTCTCAAACTTTGAAAATCTGAAGTGGTTATTAAAAACAAATATCCTGTTAGTCAAGACTAATAATATTAATATAATAAAGAATGACCTTTACTGTGTGTTTCTTTGTTTTTCTATCTGTAATACCTAGTAAATGTAAGATAAAATGGATATTTTGCTGATAAAAATATCTCCTATCCACCATCTGAAACAATGGACTCTTCCACTTGCTCAGTCACTTTTTGATAAAGCAGCCCATGAAAATTGATAAGCCTCTAACATTCATTTACATGATTAATAGCTTTGAAGTAGTGAACAATCAAGTCTCAAAGTAAATGAGAGAATGTAAAGAAACAGCTTGAACCTTGTAGAAACATGAGAAGATATTTTTACCAAATGGATTTCGGCCTCCAGAAAATATATATATGTATATTTTCCCTTAGTAAGATAATTTTATAGAAATTCAAATATATCTGGGAATTTTTTCATGGGTGATGACTAGTTTACTAAATATTATAGCCATATTATTTACACTTTCCCACCTTTTATTTAAATCAATTTTCCAACAGCCTAACACCCACTCACAGCCAAACTTTCCAATGATGTCATCATCAGCCAATCAGAGCTTTGCATTAAAGATGGTATTGCCAAAACCAGTGTTGCTATACAGACTTTATAAGTAGTACGCACTAGAGGAAGGTCCAGTGTAGGACAAAATGCAGAAAGGTATAATGTTCCATCCCAGGCGCTGGGTTGATGGAACAGGGTGAAAAGTCATATTTCTAACCTTGGGAAAGATCTCAATCTGCATTCTTGTAAAATCTGCATCAGTGCTTATTCAAACTCATTCCTGCTGAAAACTTTGAAATTCTGTAAGATTTTACATTTTGAGCATATCCCAACTTATCAAACTATCACTTCCCCCCATTTTGGTATCTCTTCTTCTTAGCAGGGTGGTTTTATTACCGCCCTTGTGGTTTTGGAAATATCAATTATTTAATCAGCTTGTTCAAATTCGAGCCTAGGAGAAAGCAATGACCAGATGTTTTAGTTTAGTTGATTCTTTTGTGTAAATGAAGAAACTCTGATACCCGAGCGGCGTAAATATTATTTTAACTCACTATTACTTATGTAGATGCTCTAAGACTTTGAGGAATCATTTTGTGTGTATGTGTGTGTTGGTGTGTGTGAGAGTACAGCAGCCTTGGAGTTATTCACTAGCCATTGCTGTTACTCTGCCATCATTATGATACATCTGCTGAAAGCAAGCAAAAGGGAAGATGAAAGCAGGTATATGGTGGGCTAACAAGTACATTTCACTTCTAGAATCTTCCATCCTAGCCTTGACTGCCTTCTGGTAATTTGGTCTGCTTCTGCTGCTAGTGGTACTCAGCCCAGTCTGTGAAGAGAACACCCACCAACCTGGCCTAACCTGCTGCCTGTTAAAATAGACACTGCCTACCATCCTGTGCCCAGCTGAGGAAGAAACTATAAAACCCAATAATTATTTATATACAAAATTCTCATTCACACCAGGCAGGAACACACATGTGCCTTTTTGCTGACAGTAAAAGCCAATGACTGCCTTTCCTTATGTGCCTCAAGTAATTTCAAGGCAACTGTTCTACTATTATTAGCACCAGAAGAAGCTGCAAGGCTCCCTCTTGGTAAAAATGAGTAGATGTGACAATATTTTTGGAGAACAATGCTGCATATGATAATTATTCAGCTGTCAAATATCGGTAAGATTATGTACGGTGAGAGATGAAGAAATAGAAATAGAAAGAAAAGTTATAAATAGATGCGAAGACAAGCATAAGTAAAAACAAAATGATAGATAGATAGGTTGATATTCATGATGATTTATGGAAATATGATATTTATATACTTTTGAATGTTTTTTCTAGAGAATTATGAAATATGTCTTTCGCAATATAACATTCAACTTTTACATATTAATGGTAAATGATTTTAAGTACAAAATTTGAAGCAGAAATCATTTCAAATATATTTGCTAAAAATGATAGTCATAGGAATGCTTATATTTTTATAATAATTTGTGCGGAGAATAAGAATTCAAGGAGATGGGTAATTCATGTATTACTTGCATATCATTTATATGACTGAAATATGATGTAATTGTTGTTATATATATCTTCTCGGGGTTGGTGATCACAGGAAACTGTTCTCAAAAAAAAAAAGTTTTCACCAACCTCTTATCCTTTTTACCCCGGCATAGCACATAGCAAACTGTTTGCGTTCTAAGTTCAGGGGAAAAGATTTCTGGTCAGGATTTTCTGGAAGAACATCTCCCGAGAAGATGGCTGTAAAATTGTTATCAGGTTTAACCAAAGATCCAAAGATTTTCGAAGTTGAACAAACTGCTATTCATAACAGATATGTAAACAAGTAACAGAAATCTTTTTTTTTTTTTCTTTTTACTTTGTGTATTGAGGTTTGATGGTATCTTGACTTTCTGTCGATTTTAACTTAATCTGTTATTTATTCTTTTTTATTTACAGCTTATTTCTGAAGCTCGGGAAACTACCAAAAAAACTACCGCAACCATGCAGTCTTCACCCTACAGGGATCCACCCCCGTATCCGGGACATTCTAAACAATTACTGCAGCCTGGTAAGTTAATATATATTCCTTTTTAATAAAATATAATATTGAAGTGCTGAGAAATTACCAAAGCAGAATTGGTTGGGTTTTTACGGTGAATGCTAGACTAAGAGAAGCTTAGTTTTCGAGTGTATTAGGATGGCTACCACTCATTGCATCTCATCCAAACCTCATAACTGTCCATACCAAGCTTCAGTAGTGGCCCACTAGTCATAATACTAACGCACTGGATGCTGTGAAATATTTGCAGATTTTTTTCTAAATTGAATGTCTTGTATACCAGTATATACAGTAGTTTGAAATAAAATCTTTCTCTAAACAGTATAATATACTTGGGATTGTAACTGATATCAAAATAGAGTGTTAAGTAACAGTAAAATACTTGGTACAACTAATGATAAATAGATATTATTGTTAGTTAGTCACTGAAGTTACTTTAAAAGACCCACTGAGTTTGAAGAATTACTCTTTCAAAATATTATTTTGAGAAAGACTGTAGAAAATAGTATCATGTCTATCAGACTAATTTAAAAAGAAGCCAAATGTGATTTTAATCTTTACTGATATTATTATAGTATTAAACAATAGAGATTATTTTCTTTCAAACTTTATCTTCAATCAGTTGATTGTTATTCTTTTGTATTTGTTAGAATTCTTTCCTTTCTGTATTATCAATAGTGATATCGTTTTCGTAGAAACGAATTACAGATTATCTCAAAAACCTGTAGTAACGTATATAAATCTTTCCTGACATTAATTTCTCTCTTTTTTGAATATCCAGGCCTTCGTCAGAGCTTTTCAGGAAGTGAGACCAGCACAGACGTCTCCCTTTCATCCAGCGAAAACTTGAGCACCTGTACAAGACAGGAACCACAAGGAGAAGAAACCCATCCACAGGAGATGTATTATGATCTTAAACCAATGCCAGAGGGTTACAGTATTCTGTCTCGGCTTGGAATGCACGTACCTGTCGATCTAAAGAATTTAAATGACCAAACTGTTTTCGCCACTACCAGCCCACATACGATGAACAATATGTACATGACTCCTTCCACTCAGTATTATCCAACTACAGTACCACTTACGGTTTCTTCTACCTGGGAAAACAGCCAAATCATAACAGGTCCAACGGATTCACGGATTATTCCATTAACTGCAACAGTTTCAATGCCCAGCAACATTGCCTACGCAAACCAGTGTTACTCACAACAGAACATGGACCCACAGGTCCTGCAATACTTGAGTAATTTACCCCCACCCCCAGAGTACAAAGCAAAGTCAGACAGTGAATCTGTCAAGAAAGACATGCGTCGATCTTATGAGATGCTTGACAAAGTTGAACGGACTCGTTCACAACCTGATCTCACTCGGTTTGGGGATTCGAAATTTCGGCAACCCAGTCCCCAGGGTTCACAGTTTTATGCAGGGGAGAAAAGCCCTGAAAACAAAGGGGAAGTAATCTCGTAAGTAAATTAGTTTTTTGTTCCATTCTCTTTTTTGTTTTTTTTGTATTTTTTTGTATTTTACTCATTATTGTAAAGCTAATTGCCCTTAGTTAAGAAGTCTTATACAATTTAGTGTATATATTGGCTTACAGCGTCACTTACCAACATATGTAAACTCATACGTACATATGTAAACATGTGTATAAGCACACACACACACACACACACATACATACATACATACATATATACACACGTATACATATGTTAGCGTGAGTCTGTGTGGAGGTTTGAGTGTTGTAACAGTTAATGCCATAGACAATGAAAAGAGCGAGCCAAGTACAAACTCCGGCGGATATATCTTTGTAATTCTTATTTTTATGTGTATATATATATATGTATATATATATATATATATATATATATATATATATATATATATATATATATATATATATATATATATATATATATAATATATATATATGTATGCATGTGTGTGTGTATGTGTGTGTGTGTATGTATATATATATATTTTATATACATATTATTGCATTGTAAGTGTGTTAACTAGAGAGGACACCAACTTTACCAGAATCTGCCTTGGCAATCAAGTAGATATATCAAGTAAAAATTGCCTCAAATACACACGGACATATTTTTGTATGTAATAGTGAGATTTTCTTTTTTTTTCTTCATGTTTTTTGTTGATTTTTATTTCTGAATTTTTGCTCTTTTTCTGAATTCTCATTTATTTACATATTGTATTAATGGCATACACACTTTGATGACTAGTTTTTTGGTGACTGAACAAGACTTTATAGAACCAACCATTTCTGCTTTGCTGCCTTTTTTCATCAGTTATTATGATTCATTTTTTAACTAAATCAATTATTTTTTCTCTTCATCAAACTCTCTGTGTTAAGTCTCGTTTATTCTTTTATCTATCTTACTATCACCCCAACTGCCGATTCCTTCTCCCTCCTTTGTCTCTTTATTTATATATGGGAATCCGGGTATCTCACCATGGAGTAATGGTTAACAAGCTAGTTAGGCAGACCATTCAACTGTGTATTGAGTTTAAACAAAACTGGGTACCCGACAATTGTGGCCTTTTGCCAGACTAAGCAAAGCTTGGAAAACACCTACAAAGAGTTCCATCTATACCCTATTTAAATCTCATCAACTTCTTCGTGTCAGGAGCCCCAAATATTCAGGGTCTTTTCCCTCGCTCCTGATTTTGACACACATTGATCCTCGTGGCTATCAGAGCACAAAGACGTTCTTGTTGAGGCTGCAAGTAACAAGTGATTAATTCTTGTCTCTTCATCCTATGAACAAGTGGATGCTGACCTACCCACTGCAACCTAGACTAGGCTAAAAGAGTCAGGTTACCACTACCCAGGGGTGAAGGAGAGTTGAAATAATCATCTTTCTTCTCTTCTGGCAGGGCCTATGACAAGGGGTGCTGGCGGGGAGCAATCATATGGTGGGGGGAAGGGCTGGGGATCCAAAGAAGGCCCAGGAGCCAAAGTGGGTGAAAAGAGGATGACTAATGGAGAAAGAAACTCTGTACCCCTAAATAAGATTCTTCTCCAAGGCCCTGTCTTCTGGATGGATGAAATACTTGGAACTTGACTTCTTTTGAAATAAATGGAACTCTTTTAAAATATCAACCACAGTTCTTCCTTTGTCAATCAAACTTCACTACTTACGGATAAACTTTTTGGAGCAGAAACTTAGCAAGAGAGAGCAGTCACCCCTGGATGTAGCTGTAACTGGATGCAAAATTTCCTTTGGCCTATAATGCCTTTTAATCATTAATCATGCGCCCCCCCTAGGATGTAGCATAGCTGCCTCTAGGTGCTGTCTTGGCCCTTGAGCACTGGGATCTTATGCTAAGTCACTATTCCTGAGTCTCCTTTATTCTTTGTTTCAAAATCCTTTGATAAGCAAGAGCTTTGCTGATTTTATTTAATTCATATTTTGCAAGCTTATCCTCTAAACCACATTTGGACAACCATTAGCCTGCAGGCTAGATTTTGCCGATGGCCACATTTTTTGCAGCCTGTGACCAATGGAGGCATTTCTTTGAATTCTTCTATATTTTTTCTCAGAAAGTCTATTTTGTAATCTATATTGTAGAATTACTATTATATGGGTTTCACAAATCAATAATTTAATAACTGTAATTCATTTGTTCATCTAGAATAGAAATTGAGTATGTTTTTCGTAATATGATCAATATTATTGAAGTGACTGTCTGGCCCGAATAAAGATACATATGTTTAATGTGGCCTGCTAGATGGAAAAGGTTGGATATAGCTTCCATTAACTTTCAAAATTTCATAATTAATTTTTGGTCCGTTCTTCATATTGGAAGGTTTTTAAAAAAAAATTTACTTTGGCCTAAGATTTCGTTGCACCCCCAAAGAATGTCTTTCCCAAAATAATCAAACTTTCTATTTAATAATGCAGTGGTCTGTGTTATTGGGACATGGTTATTTCTGGCCAACAGGCAACCCCTGTTTTCAAGTGCTTATTGACACGTGAGGACATATGAGAAACAAGCAAATGTGAAAACTACCTGATTGATTGTATGAGAGAACACCTGTCATTAATGAGGGCACAGTTGACTGTGGAAATTAGCCTGGAGGCAACTGGGATGACACTCACACCTTGGGTTAGGTGGGATTCATAGGCCCTTCTCTCTTTCTCTCTCTTTCCCCCTCTCTCTCTCTTTCTCTATCTATCTATCTATATATATATGTGTGTGTGTATATATATATATATATATATATATATATATATATATATATATATATATATATATATATATATATATACTAGCTTAGTACCTGTTAAAAATGATAGGATTTTTAATTTAATCTGTGGCTAGATTGATATTTTGGATTATTCCTGTTTTTAAAGATCATTTTCAGTCACAAATCTCACTCTCCTTCATCAGCTTTGAAGTGAGGAAGATAGTAAAACTGTGCCTGTGTGTCAGCTACAGCAGTCAGATACACTTTAGCTGCTGGCCACATGTCTCCCTTTCTTCCTCTCTCTAATCAGCTTTACAGAGAAGAAGAGACTAAATCTTACGTCATGATGTGAATATACGAACAAACTGTGGTCTTTAGATATAGATATATATATATATATATATATATATATATATATGTACAAAGAAAGCCATTTATTATAATCACAGATTGAGAGTCTTTTAGATAACAATAACCAGCAGATAATATGAAGTAAAGAATATGAACACTGGAACAATTTATCTTTATTGTTAGGAATTCATTGTTATGTTGATAAATTCATTGTCATAAAAATCTTTCTATGTTAAAAAAATGATATGATTGATATGAATACTTTGATATCCTTTTTAAATAATTTTGTATGAACTATTCGAGAGTGACTGACTTTGATAACATAGCTATTTGATAACTTTATCCATGATTAAAATAAACAGCTTCCTTTATGAATGTGAGTGATTGAGTGAAAAATAATGATTATTTGTATGCAGTTATACCTGATTATTTGAATCAGTATAATTGTTTTCAAATACCAGGCCTGAAAACAGTTGGTCAGTGTAAATGCAGTCATATTTACAGTGGTGAAAGCACTAGCTGTTGATGAAGCATAGCTTGAACTCTGTTATTACTTCCACTAAATAAACAAATACAATAAATGCAATAGAATAAAGAAATATCTCCATCTCGTCAAAAGTATAATTAACTTTCAAATTCATCACTGTGCTTTTGTAAATGTTGTCATGTAGAAATATCCTCCATTGGCTATGACGGCCCAAGCCATTGTCCAATTAAATTCCTCTAACAGTAAGACTACCTTCTAAAACTGGACAGCTACTGACTAAGTCCATTTAAACCTAACTTATGAGTGGATCTTACGCACAGGTATGCTTCCCACCTTCATTTTTAGAAACCCATGGTTTTAGCCTTTACGTTTTGCTCTGATTTTAACAACATAACTCTGAAAACTACTTTCTATTGAAACCTAAGTCATAGACTAATAATTCTATGTAGTATTCTGCTCGCTAGAAAATGTCAACCAATACTGTCGCCCAAAATATCAGGATTGGTTTCTTCAGTTTTTAAGGTGTTCTGACTGGCTTATGCATGTATGCACCAAGCTGCACCAATGGAGCTAGAGGGTTGAAAATTTAACTTTTTGCTCCTCATTATACCTTGAAACATCTTTTGTTTTTGTTCACACCTAGTTTGTATCAAGCAGCATCCACACTGTTTTTTTTTAAAATTCAGACTTTTTTAATGATCACTGTCAAACAAAAGGCAGAGAAGTAACTTATCCATTGATCACCCCTTACCCCTAACATGTATTCTGATAGCATGATGTATTGGAAGGTGATCCATAAAAAATTAAAAGAGGGGGTGATCATTGAATGATACTTCTCTCACTTTTTGTTGGGCAGTGATCCCTAAAAGAGTCTAAATTTTCAAAAAAACAAGCAGGCACAAACTAAGCGATCAATTTAGCATAAACTTGCATGGGAAATCCCCCCCCCCGTCACTGAATACCTATTTAAAAGGGAAATTTGGAAAAAAAAATCCAAAACATACGTCCTCATCGTAAAATGTGAATATTGAAAAGGTAACATTGAATTATATATATTTGTATATTGATACTAATATACGTTTATTTTTATGTTCATCTGTTTGTTATTTGTAGAATCATGCAAGCCAAAGATGGTGACAAGATCGAGAGAAGCTCAGACACGACCATGTTGTTGGCCCGTACCACAACAATGGTGGAAATTCTTTCAAGTGAGAACAAGAACATAAAGGAGAAGAACAAAACATTACAGGAAGAGCTGATTCGTACCAGGAAGCGTGTGGCAGCACTACAAAAGGTATAACACGTAATACATCATATATCTATAGCGTAAAAAAAGGTATACATGTTGTACTTACAGGCACATATCATAACAAATCTTGTTTACTCAATATTGAAATTCTTGAACATTTGTGGTGTTGTAATGAACATCTTAATATTTTTTACAAAAGTATCTACATTTTGAGAACAATAAATATTCTAAATATTCTGAAGTATTCTGTAGACCTACAGCTCAGTTGCTAAAAAAGCATTTTCTGATATTTGATCTATTTCTTACTGAATGTTTATAGCATCTTAGTCCACTGAACCTTCTTTGAGTAAAAAATATGTTTGGGTTGATTAATTCTTGACCATGCATAATTCAAAACATTTCTATCGTCATCTCAATCGAAATAAGATGCTGAAAAAAATGGATTCTATTTATCATTCAATAATTGCTTGAATATTGCAACTTCTTGGTGATTTTGAATTTTACTCAGAATTGTTGCTAGTATGCCACCAATTTTCAAGCACCCTTGGTTTTAGACTCAAACTGGATCATCCATTTTGCTGGACCCACAGAGGTCACATAATAATTACTCAGTAACTCACCTAGACCCACTAATTATGCAGATTTCATATCTTTAAAGCATTTGGACTGTTATAAACTTTGATTGAACGAATATCAAGTGTGAATTAGATGGTTGAATGCAATACATTGACATAAATGATGCAGTTTATTGATTTGAATGAAACAGATACAGGTGTATCAATCAAACGAATACAGTACTGTACTTACAAAGAATTCAAAGTTCAACTGCTCCTACCACTCTTTCTCCTTACAATTAATCAGAAAGGTCTGGGATTGTCAGGATCACTCGTTGTTTCACAAAAGACTTGAGGCATTTAAGGGGTTTCTTCCTGGACACTTGAAGTTGAAGGATCTGTAAGATGTTGAGCTACTGCTATGAAACTCATTATTCTTGGTTATCTTCTTAAACATATCGAGACAAAAGTTATTTTATTACCACTACATGTAATACCACTGTATTATTGACTTACTCTAAACTTTTGGCTTAAGACAACTCAGGGCTACAAGTAATGGCCTGCAAAACTTATTTGTACTGCAAAGCAATCCAGACCACTATATCCTTGTGGGCTAAGTAAAATACAAGGGAAATAATTGGAGTTTTTGTCAATTCAGGATTCAAGTGAAAAATCTATAAGTACTCAGTTAGTATTTGTGTTCATGTCATGAGGACTTGTTTCCTCTAAATCCACAAATATTTTCTGTCAAAATTCTAAAAATGTCAAAAAGTCAACAACCAATTGTTTCTGTATCATCTACGCCCATCTAGTGAGATATTTACCATTATAGATATGTCAGAATCACATTTAACCATTGGAAACATATCATGCTTAGTTGGCATATGTCAGTCCCAGAACTGAGGTATCAAATTTAGTCCAATATTCACTCCCTCATTAGGCAGCATTGTATCCATCAGAATGTTGAGTTCATGGCCTCTGAACTGACTTGATCCATGAGAGAAAATCTTGGATGCTTGAAAAGTCAACTTATATCCTGGCATATACAGTATTTGTTCTTAAATCTTTCACTTTGTATCAGTTTTACTTTTGTCATACATTTTATCTCTTTCATTTCATTCATTTCAGTGTGAACAAGAAATCTCTAAAGTCACTGATGAATACCAAACTTTGGAGCAGAAGTCTAGAAAACTTCAGCAGTGGGAAGCAGCCTACAGGCAAAAGCTGGAAGAGGAAAACAAGAAATTAACACTTGAAAACCGAAGTTTAAAAGGTGAGAAAATTGCCTTTTAATATTTCTATCTTGCATTAGAAAGGAA
This sequence comes from Thysanoteuthis rhombus, assembly GCA_963457665.1. Classification (NCBI taxonomy): domain Eukaryota; kingdom Metazoa; phylum Mollusca; class Cephalopoda; order Oegopsida; family Thysanoteuthidae; genus Thysanoteuthis; species Thysanoteuthis major. The sequence goes on along the minus strand of OY735212.1, from coordinate 45,433,017 downwards.
GTATGAAGTCTTGATAACTTTTGTTCATCACATGAAAGAATAGGAAGTTTTTTCCCAAGATGTTTTAATTTCAAGTCAGCTAGCAATGCTGATACGAAAAAGTAACTAGAAACAATGTTATATTACAGTGGATTCCAGCAGAATACTAAGTCATGTGAAAATCTAATATGATTACAGGAGTCTGGAGAAGAGGATTTACAATAAAACCTATTCCAGAAAATATCGCTAAGCTAGGCTATGTTTTATTCTATTCTTGAACTGTTCGTCCTACTAATCAACTATTCCTTGTAAACATGTTCTATTTAACTGGAATCCAATTAATTATCATGTGTATATTTTTTAATCAATAATTCTTTAATTATAATTGTTTTCATATTTTACTTGATGATTGATCAATTTCCATTTTTTAGATTTTCTTTAATTTTCTGTTCTTAATATCTCATTTATGTACAAACAATTAACAAATGTTCAAATATTTACAGAACAATTACAAGGCATTGGAAACCCACTTACACAAGAGGTGAGTAATATTACACCCTATTTTAGATTTTCTAACTTTGACTAATTTCATACATTCGACTGCCCTTCATTACTAAATGACTAAAAGAACAATGTGTGAATCAGGGCAGGATTCTTGAAGAGATTTGGTAATTTGCAACAGTATACTTGGAAGTCGATTAAAAATATTTTTAGCTGTGGCTATTTTTATTCACTTAGTTCTAATGCCCTTGGGAAAGGTACAAATCCATTTCTATGTGCTCTGTCCTCTAGCCAGATATCTTGACAAAACATGTCTTGTTTCTAGTATGCCACAATGGTTGAAAGTGAAGGGTGGGTGATTGAGCACTTGAACAAATCTCTCTATCTTAACTTCTGCCGGACATTAATAAGTGTAAAAAGTTACATACATTGTTAACTTAGATGGGGGCCAATATGATATGTATATTTAATGTTTATGTATATATTGATAAGTTAATTTATGTATAAGACTTGTGTAACGTACGATTTATATACAAAACATATTTGCACATATATTGACAAATTTGATAATTAAACATAACATACAATTCCACCCATCCCCGACACACACATACAAATGCCATCTTAGGACTTATTTCTTATACTTTTCTATATCTCTTGTTTCAGATGAGTGAAAATGATATGAGGACTGAACTGAGGAAGAAAGAAGCAATTGTTGCCAACTTGATGTCTGTCAGTAAGTAAACACCTCCTGTTCTAGCTTTATCAATCAGGTCTCAATAATTTTTTTCTTAGTCATTTAACCATTCAGGCTTATAAAATATCAAAATGATCTGCCACTTAATTCTGTTAGTATAATAATTATGAGCTACTAATATTGTAGATTATCACTTGTTGTTATTGCTGTGTTATTAGATAGTTGGATGGCAGGAATCCTATTCAGGAAAGTGTCAAGTTCTTTATACCTGTATGTGACTATTTACTTGCTAAGCTGAGTCTGAACCAAGCTCACAGCCGTGGACACTCAGTGATGATCAAATTGTAACGATACTCAACTACACTAGCTTGTTAATCATTGCTTGACACTGAGGCACCTATACTAAGTATGGATGTATATAAATGATATAATTGAGGCATAGTGAAATAATTCTCTCTCTGTTGCAGCTAAATGTTTTGAAGAGATTACATTTTTGTGTGTCCTTTTCTAACTCTTTTTTTCCTTATTTTTTTCTCTGCAGATAAAGAATTGCAAGGTTCAAAAGATCAGATGCACGTGGATGTTGTGAAATCTCGTCAAACAGTTGAGCAGCAGAAATCTGAGATTGACATCTTGGATAACGCCTTAACGAATGCCCAAAGCAATGTTGTACGGCTGGAAGAAGAGGTCAGCTTACTTTTCAGACTATCCTTTTCATCCCGAGAAAAAATTGATTCACTTCATTTATGAAGATTTTTCTTATATTAGGCTTTAATTTAAAAATCTGTTCCAATTCGATTTAAAACTTGACCATTAAATAGAAACTTACTGTCCATAGTTTTGAGAGGAATCATTGACAACACGAACAACAAAAGGAGCTCAATAATCAAATAAATTATCTATTAGTAGAATTATTACTATTTGTTTTACATGTTTCTTGATACGGTATCATTTTCTCTGAATTATTCTATTACCCGTTTTTACATCAGAGAAGAAAAGAAAATGTATTAATTAGAGCTTTGTGAATTTTCAAGCCTTCAGTTTTGGTTCTTGGTGGCAATGAAAGAAGGAATTGGGCTTCTCTGACCACTTTTGATTTTAAAAAAGTATCTATGAAAAATGCTATTTAACATTTCTAATAAAAGGAAATTAATTATCAGTATGTTAAACACTTACAAGAAGATTCTCTTTATTGCACTCGAAATTCAGGTTAAAATATGCAGCAGATGTTTTATAACTTGATTGATCACCTTCCCAAAATCAATCTCTACTTTCAGTTGTTCAAAGCTTTACTTTAGGACTGATTACTGGTATTTCACAAGATTAGCTGACATAGTAAACTAAATGTACTTTTGGTCTTAGTTGAGTTATACCTCTACAATACTAATACAAATTTGATTTTCGATCCTTTTATATCATACACAGTCAGATAGGCTGAGATGGCAAATTCCTCATTCATTCAAGTATTAGGTTTGTCTAACTGTTTGGAATCTCTTGATTGTTTTGTCATTGTTGTCCGAAAAACTCACTTAATTCCCACCAATATCAGAGCTCAATGTTTGAGCCTAGTTGAAGAAGAAAGATTTTGAATACTGATTCACTAGAGAGACAATTCCTCCCCACTCAGCAGATCTATGTAACATGATTTTTCCCTACTCCTATTCGACCTTGAGTTATCTGAAGCATAAATATCAAGTATGGATGTGCATTAGTTATATAATGAAGACATTGTGGAAAAACTCATTTTAATGCTCCTTTTGATGATTTGATTAGTAACGTGCCTTGTTTTCTCTTTTGTCTTACAGTGCAAGAAGAAGCAGTTGTATATGGAGCGGCTTGACCAACTGCAGAAGGCATTCGGTTCCCTCCAACTGGCCACTGAGAAACGTGAACAGATGGAACAACAGCTGCGCAATAAACTGGAGAAAGAACTTGATCAATTACGGCAACAAGAACTGGTATGTTACTAATATCACTTTCCCAAAATCAATCTCTTCTCTCGGTTGTTCAGAGATTTACTTAAAGACTGATTACCGACATTTCACAAAATTAGCTGACATTGTAAACTAAATGTACTTTTGGTCTTAGTTGAATAATGACACAACAATGTACCATTACAAATTTGATTTTCAGTCCCCTTATTCATATCATGTGATTGCATGTGAATTGATTTCATATCAATAAACAGAAATCCCACATCTGTTTCCTTGCATTATTTCTGTACTACTCGACCCTGTTATTTATATTTCCATCCATCAATTTCTGTATATTTTTTTTCTATCCCAATACCCAAGGATTTCAAACTGATATGTGCTTGCTCCTTTTTCCCTTGTAACCCCTTGTGGATGTTACTAATAAGAAAAGTCACCTGGAATTTTGGGATTGAATCTTTTCATTATACCATGAATCATTCGGACTAGTATCCTTATTTTTATTTCTTGATATTTATTTACACAATGTTTTCATGTAAGATTGAAATATTGTGATAAAAACGAGAATGAGGACAGAAATTTGAGTAATTCATGGAATGAATGTATTCTGGGCTTAGAGTATGGTACAGGCCTCCCCTGTTATAACATGGTTTGTGTTATAACACAGGTGGATGGTAGCCCCCCCCCCACTAGATCAATCTAGCTCCAAAATAGCTAAATTAAATCACAACTCGATAATAAATTGGTCGGTTTTCTTGGACCTCCAACTTCTACATTGTAACAGGCACTGTCTGTATTGCATTAGAGTAAGTCTATTTTGTTCCCTATGTAATGAACACTGGAGGACAAACTTCTCTAGTTAGACTATATAGTCTATACAGATTTATCTTGATCCACTGTGCCTTACATGTCATGTATTCAACATGTGAAAGAGGAGATTTATTCCTTATAGATCTCTTCTGATCCAATCAGAAATAACTGATCTTATAAAGTCCATGGTAAAATAAGCTGGATGATACACTTCCATAGTAGTTATTAGGATCTGCTTTTTGTTTTTATTGCAAAAGTACCAACTGGAGTGTGGCCAAATAAATTTTGTGGGCAAACAAGAAAATATATTCACTGGCCCAGTCCGGAACAAGGCAGTAATAATGGCACTCCCAATGCAGGTTAAATTTACAAGCAATGGGTTGCCATGTAGCAAGTATTCCAGATATCAGTATGTTTTTGTGGGCTTAATCACACATGGATGGATTGTTGTGTTGGAATGGTCAAGAAGCTAGTTTTGCAGAGTTTGACTGAAATGAAAGGATTTAGAAGGTTTCTTATGAATCCCAATTTCAGATGGGGGATGCGTTGGGTTATAGAATGATGATTCCTGAATTGATGAACGTGATGGTCGGAGAGTTGTCTGGTATTTAGCTTCAGATTCCCACCATTTCACTTTAGAAGTGTTGAAAGAGAAAATATCTTTTTAATTATTTAGATAATGATATTTCTCATTGACTTTTATTGTACAATGACAATTATCGTTATTTCAAAGAATTTTCTTTTTTTTTTTTTTCTAAATTGTTCTTCAGGAAAAAAATGAATCTGGGAGCCTGACATTGAAAGGGAAGAAGGATAAACCTCATATGCATGAAAGTGTGGATGAATTAAAGACACAGTTGCAAGAGAAAGAAAGGAAGTTATTGGAGTTGGAAGCTAAAGCAGCCAAGGTTCGATAGGAATCAATCTTTTTCCTTGAAAATTCATCATTTTTTTTTTCTAAATGTTTTGAACCTAAAATGAATTTCTCTTACATTTTGGTTCCTCTGGCTAATCCAAAATTTAAAAAAAAAAATTAAAATCTTGTAAGCGTACATTTGTTTTGACAATACATGTATGTAAAAGAATTAAATTCACACGACTCGAAGTGAGTACACATTGAAGAAAAAAAATCTGTAGCCATTTTGGTTCTCCAAATTCAAACAATTCAAGAAAAATCTTCATTCACTTTAACTTGTTTTATTAAACTCATTAACATAGAGTTCAAAACTAGTTAAAAAACAAGCTTTTTATATTAAAGGAATAAACATTCTTATATTTAATTCTAAGGTAATGAAAACATTTGAATTAGAAATGTCAGAGTTTTTTTTGTGTCATCAAACTTGTCTTTAGGTATCCCATCATGCAAGTTCATGATGTAAATCTTAATCTTTTTTTTAAATTTGGGATTAGCTTCATTCTTTTCAGCTTCCTCACTCTTCTACCTGCTTCTTTTTTCATTCCTCTCTTCCCTCCTTTCATCCTTCAATTTTCCACATGAATAAAAAAGAAGTTTATCGTTAAAATTATTTTAATTTTTATTCATACATTTTTTTTATTTTTATTATTCTATTCCTTATTTTTCTATTTTTTCAATTAAGAGATTTGACCCCCAAATTATGTAAAACTCTTTACTTTAATATAATTTGCCAACTAATCGTTTGTTTTTCCTGTTTTTTCTAGTGGGAACAAAGATGCCTTACAGAAACAACGAAGAAACAAATAGAACACAATACAAATACAAATTTAGGGTAAGTGAAAGATTTGACATTTTGTTTTAATTCTTCAATTTTTAAGTGTTGATCTTTAACTATAAACCCTTTAGTGCTCTGAATCATTTCCGAAAAATCATGATTTTGGTAGTCATTAACTTGTTTGATCCTTTTGTGTACCTTGTTTAAACTTTCATAAAAAGGACACCTCAAAAAATCTTTTGAGACTTATTCAAAATCATGGTGCGGTGATATATCGAAAATATATGTATGAACTAAAATTTCATTTTTTCATTAGTCGTGATTTAGATATCAATTTTTTTTTTTAAAGGAATATCACTTCAGAATAAAATAATTGGTAATTTTGTAATTATGTCCCTTACATCTGCTCAGGGATGTGTCATTCTTAGCCAGGAATTTGTCAACTTTCTGTTATCGGGCCAGAATGATCATGGGTTGATTTTTCATGATTCGTAAACTAATCGCCATTTCTGAAAACATTTCATCTTGAAGATAACAAGTCAGCAACTCATAATGTGATAATATTTGATATCAAAGAAAGAATAATTACAAGTAGTTTTTAGGCAAAAAATTAGGTTCTGTAATAAGTCTAGTGGATACTATGGACAACGAATCAATATACCAGCATGACCATGCCGAATAGCATGGCTGGAAGCGAAAGAGTTTTAAGAAATCTTGAAATAAATGTTGTATTGTTTTTTTTATTAATTTCCAATTGATTAATGCTTGCACCTACTTCTTACTAAGATCATCTCTTTTTATTCTTCTACAGGGATAAAGACAATCAGGCTGCTGTCTTTCAAAATAGTGCACTTGAAATGGAAAAGGTATTGGCCGAGTCAAAGTCGGAAAAATTACGCCACATGGAAGAGGCCTTTCAGGCCAAAAAGAAAGCAACTGAACTTGAAACAAAGTAAGTTTTAATTCTCAAGTAGTTATGAAACATATGACACTATAGAAAGCCAGTTAGCCAGACTCACTTGAAAACTGATGAAACCTATGTCGACAGTTGTGGTTGATAGTTTTTAATTTTTGGTCAGTTCCCCTTGAGAGACATCCATATTTTGTGTTTTGTTTCATGATGAAGAATGGAATAAAAGCAGGTTGATCATTGATTCTACTACCTGTATTCTGGTTCCGCTATTTACCTGGATTTGAATTTGCTGAGAATAAATTCTAATTTCATGGGTTGTCAGAACAACCTGCCGCTAATAGTTTTCATGTTGTTGCAGCTGTTGGTATAAACTGAAGAGCTTTCCTTTTTGGTCTTTTGCAATACATGACACAATCTGTTTGGATTTAGCCTCAGATATTGTTTCTAATGAATAAGCAAAGCACTTCTTTATATTTGTTAAGCTTAGCTTATTCAGTCATAGTTTGATGTATAACATTACTGAATATGGAATTAGCATATTTCTGTATTTTGTTTCACATGTATTTACCAATCTATGAATATCGATGATTTCTGTATTTGGGAGCATATAGGGACTTCGGAAATTATCTGCTGAAATGCAGAACCAGAAAGATGGATTTTTCTAAACAGAGAGAGAAATTCTCAAAAATAGGGAACATGACCTTTGCTGGTCTGAATATGAAGAGTTGGAGAAAAAACTATAAATGAGAAGAATTCAGGGAAATGTGTTTGAAAAAAAGATTATCTCAGTTAGAATGAGGGAGGTCATGTATGCCATCAAATATAGTGACATATACAGACAACAGGAATGTGTTTGTGTGTGTGAATGTATAGATTGAGGGAGAGAAAGAGCGAGAAACATTGTTTTTTACCTAATTTTTATTCTTTATTTTTCCTTCAGAGTGAAAGAACTTCAGACAAGTTTGGTTGAAAAGGAAGCCATGGTGAAGGCGTTACAACGGTCGACGCTCGGTCGTAGCAATGGGGTACACACTCTCCATTGCACACCCCTGCACTCATCCCTTATTTCTACAGGGTCTCTAACTCGACAGGCAAGCACCAGTCAAGTAGATGACTCCACTTTTAGAGATTTTGGTCTCATCAAGCTCACAAAATCAGGTATGCAAATAAACAGTGGATTTATACCATGAAAATTCTGCCCTGTGCCATTATTTGATGTTGTATATCTTCTATCATTGGAAAGCTGAAAAATTATGAAAACTATTTTCATTGTTATCTCCGGCTAAATTTCTTAGTAATTATCTTTATTACACACTGATTTATTTGAGTTGTTATCCTCATTTTGATTGTTTTAGTTGAAATGTTTTGGCAGTTGTACCCACAGGCAGGGCTTGATTTAGACTCTGGGGGGCCAAGGCCCTTCATGCATGGAAATTGAATTACATACATAGAAAAGTTAAATGAGTTATACATTTGGAGTAAAATCACATAGTCATGTAATCATATGGCAGCAAAACACCCAATAGATTTTTAAGTCAGAAAATGCTACCAATCACTGTAGACCCGACTTACAAGCTATAACTTTAATGATTTCTCTAAAACTATTGAAAGCATTATAATGAAATTATTTTCGAAGAAACAATTTTTTTTAACATAATATTTTTGTATAGAGGAGAGAACTGGAGAGACCATGGGGTTGATTGCTTCATTTACTCCCTTCTGAATCTGGCCCTGCCATCCAGCTTTCTCCAGATGCCTGTTGTATTCAGCAACATTCTCAGAATTTGAACAGAACCCTTATTCAATCCCTAGGAGTTGATTGTTCTTGTTCTGGTCTCCATGCCAAGGGATATCATTTTTGTGATACTGTTTTTGCTCATTTAGCTGAATGAGAGTTATCTATCTCTGTGGACTGAATTAAAGGGTTCAATAAGAAATTCTGAGAATGCTGTTGAGCATCACCAACTTGGGCTTGAGAAACACGGCTATTTTCAAGAATCAAATAATCATCAAATTCTGTAACAGTTATCATTTATTGATGATTAAAATACTGTTCTTTCTGAGTAAAAGTGTTTCAGAATGTAGCATGAATATCATTAACTAAAAGACATTTTTTTAAAAAGCTATTGAAAAAATTTCCAGCTGATATTTTTTTAAAAGTGTATGTAATTTTCTGGAAGTTATATAAAGAAATTTTATTGAGATTTTATGAAATTAAATGATAATTTTGTTGATATTTGAGTATTCTTAGATTCTATTCACGCTACTTCATGGTGTCAGTTAAGGTCTATCATGGTCAACTATATTATTGCGTATGACAGGTAGTTGAAGAAGCCTAGTGGATACAACAGCCAAAATGTTGAAGGAAATACTAGTCAAAGGTTGACTCCTTGAGGTAAAAGGAACTCGAGTTTGAGTGTTGCCTGGACCTCATTCACTATTTCCAATCTGTTTCCTTACTGATGTAGACTGATGGTTGCAATAAAAAGCAACTAAAATTAAGATGAAAGAAATTCTAGTAAAAAAGTGACAATGCTTTATTCAATAGAAAATAATGCAAGATAATATTATTGGGGTGGTATTCATTCATTTCAGTCTCTTATTATTTTGAAGAAAAGTTTTCTTGGATTCCTCTTTCTATGTTGTCTGTATTTATATTTTCTTTTTTGTAACAGGTAGTGCCAGTGACCTAGGATTGAACTCGTCTTATGCAGTTGATATATCATGCCAAGAAAAACTCAATGTTTCTTCTGATGTAAGTTTTCAAAAGAATCTTTTGGGAATTATCTGCTAAAAAGCAGAACCAAAAAGATGGACTTAAAAAGACTTTTTACAAAAAGAAAAAAAAATGCACAAAAACTTTTAAAAAAAATATTTAAAAAAAAAAAGGCACACTCAAATCACCTTGTGTAGGAATTGCACTGAGAAATTAAAGAACCGGTCGTTGACCAGAGACAAATTGCCTTGTAAGTACTTTGTTAACCATGTAATTATATAATTATTTATTTATTAATGGTATTTATTTTCATAATTATTACAGTGCATGATTTGAAGAGCAACTACAAAAAATTTTTGTTTTTGTAAAAAGTAAAGTTTTAGGTGAATTTTTCCAGGCAGATAAAATGAAAAAAATCATTATACATATTCATCCATGTGATTGCATTAAAAATATATTAATCTTTAATGTTAATGGACTATTTTCATGATTTACTATTGTTTAATTTTTTTTTCTTTTCTAGATTTTTATCGATTGACATGTTTATAGCATTTATTTCAATACACTACAACTTGATTTTTATGTTATTTGAGCTGGAAAAAAAAAAAAAACACAAGATTTATATCCAAATTTATTTTATTCATCTTGTGTTGATTTCGAATACAGAGGAAGCCATTTTGTTATCATCATAGATGATATTATCAAATCGTAATTGTCATCGAAATCAATCAGTCTGAAACACTTTATCCAAATTGAATGAAAAATTCGTTTTGAACATCTATGAATTTCATATCAATTTTTCATAAGGTCAAGTTGTTTATAACAATGAATGTAAAACGTTCCAATTTTTAAATCCTTTGTTTAATGGTATCACCTGGTTATTGTAGTTTTAAGACCCTGTCTTCAAGCGATCACAGTGAGCAGCTTCCTCTGTATAATTAAAATGAAAGTGATCTAGAATAATTTCATGAGATTTATCGAACTCATTTGGTATGGTTTTCTGATGAAAATCAAATATAAGTTCCTCAGAATTAAGACCTGTTTCTGACTTCATGAGATAGTTCAATAGAAATCAAGTTGTGACCATACATATATTTGATTTAATTCACTTTTTCATTTGGAGAGGGTCCATAGAAAATTCCTTGTTACCAGATCACATTTTGAATTCGAATAACATTTTTTTCTTTTTCCTTTTTTTCAATAGAGTGATGAAAATAAAGAAGAATTCAATTTATGGCAAGTTTGAAGCGTCTCCTGTTCCTCCTATTAACTGTAACACTACTATTGCTACTACTCCCATTGCTGAGGATGATTTTGTGATGACGATGATGACAACTATGATTCGAAAAAATAAAAAAATAAAAACGAAATAAAAACGCATGTCATCTGCTGTTCGATGAAGATGAAGAAAAAGAGCTGATCGATGCTGGCTCATCGGAAAAAAAAAAGACTGTTAAAAAAAACCATCAGGAAATAATAATGTTAATAATTATAATAATGTATGAATGTATGTAATGTATGTATGTGTAATGATAGTCAGCTCCTTGGCGCTGGCCTGCTAAGGGGAGACAACTGCTATTTCTTTTCTTTTTTTTTTTTCCAATGTTATCCATATGTACAACTTGAACCCACATCCTGTTCCTTATTTGATAGTATGTCTCAGGACACAATTAGAAAAAACATTTCTCTTTTCCCAATCTGCTTTTTATTATACTCGAAATCCCGGTTATACCATGGTTCATCAGTTTCTTTCGAGATTCCCGCGGACGGAAAAAAATGCTAGTGTCCTATCTCGGTGCACTGGTTTTTAAAATGAGATTCTGATAACTTTGGATAAAAACTTCCGTACACTTTTCTTTGTATTCTTTCCTTCGATCCATTCTAAACAAAATCCCCTCCGTTTCTTATTCTCAATCCTGGGTTACCTCCCTTGAACTGGAAAGGGCGGGAAAAATAATTTGATACTGATATTGTGACAAATTTCATTAATTCAGAGATTAATTCTGTTAATTTCCATTCATGTTATTTCTTTAGTTGTGATTATCAAAAAAATATTTTTTAAGCAATTAGAATTATAATATTCTATAATTATGGAGTCCTGTTTTTGTTGAAAGGGAGAAAGAGTCACTTTTAGAGAATTGGATATTCTAGCTTAGTTTTCATAAAAAGCTAAGTCAGAATGATATATGAAGAATTAAAGACTGACTAACACCTCATCAATGTGCAGTCCACGTATTCGTTCTAACGATTACAAAAATATACTCAATCAAAAGGGTTATAATCTATTTGGATTATAATCACGTTATGCTTGATTTTCCTTTGCCGGTCATTTTTCAGCATAGTCTGATTTTGCAAAGCAATAATGTAGCTTGATTGATCGTTGATTATAGACTTGAAAGATACAAACAGCACGACTTTCTTTGTCTATAAAAACTGATACAGACCTCCTGGATTTACATAATGTACTCCTTCTATGTATAGAAAATTGCTGAGGTAGCCTGATATTTTTCATTACTAAGAAGAAAAAATGCTCAATGACATTTGAAGTTAATTCATTTTGATTACAGATCCTGAGCTAGTCTGGGCTTATTTTCTCAGAAATGATGTATACGAAGGACTTTTCAGAGTAATTTTGAGCAATTTGCCCATTATTTGGGACAGGGATGAAATTACATTTAATATCTTGGAAATTTAAAATAGATATTATCCAGGAGCCAGAGTTGAAATTGTTTATTTTGTTTGCTTAATAGTTTATTATATATATATATGTATATATGTATATATATATATATGTGCACAAAATCTTGACATTTGGATATGCACTTCTCCAATTCTCTGTTTCGTTACAGGCTTATTTTCGTGCAAAATTCTCTTCCTCCTTCTTCAATTTTCTTCCATTTTTTTTTTCTTAAAACTCTACTCTTTCTCCCAAAGATTGGACTTATTTTTACATCCTGCATATTCTAATCAGTTACAGCTTTCTTTTCATATTTCTAATCAGACTTGATAGATTTTTTTACATTGGGGAAAATAACCTCTAAACATGATTTTGCAGTGATGAAATTGTTCTCCCAATCCTGCATCTCTTCATAGCTTTTTTTTCTCCTCACTGGAAACATTATTGCTTATAAACTTTTTCCAGTTTTCTCACTCAGTTTTACAAGAGACAAATTAAAATAATCAAAGTAAGACTAAACAAATCGTTAGAATAGAAAAAATAGCCTTTTGCAATAGAACTTCTTAATGATAGAGTACACATATTAATGAACCATTTTTTTTAGTTGGCAGAAGGCTAGTATTGTGACATATCCCTAATATGGAAGGCCATTGGTGGCATAAGAAGGGATGGAAAATAGTGTTTCTTTCAGTGAACAGAATTATTAATTTTTCTCTTAAGATTTTAGTCAAATCCAACAAAAAGAAAAAAAAACATCATAAATCCACGATTAAATTTGTTCACAACGTATTTCAACCTCATCAAAATGGATGAGTCTTCGTATCTAAGAAAAGACCCATGCATTTCTAATTGCAAATTTTTAAACCTAACAAATGATTGAGTTCTTTTGAAGTTGTATGCTTTGGTAATCACTTCAGCAAACCATGGCTCTCTATCTATGCTTAATAAATAGAAGGCCAAATCAAAAGTAATACATTTCTGTTTCAAATTGAATTTTTTTAATAGATTTGAAAAGAAAATGTATAAATTTTAGGATTTTTTTTTGTTGTGTCTTGTCATAACCATCTTGGGAAAATATTGTGACAATCACATAGACAACAATTTGTGAACATTCTCACTTATCATAAATGTTACAATATCAGTTTTATGAATTCGGCTGTGGTTGTTCTTGAGTTATTGGCCACCAATTATAGACGATAGGGAGTAGTATTTAATCTATTCTGATTTATGGTGAATTGCTTTCACTAAACCCAGAAGTTTCTCTTTTAATGTGATAATAAACCTGGGTGGGGCAATTTTCAACCCAGGAATAAGTGAATCTGAATTATCATGTCAAATGAGTTTCTTAGTTTCTTTTATTTTTTATGCTCTCTCCCTTAAAAATGAAAAAACTAACAAATGAAAAACAAAAGATGGTGGGTGAAGGGTGTGGTCTTTGATTGAAGCAATGATGGCATCACCTCCCCTCCTCTATTGTTCAGGTTGTGTATCTTTTTCAATTTTTCCTCCCCCTCAACCCCACCTTTATTTCAGTTTTATCCCACTATCTTGATTGTACATATGTATACCTGTATTTTATATCTTCATATTTATCATTTGTACATAACACGATACAGACTGTATGTATGTAGTTCCAGTGAAAGAAAGGAACAAAAGCAAAAATTTAAAAAAAAAACTTCAAAACAATAATTGAAATAAAAATATTTCTGTGACCGATTCCATCTAGTTTTTGGCATCACCAAAGAAAATTTGAAAAAAAAAAGGTTATATATATATATATATATATATATATATATATATACATATATATGTACGTAAACGCTGATGCCATCTTTGGTTGTGCCATACTTTCAATATTTTTTCAATAATATATATATTTTTATCCTGTGCTCCAGTCACTAAATAATCTTTTTTCACTTTTTTTAGACACATTTACCCTTCCCTGTATTTGAAACTATTTTAACTATTGTTATCCAGGAAACTAATCTGATTCAAGAAATAGGGGTGTTTGCTTTGTTTTTGAGGTTATCTTTCAGACTGCTGATATTTTATCTGCATCATATTTAAATTTTATACGAATTTAAACATGCTACTTTGACTAATAGATAAAAATAGAACAAAAAATATTGTTTCTTTTGCCTTCTCTGTGGAAGTTGGCATAGCTAAAGAATTCACCAAGAGAATATGGTCTCCAAAAAGAGAAAAAAATATACCAATCGTTTTTTTATACACGCACAGACATACAATTGCTTACACGTCCATATAACCACAAACATACGCACATAAAACAAAAACCGTTTGTATTCCTAGAAATACTTATCGGATTTTTTATGTGTATGTGAATGTGTAGATGTTTTTAGTGTAAATAAGTTTAATTTTTTTTTGTTTTATTTTTGTTAAAATCATTCACTTTCCAATTGCATTATTTCATCTGTCAATCTTCTTTCTCATCTCTGAATTTCCTTGAGTGAATGTCAAGATCGACTTGGATTCTCTCGAATGTTTCACCTTTTCAATCTATCCAGTTTTCCCTCTCATCAAACTGTTAACAATCAGCAACTAATAATGATATATTTTTTTCAAATATTAAAAAGAAAGAAAAAAAATAAAAGGAAAAAAGACAGAAAATATTTTGGGTTTTATATGAATTGATTTTTTTATGAATATATATATAATTATTATAACAGAACTCCTGGATTTTGTGTGTGTGTTCGTGTCCAATGGACACTGTTCTTATTTATAACTATGCAATATGAAGCATAATATTCCAAGATTATGTTTGGCAGTTCTTATCCTCCTGACAGGAGAGTTCCACAAACAGTACGAATGTAGGAAGTCAAAACACAATAAGTAAAATCAACCCCCCTTGTCTAACGAAAATCTGTGTAATTATCCAATTCTAGAAATTATTATTGTTTATATGATTTAATTAGCGGATTGAAAGCTTCAAAATTTGTCAATGTGAGAAATCCTTATGAAATGATTTAATATCAGCCTTTTAGATATTATCTCTGAAGATATTAAATTTTTCAAGCAAATGGGGTGGATCACATGGCTTTTCTGTCCAAAAGTTCAAAGTGCAAATCTCCCCTGACTTATGACTACTATTATTATTAGTATATGTATATATTTCTGAAATCTACATGGTACAGACATTTAATACTTGTCAGATAGTAAATTTGAGATCTTGTGATATATATATATATATATATATATATATATATATATATATATATATTTATCACGTACACACATTATGTCCAGAGTAGTCTGTACTTATGTATATTTGTCGAAACCAAAAATACAAACTTACTAGTGGTAATTAGTAGTGATGGAGACCATGTGCAAGTCTATATTAACCTATTTGCAGTATTTGACACATTCGTGTTATATTTCTCAAAGGCGTCAACAGTTTTGAAGGAATATTAAAGCACTAAGCAAGTTCTTTCATTCTCCATTCTATTATCACTAAAGTCAGTTTTCTATTGAAATCTAACATAATCAACTTGTTTGAATAACTTTCTTTTTTTTTCCAAGAATTCCCTAATGAAAATTTTACAGTATTCCAATTCCTCAGCCAAAGACAACCCTGTAACATTTGTCTATCTACATTCTCCACTGTTTCCTGTTAGGTGGAGTGGTTAGTCAAACATTAACATTTTTGTTGTAGAAACAACACATTTTATTTTCTTTTTTCAAAGTCTCTATTGAGTAGAGAGGAAACAAAGCAGCTAGCAGCTGATGTTATGGCTTTTGTTATCTGTGCCAGAATTTGGTCAGAAATCTCAGATCTGAATGTCAACATGATGAAAATGAAAGCAAGAAAGAAATCTGTTGGAATATTGTGTATAAGTGTGAGAGTGTATATATATTTCTGCAAACATACCTGCGTGTGTGTCTGTGAGTGCGTTCATGAATATCTGTATAAGGTGAGAAGTGATGCAATTTGAACCGTGTGTTGGCATATGAAAATTTCAATTCAAATTGATGCAATTCAAAGAAGAAATCTTTCCCTCTTAATGTATTCTCACTTGACTTATCAATTCCTGTTATATAAAATGAGCAGTGATACTCGAATTGAGGTAATGCCTGGGTTCTGGCTAGGCTAACTAATACCACAGATCAACAATATGCTGTATTAACTGGGAGTTTGAAATGTTCATAATTGCATCTATTACTTCTGTATTTTGTACTTTCAGTTATGTGATGCCAATTGAGAGTATATATCTGTACTTTCTAATTATTTATTTATTTCTCAGAACATATTTGTTCTTACTAAACCAAAGATCTATACACTCTACCACTCATCATGTACAAATGAACATATTCAGAAGTGACTCATTGAAAAAAATACAAATAAACAGGAATTGTTCTTTTGTTTCTGTACTGATTTCTGGAACCAATATTATGGAAAAAAAAAAGCAGAATTAAATAAATTATGATAACAGCCATTGTGTTTGGTTACATTGAGTTTTTATTTTGTTTGTTTTATTGCTTTTCTTGTATTTTCCTTTTTTTTTTCATTTTAAAGAAATGAAACCTGGTATCTATAATTGAACGGTATGAATGTGAAAGGGAAGAAATATAGCTTTGTAAACTCATGAAAAACAGAAAGGTTTTAATGCTGAATGTTCAAACTTTACAGGTGTGTATGAGTGTGCATGTGTGTGTGCGTATATATATATATATATATATATATATATATATATATATACACTTCACCTTAGCCTGTTATAACCCCTGTCCAAATCATAGCCAAAACATTTTCAGTAACTTTTAAGGTTGATACCTATGTAGCTCTTTGACCCCACCACCCCTCCTTCTACACTATCCCAAACATACCAAAAAATCCACCTCCACAACACTACCCCCTACCTTGACACACTCTGCCCTCCCCAAGACAAACTGCTGCTGCTTTACCAAAATCCCAATACCTGCTGGTCATTCTTACATTCAGCAGGAGGCCTCTAGTAGCCCTGACAAAAAAAACTTACCCACAATGCATAGCCCCTGGCAGTGGACTCTGGTTCCACATGGTACATTTTAATTCATACTCACACAACACACACCACTGATGATGGGAGAAATCCCGAAACATGTATGGACTATTGACATATAAGGATTAATAAACCTTACCACCAAAAACTTCACTCCCGAGTCTGTCTCACTCTCTAAAGTACACATTATATATATATATATATATATATATATATATATATATGTATGTATATAAAAATACACACACTATAATAATCAAATGTAATGTGTTTATCATAAAATTGAAATATTTTTGAAAAACTGATAATCAGTAAGTGTGAAACAAGCTTGTGAAGAATTCACAAGAATACATATATATATATATGTGTGTGTGTTATTAAGAAATAGATATCTGACAGAATGACTATAAATTGCGTGATATTATATTGAAACTCTTATTTGAAATGATCACCTCCCGTTATTACTCTGTGAATGTATCATTTAGCCTAAATAACGTTGATAAAATGAACGATTGAAGAAAATGAGGCAGCTGCAGAAATTGAAACTGCGACTGATAGGGTAGCCACTTCAACTTTGCGATGGCCCTGTCAGAAACATAGAAGTATTGAAACTAGAAAGGCTGATCAACTCATGAAATATTTTTTGCACTTGTAACACTGAATCAGGTTATACTAAGTGTAACAAGGAAATAAATTAGACATAAATGTGTCAGTAGATAATAGATGAAACTTATCAATCCTTTTTCCTTCTTTCTTAATCAACACTCACTACATATGAATCTAAGTTTTGTCAAAATGTAACCTTCTAGCGAAGTGTCATGAATTAAAAAATTTTTTTTATGTATATTTCTATTTTCCTGTTGGACTAGCCTCACACTAACCCCAACCCCCACAGCTTTCTCTTCATTTTTGCATGAATTATGAAGGATGGTTTTGAAAAAGTTGGGGGAGGTGGGGGCTGGCTCCTCCAGTGTACGTTACGTACTTACAGTGAATGATACTAACTTGACACCTTTTCTCACTCACCATCAGGAAATGACACTCAGCATTCTCCATGTTTAAAGAGGAAAACGTGGATTAAGATTTGTAAAAATAGAAAAAGTGAACTTATTTATAACATAATAGAAAACCTCGACTTCTGCATTATTATGGGTTTACTGTGTAATAGTTGAATGAATTTGAGCTTGTAATAAAAACATTTATCTTTATCCAGAAATATAAAATATATGAACTAATATTTGCCAATCAATTCATGGTATCACAAATAAGTCAATTTGAAACATAATTAAACATTCACACACTTGAAAGAGATATTGATTTTTTTTAGCCATGAAAGCAGTCTTGTTTAGCCATTTCTAATCACTGCTGTTGCTACTCTTGTTGGTAATAAAAGAAGAGGAAAAAGAAAAAAGAAGAAAAAAAGTCTTTCAGGCATGCTTGGTTGGTTTATGCTGTATGTAAATCTTTCTATGATTAATTTATAATGGTACTTGATACCTCTATTTTTAAAAGGGTATAAAAAAAAGCTTGACACATTTTCGGTCAGACCCAGTTATATCAAACAACAGAAATAGGAGGGTATGTGATGTTATCAAAAGAACACAATTCCAATCTATTTTTTTTTTACCAGCTGCTAATGAAGTCATAATAGAACTTTTGTGTTTAAAAAAGTCCAAAATGGCGTTTTACGATTTTTATTGAGAATATTACTTGCTGGATACTTACATAAGGCAATATTTTACAACTATGAGGATCAATTGATGCATAGAAAGACTACTTGCTCTTTTTCTTTTTACTACTACCATGGATGGTGGTCACATAGTTGAACTTTTGGTTCTTGTTATTAAATGATTAGAAAGGACTAAAAACTTTCCAGGTTTTGAGGAACTAAACTCATGATGGGATACCATAAGACAATTATCACAGAACAGATGAAAACCAAGGAATCAACAAATGGATTTGCCTATACATCTTCGTTGTTCAGTTATGTAATGAAAACCTTTTTCTGCAGGGGTTTCTCACTATAATGATGTTATTGTTGTAAAAGTTGGGAGAATCCCATTTACTTCATTCTTGATGACACAGTTATATCAAACAACGGAAATAGGAGGGTGTTTAATGTTATCAAAAGAACACTATTCCGATCAATTTTTTTTTTACCAGCTGCTAATTATGTCATAATGGAATTTTAGTAGACTTCCAATAGAGATCTACAGAACACATATATCTTGGCAGTCATAAAAACCTCAGGATATATACGTCCCAAATCATCTCCAAAGGGCTAATGTGAGAATGGAAGAGGGAAGGCCAAAGGTTCATTATCAGTGTAGTTTGTCTTCTAGTCCACTTGGAATAATATCAAAACCAGCAACAAAAAAATTGTACAAGATTGAATAAAAAGAAAGAAGTGTTGAAAAACCACCAAAACTTATTTGTTATTAAATTAGACTAGTTCTCAACTTCATGTTGACTTGAATTGTTCTTGTACAATTCAGGCTATTGTTTTAATGACAATCATTTGAGTTGTATAAAGAAAATATAAAAAAATTGTATAAACAAGAATGGAATTCTAAGGATGTGTCCACTCATCACTGGTGACTGCTAAAAGGGAAATGAAAACATTTCAGTAGATTATAAATGAAACTCATCACCCATTTTTTCTTTCTTCTTCATCAACACTCACTACATATGTATCTACGGTTTGTCAAAATGTAACCTTATTATGAAGTGTCATGATTTTTAGAATTTTCATACTTATTTCTTTCTTCCTGCTGGACTAGCCTCACACTACCTCACCCCTGTTTTCTCTTTGTTATTGTATGAATTAGGAAGAAGTTGGTGGGGGTGGAGTTTGGACGCCCATCACTGGCTCTGTCAGTGTACTTCACGTTGAGTGGGGGCACCTCTGAAAGGGAAACTGTGGATAAAGGTAACTGCTAGATAGGAAACTATGAATTATATCTAGAAAAACTATTTTAATCTAATATCCCATGTTCGTGAATGCTGTTGATAGTTTTATATCTATCACGAGAATCGATTATAAAAAAAAAGACGATGTCAATTAACTAGGGACAGACAAACCCTGTTAAAGATGAAGGTGAAAACTAATTAATGAAAATATGTGTTACTTCATCCAATAATAATAATAATAATAATAAATGCCAAAGCTTCTTGTTAATTTTGGTACAATTGAGGGAATTAGATTGTTGATATTTTCATAACGCTTGATTCTGTACAATGGATTCTTATGATTTCTGGGATGTGCTATCATTTCCATTACCCTTTCTCTCACTTTGTTTTCTCATTCCCCTCTTGTCTTTCCTTTTCCTTCTACCCCTATATTACTGTAGACAGAAGGATCTACTCTCTTCCTGTTACCAAATATTACACCTATCATACTGGTATTCTCAACACTTCTTGGCATTCATAGAACTTGACTTTTCTTGTTAAAAAGATCCAACAGCCGTCCCTTAACCTAATCATTCTGTTTAGCTTCTACTAGGTTTGATTCAACTCATCACTATGCAAATATACATGTAAACTCATTTGGCACTACATGTCAGTAATTTCAAAACTGGGGTCTGACAAATAATTCTTGGGGTCCATAGCAGTGTTCCTTCTGAACCTGACATTGCAAATCTTGTAGCTGAGAAATGACATCATCCATTGCACAGCTATTGAAAAACATTGTGCACAAACCTGTACCATATTTTCTTATATATTCAATTAAATATAATCCATTTAAAATAATTATGGCCTTCATAAGGTCAAGAATTGCTAATTATTATAGTTCATTAATTTAAATCATCAAAGATAAATGCTAAAAATAGCAGTCCACCAATATATTTCCTTTATAGAAGGGGACCTTCAGTTTTCAAAGTTTTGAAATCACAGCTTCAAGTTATACATCACAACCAAGAAATTTCTTAAATATCTATTCTCAGCTTTTCAATGAACAAGATATTTCTGAAAATTCAAGACCTTGGTTTCTACCACTCTTCCAATCATCATCATTAGAAATACTTGTAGATATAGAGGAGGCCACTTATAGTGATCACTGAAAAAGCTTTCCCTTTAGATAACAATACCCAGCTGATAACATTAAGCAAAGGATATAAACATTGGTAAAATTCACATTCATTGTTATAGATTATTTCTATTATTAGATTCGTTGTTATAAACAACTTCACATTATAAAAAAAAAATATATATATTCATTTAAAAATTTGTTACTTAATTTTGAATGTAGTATTTGCGACCGACAGATTTTGATAACAATAACTGTTTGACATCATTATCTGTGATAATAATAAACAGCTTCTTCTGTATTATATTCTAGCACTTTCTCCTGTCAGCACCAGTTTTTAAAGACTTCAATATTCAGCTTAGGTTGAAGGTTTGTCCACTAAACAAGAAATTCCAGTCAAAACTTCCGAGAGAAAGATCAAGGCATGTATTGACATCTGTGGTTAATCCTGAGATGCCGTGGGTATTTTTTGAAATGTACATGTTAAGAACTTTTGTTGCATAGCAATATAAATGAAGACTGACTTTTAGTCTTTATATGACAAATTCTGTCAAGAAACTAATCAACTACACAATATGAATTAAAGATATTAGTAAGACTTTTTCAATTCAGTTTGAAGACGGCACTGACCAGCAAGGCCGAAATGTTACCAGTAAAAATTAGATAAAGTAGTACGCTTTATCCCTTGTTATTCATTAAAGAAAAAAAAAAGAAAAAAAGGCAAATTCATTGACAAATTCCAGTTTACCATCTCCCGGACAAAAATAAAAGGAGGCCTATCATAAACCGAGGCAAGAACTTTGTCTGTAGTACGAATGACAACATAACTGTGAAAGCGATGAAGAAGAATATAAGCAGACTTCTGAAGAGCTTTAGTAGTGCAGCATTGTATGGGTCGACAAATGCACTACAGCTTCCTTTAAGTAGTCTCACAGAGGAGTTTGTGGTAATATGGACAAGGAAGGCCAAGCTACACAGTGAATGTAGGGACCCCAAACAAGGTAGCAGCACATGTTGAGATTCACATGGGAAGGAAATGGAGCATGACCAAGGAAGTGCATGTGGTGGGGGAGAAGCTTGGGCAGAGGGCGCTAATGGGGACAGTGGGAAAGGGGCAAAAGGTAGAGAGAGGCATCAACTCATCCAGGAGGGAGTGCAAGTTCGCACCGAGGAGGCTCAAATATGAAAAATGGTTGAGCTTGGCCAGCAGTGAGCCTGGAAAAGGTGGGAGGACATAATGTAACAGAAAGTAACCAGGTCCAACTGCTGACGATCTGACTTCAGTCGAGTCAGATTCCTGGTCTAGACTGTCTGACTTTCTGCTGAGCCCTTATAATCTGCACACACGAGGGTAGTGCGATGCCTCCTCATTCCCATAGGGAAAAGATCCTTGCAGCATCTCCTAAGTTGTTGTCTCAAGGAAAACAACTACAGTTCCCTAAACAGAGACCTCACTCCACCTTGACTTTAACATTCTTCAACAGTTGATAATTTATGAACTGACTGGAGAGAGCTTATAGCACTAACTAATGAGAGAAAGTACTCAAAATACCAGCAACCAGTGTCAAAACAGTGGTAGGAGGGCTCATTACGAGCTGATCAAAGTGGGTTGCAGGGGATTAGTGAGACAATCGCAGTGTTAGACACTTTCAAAAATTGGCATAATGGGGGCAGCAAAGAAGAAGGGTGTGGTCAAAAGATTATCCAAATGGATTTGAGTCCCTGGAAGAAGAATGGAGAATTTTTTTTTTGAAAGCTCTCTATCAGATGAAAATTAAAAAGACGGGCATATCACAAGTATTTTCAATGTTTTTATTCATCAATTAACTTATTTCATTCAAAGCTTATATGATACATTTTCCCCTGCACTTTAAAATCATTTGAATGTAATTTAAAATATACAACAAATGTTGTTGAATGAATTCTTCTCTTGAACATCTGTTTATTTACTGAATGTTATTTTTTTTCTTTCCAATAGCAATATCATATTTTCCCTGCATTCCAAAGGTCTGGGAGAAAAATGCATGCAGATTAAAAAATCCACCATAAAAATCAGACCTGATCACAATTAAAGTCTGTTTCGAAGACATTCAAGAAAAGTTGTAAGAGCAGCCAACGGTGGTGTAGACAAAATTTTAGTCCCCCCCCCCAGCCAGACAATAAACCAACCAAACTAAGTGGCAGTAGTCTCCTCATTAAATAAACAAAATGATAATGCAAAGGCCCAGAGAACAATCTCATTGGGTGGCGTATGTTTAGTATGTAAATTAATTCAATAAATCTTGTGACACAGATAGTAACTGCCAATCGAAGGCTGGAGAAATGAAACAAAGCAACGTGGCATACAGCAGCTGGGATACAAGTCAGAACTTGATCAGTTTCACAAGGGTTGCCTGGGCGAAAGGATGGGGGTGGGCTGATTTTAGGAGACCAAAAACTCCTGATGAATCCCAAGGGGGAGAAAAAAAAAAGAAAAAAAAAGTCACTGAGAACACATTCTGACGCAGAAGTTGATTAAGTAATCAACTGATTCTTTGCTTTACGCCATTTTGGCATATAAAAAAAGTTTTATTAGAAAGGTTTACTTTGAATGAATCAATACAAGATTCCCACCACTATTTCAATGAATGAAAAAGAATAAGAGAGTTCAAGAAATAAGTAAAGCAGTTGAGTTAGATATGTGCAAAAGGATTATTATAGAAATATGTGTTACAGAATGATGAAATTTTCTATTTGGCTCCAGTAAAAAATATTACCGAGTTGATTATTTTAAGAATGAAAGAAAATATTTCAAACACAAGTCAGTCTTTGTAATTATCTCATCATCAGCACTTACCAATATTTTCCATCAAATGGAAAAATATGAGCCACAGAAGTTTCTATTTACAAAACCTTACAGCCAAGTGAGAACACAGAGAAATAAGAAAAAGATCATTTTGTGGTGGCATATTTGATTTCATCAAAGGCTTTTCTAGCCTTGCGTAGTTCTTCGTTCATTGTCAGTAATTCTTTCACTCGTGAATATTTCTTTGCATCTTTACGGATCAAAAAAATGATATCCTCCACCTGAATACGTCCTGGTCGACCCACCTCCATTGCTTTTTTGGTCTGAAAGGACAAAAAAACAAATTATATAGAAAACAAAGACAAAAATATCATAGTTACTCAAGATAATGAACAAATGTTTCCTAAATTACTTCAGTTATAGCCTTTTTTGTACTGTGTAGAGCGCTTACATCAAATACTGGCTTTAATTTCATCTGAAATTAGGTTTTCCAAAAATATTTGATGAAAAAAAAATATATATATATATATATATATATATATGTATATATATATATACATATATATATAATCAAAAGTGTAAAATATTTAATGTTTATATCAGTAGAAACTAAATGAACTGGTTGAGGAGGAAACTAGAGTTACATTTTATATGTAAATAACAATAAGCAAAAAATATTGAACTTTGGAACTGCTGAACAAATTAGAATTAAAATTGGTACCGAGGTTCTTGACACCCAATTACTGAAAGTGTATAATAATGTTTTTAAGAATTTTATGATTCGAATAAATTTCATAAAAAAAAAAAAAAAAAAAAAAAAAAAAAAAGTATCTCGGAGTTAACAGTCCTAAACAACAACTGATTGCCATTCTGGAAGTTCAGAGTATCATAATCAATTATGACAGAAACACAAATGAAGAGTTATAAATATTACAGCACAAATACAATGTTCACAAATGTAAATTTGAATATTAGTACAGTAAATACGAAGTAGACAAGTTCAGAAAGTATTGGCTCTGCCATGCCAATGATAGAAAGGTCTGGTGAATCTTGAAGACGATGAAATACCAAGGACAATCAATTTTCTCTACAAATTTTAGTGTTTATTTAGTTGTATGTAAGCAAATAGATAAAATAGCTTTCCTTTGTGTTAAAATTAGTTTGGAATTGAGTGGCAACCTCAAAATTTACATTTTTGCTACATTCATGATAAACCTAATTTTCAGTTATTTTTTCGTCATTTAAAAATTCTTTCAACATTTGTCTTCATTCATTATCAAAAGTAAATGGTTTAAAGTTTTCAGAATTTATTTGTTCAATGATAGCATCAGCAGCACAAATAACTAAAGTTACCTCCCCTGACTGAAACGATTTATCATTCTCTTTTCAAATACAAATGATGTCATCAATCTACTGAATAAGTCTCTGAAGTTTTTAGAGGAATCAAAACTTTTCCACAGTCTACTGCTCTTCAGGTCTGCATCTTGATGTAAATCAATTTGAATAATAATATTCTTTAGAAGCAGCTCAATTTCTTTTTTGCAAACCCAGATTCACAAGCAATATGAATGAGATTGAACAGTTTGATGCAACTTCTGAATTGAACCCTATGCTCCCCCCCCTAAATGTCTTACAACTCTCACCTTTTTCATGTTTTGAATGTAATGATGCTCTAAATGAACATCATCTAAAGATAGGACTAACTCCAAGTTCTTTGTCATTGATAGAGAGGGAAAAAAATCACCTTCTTTCTCTATTCAAACCGTTATTTGCCACCCGGGGTACTTTATAATTCAAATATTTTTTGTTACACAAGTTATTCTCATTTTTCTTCTCGTGCATTAGGCGTCCAACATCTAATATGGGAGCTCACTCGGATAATTAAAATTATTTATAGAAAGAGTGGCCTCCCCTACAAATGTTGGCTATTAGTTGAGTGAAAGAATTCTTCGTGAAATCCTCCCTAATCCAACGATGGCAAAGTTTAACGAGTCCGCTGTCGAAAAAGTATCCAAATCATTCGGACTGATTTCATCTATCATCGCTTAACAAACAAACATTTGTTAGTTTCAGATTATTAAAGTAAAATAAGATCTTGAATATGATTTTTCAGCTAAAAATCAGTAATCAATTACATGCAATTTTTTCAACCCTCAAGTATAAAGTTATGCACCCATTTTGACCCTGATTTTTAATATCAAATTTTTCACATGGTACATAAGTAAATACAGTAATGTTTCGTTTCGAAAAAAGGATCTTTAGAGTTTTAATAAAATTGATAAGAAAAATATGTGAACCATAACAATATGAAATGACAGATTATATTTCATTTACAATATCATTCATTTACAAGCTGTATTTTAATCACATCTGTATGAAAGGATTTGCTAATGGGTGAAATCAATTCCAATGATCGGATACATTTTTGATGCCACCATCTTAATCTCAAAGTTAACCACTCACCATTTCTGTGATGTACTCAATTACTAAATCTTCCAGAAGATCCACAGATTCAGTATAAGGGTTTTGGTCATCTCCAAAGCCATACATCATACACCGGACAGCAGCAAAAACTATTTAAAAAAAAAAATTTTACAGGTTAGTTTTCTTTCCGAGTATGATATACAAGAACAAAAAAAAGATCAAACAAAAGTATGAAGAGCACATTTATTTGATAACTTTTTCTATTCTGAATGTAAAATAGCAAGCACTCAACTCCAGTACTAGAGAGTTTGTGATAAGGTGGCTAAAATGACAGAATCTAGACAGGCATATTGTCACAAAAGAAATGAAAATACTCATCTCAAGCCATATCTTATTTATAAGCTCCAGAAACATTAACCCTAGAGCAAATGCAAGCAATGATTCAAGTAATTTGTCTCATGAAAATGCTGCCTGCAGGAATCACTGATGCTTAGATCGAGGATCACCCATAAGAAATTTCCCCAGGAGTTAAGTGTGGAGACAATACTTACATAATTTCAAGCTTTTCATAAAGTGTCATGATGAATGAAATAATAAAATGAAAAAAATAAAGGAATTATTGTATTTGTGTTAGCTATACTATAAAATGTAATAGTTTGTGAACAAATCAGTGGAACTGAATACTAAGACCAGACTTGTCACTCTTCCCCACCTTCACCTGATAATGGCCTGAATGATTCAATGGCTAATAATTTTAAAAGTAAATTGAGTCAAAACTGTGGAAAATAGAAATAAAGCAAAACTTTCTTTTCAAATGATATATAAGTGTGTTGGATATGATATCTGACACACACACATATATATATATATATCCATTAAATGAGAATTACATTCCTGCCCTTTCTATTTTTCTAATATTTTGGCCTATTTCTTTTGTTTTTATGTTCTTTTAATAACATTAAAATATTTTGGTGTCCAATCTCATGCAGCATGTTATCACATGACAATATGAATTGGAAAAAAAAAATGTTTCATTTGAATTCAAAATTTTGATAGAATTAATCAGTAGAATACATTAATTGGAAAAAAACAAACTTTCTCATTGTCATTTAATATATGAAAAACAAAAAAACGCAAAAACTTACATTCTTTTGAAAAAATCTTTTTCCGTTTCTCCAAAGGTGATTCATCTTCAATCTCTTCATCATCGTACTGAAAACGAAACAAAGCAAGAATTATAGAAAAAAACCCCAAAAAACAAAACAAAACAAAACCTTCCAAAGCTAGTCCCTCCTATACTTGCCCCTTGTTTCTATTCATTCAATATAAAAAACAAGTATTACTTATTAGATTGATAACAAGTAAAGTTTCTTCTTTAACTGTCTTGATTCAAAACATATGACAAATGTAATTTCTTGCGTGAAATTCCATAGATTAACAAGTTTAGTTTACACAACTCAAAAATAGTTTAGCTGCAACAGAATTATATGGTTAAGGAAACCCATAAAAGTGTACAGGTATCACGATTGCAGTTCAGAATTTGCTACTACTGTGTAAAAGTACAAATTGTTTTGGGGAAGTATGACCAGAGAGAGAGAGAGAGAAAACAAACAAAAACAAAAAACGACCAAAACGTTGTAGGCAAAACAAAGACGAACAACAAACTTAAAAACAAGGAAATTAGTCCTGTAATTATTTGGATTAGATTTGCCAAAACAGGGGAGGTAACTAGTATAAGAACTATAATGAGCTATCTGTTTAAGAGAAGACTGTTATTGTTTACTTCTTATTTACAAGAGTTCTTGTGAGAGGAAATACCGTTTAAAATGACAAACGAAATTTATTCAATCATTTTTCTATCAATTTCAACAATATATTCATTCAAGTGATACAAATATGAAGAAAGAAAAAAAAAAAAAAACCCTACCCTAAACTCTCCGACTAAAATCACACACAATGATTAAAATATCCCGTCTAACCAAATTCATACACGAGATCCAGCTAAACTGATGTTCAAGATTAAAGGCGAGAAGGACAACCTGTACTTTTACTGAAAATCATCTAAAAGAATTAACAAACATAAAAGTCGTGTAAAGTAATTTGGTTGTGATTTACATTGATTAAATTAAGTGTAGCACAAGCAAGACTACCTTTTGAAAAATGTTAGAAGAGGAGAGAACACACAGAATTACACAAGACTAGAGTAGTGCAAAGATTTCTCATTAAATAGTGTTTTAATCAAGTCACTTCAATTCGAAACGGTTCAAGAGATAACAGATAGGTAGTTAAATTACTTCGGAACAATGAAAACGAATTTGGAATTAGCTACCTTACTCTGAATAAAGAAGGGTATTATTTCCTCACCAATTTTTGCTTTCAAAGAGTCTAACATTTCAACAGCATGAGTTATTCATTCTATTTATTGTTAATTAAAAACAAATAAGTACAAAATATTTCAATTTTCAGTAAAATCTTACCTGATCCTTGTCGGAATCACCTCCTTTGTCGTCCATTTTGTTGTGGAATACAATGCTCAAGTGTCAATACTGAAACGAAATAAAATGTAAACAATTTTTAAGAAAATATAAAATAAATAACCGTATCTAGTATGCTTTGTAAATTTTAATATATTAAATATATAATTTTGGTCTTTTTTTAATGAATATTAAGGATGATATTCATTGTTCAATTGAAAGAAAATTATTTGTTTTTTCTACTCAAAATGTGGTTGCGTTTCGGGTGTTCAAGTTTGTTTTTACTTTTTTTTGTTTCTCCCAAATCCCAGCATGCCATGCGGGTGTTTCAGGTCAACTTTCAACATGGCTTTGGTCTCTTCCATCTAGACAATATTTGTACGGAAGACGAAGATTAAGCAGACGGTAAATATTACTCGTAACACCATTTACTCATCTGGTGAGGCTTTCACAATCAATTATATATTACTATTCATTGTATATTCGAACTGACATCTCATTGTTTTCTCAGAAGTACATGAAGAAGCCTAATTTGTGTGTGTGTGTCTAAACTTGAAAAAAGAAAGTGCCTGCAATTGGTATAAAATTTATCTTTTAAAGTCAATGCTTTGATCTTTAATAAAAGTAATAATCGTAAAACGAAATGATGCTTGGAAATTTTGGAAAAATTGTCATATATTTGCTTTGACCTTTTTTATAAAATTGATCTTGTTCTAATTTTTGTCAAATCTCATCTTACAGCACAAAGTCCAGTTTTAATTTTAATTTTTCATTATAATTAGATTCTAAAATCACGTGTTTATGCTGAGCTCTCTTCAAAGAAAGTCTTTGCATATTATTTACTTTTCAATTTATGTCTAAAAATTCTCTTGAAGGAATTTGTCATTCATCCTAAGGCGATCTTTCGTTTTATGCCGGTATATCAATGATTTGAAGGCAAGCTATTCCTACTTGGTGAAATTATGTATTTTGAAAAATTGTTTCAATTAATAATTTCCGTTTCCGTTATCATGTTTTTTTTTTTGCCTGTGCCAATGAAATCGGACGTAGGTTCAATTCATTCATATTAATTTGTCTCTCTACAAAATACCTTCAAAAGTTTTCAATGTGTATCTATGAGATTTTGTGGAAAGTTTGGCCATGGTCAAAGGAATAATTGATGAGAATTTGTGGCGGATCCACGGATTTTTTCGATTTGGTTAACCTAGCGAATATGAAAATTTTCTATGTAACACAATAATGCACATGACAAGTCACTCAGTCTAAGGGAAATAATCAAGTGTTGCTGAAATGAATAATAGTTCTAAGAGATGTCTGAGCTTTTTCTTGAGAAATTTTTCTTTTATAGTCTGGGGTCTGTAACCTGATTAAGTGACAATACTGTAAGCAGAGGCATGCCCTCTCTGAGTGCTTTTTTTAGTTTCATTATTCAAGCGCGCGTAGTTCGTCCTGGAGCTCTTAGTTTTATTAGTACTAATATAATATCACTGAATACCAGTAGCTCTACTCACAAAGCGTACTTATCTTCTAAGATATACACATTGTGTGTCTGTCGAAATTGAGTTTTTTTGCTGACGATTTGTTCATGAATTTCATTAGACTTTCATCTGCTGTAAACAATTTGTCACCCTTAATTTTACTTTCAATATGCATATCCAGCCTTATGGGCTGCGGTGCCCATTCGGAAACATTTTTTTGCAGGGCCCCCGGATCACAAGCAAGTCTGTAGAATCTTATAGATGTAAATAAAGTGTTATAGCCTTTATATCTCTATGGTAGAATGGAAAGCAATCAAAATGTTTGCTCAAAAAGTGCACGTAACCTAATGGATTTAAACACTCTTCAATGTAAAATTGTCTACTTGTAAGTCTACAAATAAATGTGTTGATTATCTTTGAGTGGTACTAGTTACAAAACTGCTTGTTTTAGTGACTGTGAAATCTTTATTATTCGTTCTGAAAAAAATATAAAAGAACATAAATGAGTGCGGAGTCCAATAGGAAGCAATTGGTTCAAATGGCTTAAAGCCAACCCTGTGCATCTCCTCACCTAATCTTCTGGAATGAATATATTGTTGTACAGAGGTAGACTGCAAACAATCTGTTGTCATTCACCAAGTAGGAGTAGCTTCCCCTTCTTGAATTTACCAACTTGAAATTAAAGATCACCGACCTATAATATGTTTGATGTATCAACAAATTATATGAAATGTTGTTTTGGCCAAAACATTCAACAGACTTCTTCAGGTGTACAATCTATAAGGAAACAGAGGGGAAATCTCTATTTCCAGCAGAACAAAGGTCATATACAACAAATATGTTGGGGACAAAGACACAATGATAGAAATCAAAAATGCAAAGCTGGAAAAAGAAGACCATTATTACATCTACCTAGGACAACGAATCTCCATGAAATCCTAAAAAGAAGAAATCAAGCAAAGAATCACTCCAGGATGGCAAGCCTTTAGCAGATCGAGTTCAGCTTTCAAGAACAAGAAAATCCCATTAGTTCTAAGAAGAACAATATACAACCAATACATCCTCCCGATAGTCACTTATGGGGCTGAAACATGGAACCTAACTGAGCCGCAAACTGAGACCCATGCAATGTGAATAGCACAGTTTACTGGTAAAAACAGGAGTCTGGGACATAGAAACCATTAGGAAACTCAAATGGCAATGGGCTGGTCATGTTGCTAGAATGGTGATCAGTCACTAAGTCACTTCTCTCAACTATTCACTTGAAAAAGTGTCAATTTAAAAAAAAAAAAGCATAAATTCTGCTGAACACAAACTGGGAATCAATTTAGCACAAATGTGAAAATTCAAATCTGCACAAAAACCAATTTGGGTTGGAGAGGTTCAAAAAATTTAAAAAAAACTTTTTTCTGGACATAACGAGATTCAAATATTTAAAATTTTCAGCCCTTTAGCTCCATTAGTATGGCCTGTGTGTGTGATACATAATACATAGCTAGCCAGCAAGATTGATTCAAAAACTGAAAAGAACTTGTGTTTCGTTTGATGGTTTGTAATGATTCTTTCATTTTCCAATAATTACAACTTGTTAGAAGAAGGCTGTGTATGATCTGAGGTACTATTCTTTGGAATAGTTTTGTAAAACTTACTGCTTATATCTGAATGCAATAAAGTAAAAAAAACAAAACTACAGAGATCTCCGTTTAGGAGATAGGGTTCTTGATCATGGTAATGACCAATTCTGTACTTGATGCTTATCTGAATCATGCTTAGGGTATACTTTTTCTCTAGCAGACCAATCTATTTTTATCTTTTCTACATTCCAAAACTGAAGGGAATCAATTGGTAGTATTGAAAATGGGAAAAATAAAAGTTTACACTCTACTTGTAAATACTTATACCACTTGGACTTGGATTTTATTAGATGTCTTTGGATAAGTCACTGAAATATTATTTAGAAGAAACATTCATTTTAAAGCTGAAGTTCACAGTATTTTGATTGGAATCTGATTTCCATCAAACTTCATAAAAATCTGTATTTCTTATTGAGGGAGTCCCTTACATTAAGAATTTAGTTGTGTTAGTTCTAAAGCTTGTTTTTTCAGTAAAGTGGCTTAATAGACACTCCCTAGCCATAATACCTGTCTTAATATATCTCCTGTGCATTGGACACAGTGGGATATTGGTCTAGTTTTTCTCATATACTGACATATTCATAAGCTGAGACAGTGTTTTGTTTTCAGTGTCATTCATCCTTAAGTCTTTATCACAAAATTCCATTTACTAAATTTTCTTATGTTTTTGGTAATTTTTATATGATTCTGCATATAATTTTACCATAGACTGTAAGAAATTTTGCTGTGTCTACAAATACTCACAAGTTTTTGAAAAAATTGTATGAATTTGTTTTGATGATTGGTATGTCTTGATCTTGAATGAGACTATAAAATTGACTGTGTGAAAATGTGGTTTACCTGTTGAAAAAAAGAAGCATAATTATAATAGTTTGAATAAGAAAAATTTTTTTAGAAAAATGGTATAAAATACAATTTTTAAGAAATAATACTCTGGAAGAATATATTCTATTTACTCAATTTTTTTAGTTTTATATGATTGATTAGATTTTGAAGAGAAATGAAGGTAAGCAAGTTGGAAAAAATAACAGTTAAAAAAACAATCCCAAATACATTATTTCCTAGTCTAGTAGTGAATATGAAACAAAAATTATTAAAGGTGAAACACTTGCTAAGAGAATTCTAAAACAATTGGGGAAACCAGTATGATTAAATTAAATCATTTACCCATCCAGTTTCATTAACCCTTTGGTGAACCATTTAGCAGTTTGAAAAAACTCTGAATTAAAAGATGAGTGTTTTCTTAGAAGATAAACATGAAAAAAAGTTGGATGAATTTTTTGGCTTTAAACTGGTTGCCAGTGGTTATGATAATGTTTAAAGCTAAAATTGATATTTATACCTCGCATGAATGAATCACCATAGCCTGTGTGTGTACCAGAACTAATTATCTAAAAATATTGATCTTTTATCTAAAATTTAAAAAAAAAATTTTTATCAAAAATTATCAGCAAAAGTTTGGGGCATTGTTGGTCATTTTGACCATAGAGATCCAAAAATGCTTTTTAGATGATGCCTAGTGGTATAGTCAGGCAATATTTCAAAGTTGTAGCTCCAAAAATATGACCAGAAGCACCCGGAGAGATGCATACATAAACATAGGTTGACACAGACAGTCTAAGAGAGGAGTAGCCCACTTAACTGTTGGGTTGGCCATTTGTGGGGTTATAGTGATTTGATTATGAATATCATACAATATTTTATGCTGGTAATGATAGAAATTATTGCCAAGAAGGATTTTTGATATTTTTGTGTTATGTAATTTGCTAATGTTTGTTTTGCAATTGAAATTTTCTTTTTGGCAGGTAGAATGGCTGAGACCATTCCAAAACCAAAGGCCAAGAAACAAGCCTTTGAGTTTGGTGGCTGGACTCTTACTGCTGTTGAGAGCCACATACTACAATCAGAAGGTGCTGACAGAGAACGGTAAGTATTCTATACATATCTATCTATATATATATATATATATATATATATATATATATATGTTGTTAAATTTTTTCGTCTCTATTAGACTCTTGTTGGTTGGTTGATTGCTTGATATGTCAGTTGATCCCTGATGTGTTAAACAATGGAAAAAGGGAAGGTGAGAATGTATGGTACCATGAAAAGGTGTGACATTATAAATGCCATGATGTCATAATAAGATGTATGAGTTCATCATTTTTCTATTTAAAAGGGCAAAAAATTATCCAAAACGTTCAAAATAGCCATTTAAAATTTTTATTGAAAATAGTACTTGCAGAATATTTCCATATTGCAATATCTTACAAGTATAAGAATCAGTTGATTCAAAGAAAGCCTACTTACTCTTTTTCCTCTTCCTGTTATTTCTGCCATGAATATTGAATGCATCATTGAACTTATGGTTCTTGTCTTTATTCTTTTATTGCAAGGATTCAAGGAGAATGCCTAAAAACTTGTAAATATTTCATCTTTCATTATTATGTAAGATGAAATATTCATAAGTTTTTATCTGCTCAAAATCATGTCTGTTGTTCCGTTTTTTTTTTTCTTCTAGTTTATGGCCATTTATTATACTTACATTAGTCAGGCATAAGGCCCAAGTAATGGAGCACCAATAAAAAGGATGCAGTGCTTGTGTCTATGAAAGTTACCTGCTTAGGGTAGTTTTCCCCAATGTAAGGAATTACTTGACAAATGTTGGTCAAAATTTATAAGCATATAAATGTTCATATAGACTGATTCTTGTATAACCACTAAAAATCTTGAATTACTGGTCTTACATATTTATGATTATCAGTTTTATATTTAGTAAAATGATATTTTTGAAAAATTCATTCCAGGTTTGAAAATGTCTTGCAGCTGCCTCAGTTACCAGAAATGGTTTTTGCTGAAAATCGTCTTCGTTTAGAATATAAAGATGGTTATGGTATTGAATTCAATGCTTTTGATGCACTAAAACAAGTTGATTCCAAAAATGATCCTCTTCAAGTCGCAGTTTCTGATGCTTGGAAAAACGCACGGTATGTTGCTGATTAGTATTTCTTGCTTGAAAAAAAAAACTGTTCAGAATTTTGATGTTATGATGCAAACAGACTGTTTTTAAAGGGGCATGGGCAGAATAACTTGGTAGAGTTTATATAAAGATGCATGAAGTAAAACACTGTGTTTTATCGCATCTATAAATAATAAGCAGAGGAAAAAACTGATTCAAGTGGATGAAATATGTGGGAAAACGAGGAGATATATTAAAATGGGTTTGTAATTATATTATGCAGTTACCTCCCTTACATCCAAACTGTTTGGTGCGATGTTTTACCATGTCAGCAGAGACACACTTGGAATTCATTTTTGCAAATAATGATTGTAATGATTAGAATAATGTCTCTTTCGTATTTTGAAACAGTAAACTGAAATTTTATTGAAATGTTTTAATCCAAAAGCTGAAAATGCGTTTGAATGAAATTTCTTTAAAAAATGAAGTAATTTTTTTACTGCTTCTGTTTTTTTTTTTATACTTGTATTTTTTTAGATAAATTATAAAATGTTTCCTATGTCTTCTTTCAGTGCTGATTGTGAATATATTAAACAAGTTTTGAAGCCTTTTGACTGGACTTTTACCACAGACTACAAAGGAACTGTCTTTGCTAAAGATGAAAAATATGCCATTAAAGTAAGTGCATGTTCCTTCCTTCTGCTCATGTTACATCTGATATGTTTGTTTTTACAATTACTTATATCAATCCATGTTACGCTTGGTCAGTACAGAATGGATGACTATGAGAGAATGTTAGAGTGCTATGATTAAAAATTAGGATCTCCACAAATCAGATCAGTCTTGAAAAACTTACTAATCATTTCCTTTAAAGCCAGATAAATGTGATTTGGTGTGGATGTGAAACACTGATGGCCACCCATAAATCTTTTCTAGATCTGTTCTGAAAAGTTCTAGTTTTTATAAGTATTCGCTGGAATATCAAATTGGTATAGATCTAGAAACCTCTGCTTTTGTACTTTGATTCATTAAATATTCTTTCAGTTAGTCTTCAGATGTTATATTGTAGAAAGGGTCATATATACACAAATCAATATTTGCATATATTCTTGTTCTGATATTTATGTCTATTCTAAGGTCATATTACATTTAAAAAAATTATTTTATGCATAAAATGTTTCAAAAGATAGGTTCTTAGAGAAATAAATTCTGCTTACCACTTTTTGAAACAAATCACTTTAGGGTTTGTATGGATGCCTTACTTTGAAATTTAAAAGAATTTGATAGTCAAGTAAAAACACACTTATATATACATAGAAGCCATTTATTATATTCATGAATATATTATCAAATGATTAATGGTATTAAAATCAGTCAAGCCCTAACACTTCATTTGAGATGAATTACCAAAATCATTTTAAGATAAATGAATTTCATAGTAATTTTTTTATCATGTAAAGTTGTTTATTAGGATGAATTTAATATTGCTACTTCTGCCAGAAAATGAATCACTTTGGTCTAGTTGCTTCATTTTTGTCACAACACCCCCACTCTGTGTGCTTATCTCTCAGCCACTCTAGACTTTACTAAACCACCTACCCAACACTGACTATTTGGACAGTGATCTGAGGTTGAGGTTAAATAAAGCACTACATTGGCATCTGACTGGCATTATCAGTTTCATATGGGGACGGGTGTTGCAGGAAAGGATGTAAAAACAAGTGAAAATAAAATAAAGAAAAAACGTTTTTAGAAGGTGACTACTGGAGTACAAATGAAAATTTTCAAGAGTCTATCCCAATAAATATCATCAGGACCAAGTGAAATGGGAAGAATACCCAACCATCATTATTTTGGCATTTGGCTTTGATGGTGATCATAGCTACAGTGATTTGATACAATGAATGTAGATTGTTCCAATTTTTATATCCTTTGATTAAAGTTATCATTATCTAAAAGACCCTGCCCTAAAGTGGTCACAATAAACGACTTCTTCTGTATGTATAACTAATATATACATACATTTAGAGAGAGAAGGCCAAGCACTATCCTCTCTGGAAAGAAGTTCTTATCATAGACAGGGAATGCAATTAGAAACTGAGAAAAATCCAAGTAGCAGCATCTATCAATATGTTGGCTATTTGTTAAACAAGAGCAAAGTTCAACTTGAATTGGTTTCCATTACTCAACAGGAACAAAATATGGAAATCCAGATCTAACAAGGAAAGGAAAAGAAAACACCTGAATCTTAAGTTCTAAGCATTGCTGTCATCACAAAAGAAAGAAAATTCTGTTTGCCACTATCACATTTGGATAGTTCTCCTGAAGAGAGCTATAGAATTGATCAGCCGAAATGTATTATCAGACATCAATTAAAATATCAATTCTTGTCAGAATTTCAGCAAGAAAAATTGTAGCAAGTGTTTTGGGAAATATTTTGGATTTTTACTCTGGTTATGATTTTTTTGGATCTTTCAGAATATGATTAATTAATTAATTGAAAAAATCTTTGAATATATGGTAACATTTGAAAATGATACTTTTCTCTTTGATTTTTTTTCTTAACTAATCTTATTAGTTCATTACTTATCTGTAAGTAGATTTCAATTTGGAATAGTTCTGGTTGCGTATTATAAAATCCTTTTAACCATTTAAAGAAATTTTTATTTAAAAATTTCAAAATGTCAGGTCTGGTTTTTCTATTTTAATCTGTTTCCTGGTCTTTCTATTTTTCTCCCTTAATTCTATGGTTTAGTATCTTTACAAAGGTCCTCTCAAGTTTAGTTCACTACAGAAGACACATTATTCTTATTAGATTGTTAATAGTTGTCAAAAAAAAATTTCTAAATGTTTGTGGTAATGAAGATTTTATTCCATTTTTCAGATAGCCCCAACAAATGATCGCATTGATTTGGAAAAACTGAAGAAACGAGAGAAAATCTTATTTTACCAAGATATTCTCCTTTTTGAGGATGAACTTGCTGACAATGGTACTTCAATGATGAATGTTAAAATTGTAAGTCCTTATTTTTTCCTTTTTTAATGGCTCAAAATCCTAATTTCTGAGGAGTTTACATTTACTGAAATTTGCAAACTCAGGGCAAAAGCATTAAATTGTGTTGTGATATCTGATAGAGTATTATTAGCATCCGTGAATTTACATATTTACAGATTTCCAAACTTTTTGGTTTGGCGAAACACTTACTGAATTGAATTATTTTTGCAACATATAACTTTAGTTTTCTTAATTATCTTCTGGAAGATATACATAGCTAAACATAATTTCACGACACACCTATAGATTATTGGCAAGACACAGTTTAGAAAGCTCTCTATTTGGAAGCAAGGTATCCAACAAAATCTGTGGATGAAACAAATAGTAAAAAAGCTTGTCACTTTTTTTCATGCACGAAAATTAACCATTTTTTTTTTCTAATTGGCTTTTTGCTTTGATGAGAAATGGATCCTGAGCTGACTGTGATCATAATTTCCATCTGTATTGTTTTTGATTTCTTCTCTGTCAATAATTAAAAAAAATGCATTAATTTATTTTGGATATCTAGATGTATCTAGTCTGCTCAAATGGTGTAATGGTTAGCACATCAATCTCACATGCTGAAGATCCTAGGTATGAGTGAAGAGTGTCGAAAACTCTTCATTTGGACAAATTTCCCCTGTGCACTCAGCAGCTAACTGTTTACACTCTTAAACTGTGTGATTAGGTTGGAGGTATCCCTCTGGTGGACTTTCATCCCTCCAATGGAGTGGTTGTAAAAACTTGTTGGTAAAAAGTCTCAGTCTCAACTAGACTTGTGTCTTGTAAGAATCACTAAGCTGAAGCATGCAATTAAAATCGGGACTTTGTTATACCCTATTTGGAGCATCTCTTAAGGCAGAGGCTTTAACTTACCTTTATATATGTATCTGTATATATGTGTATGTTGCATCTGATAATCTTCAAGAAGCTCTGAACTGAAAGCCTTCTCTTGTTAATTAAAGATGGTTTTTGCTATGCGATATGATTTTTTATTGCTCAGATCTGTAAATTGTTCTAATTAGAGTGATGGTAAGAATTAACAATGTGTGAATGTGGTAAGGAATTTTAATTAGAGCTCCTTGACCAGATGTGACGTACACTTGAGGTAGAATAGCAAAAGCAATAGTCAAAATGAAATGATCAGAACAACAATGGGGATAATTTTGAATAATAACAATTGTTTCTAAAAAGACTTTTCCATAGAAATTATGTTTGACATTAAGCTGTTCTTTTATTCTGATTACTTTCAGCGTGTAATGCCTTCGGGATTATTCATTTTGCTGCGTTTTTTTATGCGTGTTGACAATGTAATGATCCGTGTCAATGATACCAGAGTGTACCACGAGGTAAGAACTAATACAGGTATATCTTATACCTTGATTAATGCAGTAAATTTCTTCCCAGATTTTTCATCCTCTTCAAAACTGCATTATTTAAAGTTTTATAATTCAATGTTTATACTTGGTTACATGAATTTGTACTGTACTTCCTTGACCATACTACATCAAAACATGAACCAATCAATACTGCACTCTTCAAGGTATTGCTTTACCTTTCTGCATGATGATATCCTATTTGAAATATAACTTCTTACTTATGTGTTCTTTTTATGTGTGTGCACTATGATACTATTGGAAAAAGTTGCTATGTGGAAGGGTTCA
Organism: Thysanoteuthis rhombus; assembly: GCA_963457665.1. Classification (NCBI taxonomy): domain Eukaryota; kingdom Metazoa; phylum Mollusca; class Cephalopoda; order Oegopsida; family Thysanoteuthidae; genus Thysanoteuthis; species Thysanoteuthis major. The sequence continues at coordinate 45,393,626 of OY735212.1, read as the reverse complement.
TACTATTTCTATTATTTTCTAATGATCTACCAGATACCATATTTATGAAATGTGAACATTTTGCTTATGATACCAAATTTTACCATCCAGTTTCATTGCTGGTTGACCATGTAAGAGTGCAGATAAAGATAATGGTTATTAGCTTTTAATGAAGATAAATATAGGATGTTACATGTAAGACATAGAAATCCATTATAACGATTACTGTATAAATGATGATATACTAGGTATTGTAAATGTTGAAAAGGATTTTGGTATCACGATAATTGATGAACTTTCATTTCCCAAGTATATTGCCAGTGCAGCTACTAAGGCAAACAGGGTTCTAGGACCGATTAAGCATTCTTTCTCATATATAGACAGAGACTTATTCCTTATACTGTAAGAGTTATGTCCACCTGCACCACGAATACTTGGTGATAGATAATTATCTTCTAGAAAGAGTCCAGAGAGGAACAACTTAGAACCAGAATTGAAAAGTATTAGTTATGAGAATAGGTTAAAAAGAGTTAATTCTGTTAGAAAATCGGAAGGATCAGGGAAACTAGAGAAATGTTTAATATTGTGCGTGGTTTAGAATTAGTTGACCCTGATGTATTTTTTTAATAGAAGTGAGTTCAGGGGACTGAAAAGCCACACATATACATTGGACGTAGACTGAATATCTGAAAATTCTTTTTTTTTTTTTTTTTTTTGTAACAGTGGTAGAACTATGGAATAGATTACCAGAATATGTTGTACTATCAAAAGATGTAAATGAATATAAGAAAAATTATGATGTTTATTACACCACTGCAAACGATTAATACCCTAGACATTGTGTAAATATGATTGTTATGAATTGTGCTTGTATCTACAATTTGTATACTTTTTCACACCAAAATGAATGCTCTTGAGTAGACACAACTCGCTTCCCTTCTAGTATCCGAGTGAAAGGGAAGTAATCATGGGACTCAATTTATAATAGCATTCTGTTTTTATACCATATGTGTAGGCTGGATTGTCTCCCTTACATTACATTCTTCTAAAAATAAGTGATTACATACTTATTCATGTGTTCTGACGTATGTATCTATCTATCCGGACTATGCCTGACTCTTACCGTTCATAGTAGAAACTTAAAATTTTTTTTTTTTTTCCCGAAAATTCCCCCCCCTGAAATAGGTTTTTTGTGGTGGGTTCAATATATGATCAAAGTTTATGCTAAATTGGTCTCTAGTTTGTGCCCACTTGATTTTTGAAAATTCAGAAAAAGGAGAGACAAGTAACTCATTTATTGATCGCCCCTTTTTTCCAACTTTCTAATTGATCATTCCTAACACAACATTCATTGTTGGTGGCGATTCATAATTTTTCTTTCAAATGCTAACACTACAAAGCCGTGTGGCTCTGTTAAGGCATCTTGGTCCTGTTGTCCCTGCGTTTGCCCAGTTCTTTCAAGTCATGGTGCCAGGTATTTCTTGGTCTGCCTCTCTTCTTTTCCCCTTGTGGGCATGTCTCACAATGCTAGATGTAGGCTTGCAAAAACGTGAGACCAATCTAGTTCCAGTGTCTTCAGAAGATTTCTTCCTCTACAGGTTGCTGACTTGTTAGGTCTAGCCACTATGTTGTTTATTGCATTAACCTCAGGTTAGGTTATAACATCTTTTCATCCTCTGATTTACTCGGACTAGTCTGGTTTTTATAATCACAGCATTTTGGTCATCGCACCTTCCAGCCTTCTTGTAGATAAAAGAGTTGATTTAGCATATCTAGTAACATGGCTGACAGTATCCTCTGGTATAGACAGCAGAATGAGAATAATCTACATAGGTGGATTGAATAGAGGGTTTTTTAAAAAAATTTCCAGTAGGTTACTGACTACGATTGATACTTAAAGTAGACTGGAGGGAGCAATGCTTGAAATGTGACTATATCAATCCAAATGAGGGCATGTTCGTGTAATTCAGTGTATAATAATGATAATTCCTCATCTCAGAAATTCAGACAAAAATGATCTTTTCATTGCTTCTGTGAGTTGTGATCCATTGATGCCTGTAATTATCTTTTAAGTACCATCATAGCAGTCTTCATATTTGTCTGTTAACTGATTGTGACCAGAGTGCGCCTCAGTAGCCAGTACCACTTTATTTTAATGATCAAGATGAACCACGTAGATCTCATCTTCTCACTTCTTCCATGATTGTGACTGTGCTGATGGCCTTTTGTATGCATTCATGTCCCATTTATATAATTTTATTTGTTTCCTGACTAGTGATCATCTTTTATTTCATTCAGCCATGACTGGGCTGTAGCGTTTCGTTATGAATTTAGAAAGAATTATGAATATCATGAAAAGAAAAGTTTTTGTAAACCTCCGACTTTCAAGATGAAAATTTAATGTTTATGGATATTGGAAGCTATCTGTGATAATGAATAAAGATTAGATTGGAAAAGAAATTCTTATTGAAATGAATCAATATGATCCAATCTATACATCAGAAAAATATCAACTGAAACAATATTTCATTGTGGTTTTCTTTAAATTTTGCTATCAGTTATCAGAACTGATTTATTTTTTTTATCTTTGCCCTCTGATTTTAGGCTGGTACCAATTACTTCATTAGAGAATATACCAGCAGAGATGACAAGGTCACTGATATTAAGGTGAGTGTTTATTGTTTCATTAATATTAGAACAGAAGAGAAATGTTATTTATAGCACCTTGCTCTATTGATATTTTCCAAAAAGGAGCAAAAAGTCAGAATATCAACTTTTGACTAAACCCAGTTATAGTGCTTTTATTGAAAGTGAATTTTATTAACACTCTATAGCAATTCTGAGAACGATTTGTGTAAATTGTATAAAGCCTGTTTTTTTTTCTATCATTAAACTAATGTTTTCATTTAAATTTAATTGTTTCATCTGAAATTCAAATTTGCTTATTCCTTTTGAAAAGAGAACAAAAAAACTTGGAAAATCTGTAGCCTAAACTTTTTAAGTGATATGAACCAGATTTTTGAAAAAAATGACTGAATGACTCTTTCAATTGCAGGCCCCAACATACATGTTTACTGATCCCAATGAGATCTGTGGTTACTTGACTGTAAGATCTGAAGCCTTTGAGAAATTGATCTTACCATGTGATGCCGCTGCAAACCTATCGTCATCACCCTCCAAAACTACAGCAGAAGCTGCGTCTAATTCCTGCCCAACAGATGACCAAGGTGGTCTCAGGTGATGTCTCATAAAGGTGACAGCTAGAGTCTGCTAAACAGATGACCAGATGGCACTGAGGTGATGTTTGGTAACGGACTGGGCCTAATGATATTAGACAGATGACATGTGTGGTAGCCTTCAGCTAAGCTACTGTCAGTATGTTGACCCATTGTACTAAAGAAGTGCATTAAGGTGCCGGTTAGGAAAATCATTAATAATTGTTATTCAATGCATTTAGATTCTGAAAGCTTTTTATGATGCATTTAAATTCCAAAATCATTACTGATACAGATTTTACTTTGTACCCTTGGACCTTATCTGGAAAATAATTTTTGGTGGGGTATAGTGAACCTGAGTCCATTTCTTTCCCCCTTCCAACTTCTGAGGAACAATGGGTCTGATTGCTGATTCCGTGTCGACTCTTTGGTGCTGAGTTATTCCATTCCTAAGTCTGGCTCGGTCACTAACCCCACTACCTCTTGGTCAGCATGCTCTTCCCCATCCTCTCCAACATCTCCAAAGTCACTGAATGTCAACTCCTGATCCTACCACACAGATCACCGGTTTTCTCTCATCATACAACACCCACTGCCCCATGTCTATCAACTCGAAGACTTACTGCCTTTTCGTTGTTGCTATCTTGGCCATCTCTGGGGTGATGTTGGTCTTCTACTGCCAAGTAAGTCCTTGCGACAACTGTTGACGCTATTGACTCTGTATGTGTTGGAAATTACAATAGATGATAGAAGGAAATAAATTTATGTAATATCCATTCACAAAAGATGAGTATGAGTAGTATTAATGGAAATGGGTATTTAATCTGTATGGGTATTTAAGACTTTATTTTTGTGTTAGTGAGCAGTGAAGTAAATGAGCCAGGTCTTTGTCGCATTATGAATTCAAGAGTTAAGCTAGAGATGTAATGTTCATGCATTTTATCACTGACATAGAAACAATAAAAATGATGATTATCATAAGCTAGTATTGTTCCAACAGATACAAAATATTGATTATGATATTTTCTTGCGTATCTGAATTGATAATTGGCTATTAAGAGACCTTCAGTAACTGACCAACTATTTCATTTTCATTCTAAGGCGTGTTAATAATCTTTGATTTGTATTCAATCATTTATTATTTGAAGAACATGTTTTGACCAGTTTGCCTTTGTTGTAAAGGTGGGGCAGTCTCTTGCTAAAGATCTCTGTGGTGATTGGATCTAGTTTTTTTTCTTCCTGCTAAAACGAATCGCAAGCTTCACATGATACTGTTTAAAATTTAGTGACTGGTTAAAAAGTCATAACTTTGGTTTCTAGCTTGGAAAAATGCTATAGGGAAATTTTTTAATGAAATTTACTTCATCAAAGTATTATTTTATTGCAATAAATCAAAATATTACTTACTTTTTATTTTAAAAAGTTTTTACTTGCCAGAAACCAATGTTATGGGTTTTTTCCTAATACATATTAGTGTATATTGACTTTTTTCCTCCAACCTAAAATTTTACTTCTGATTTAAAATTCTCTATGTTAGAATAGAAATAGTGACTTGTTATCAATAATCAATTCCTTGCCAGAAAACAATGTCATAGCTTTTTTCTCAGTATATATTAGTGTACGTTGACTTTTTTCCGACAACCTAAAATTTTTATTCCGATTTAAACTTCTCTCTGTTAGAATAAAAATAGTGATTTGTTATTAATAGTCAAGAACTTTTTTCATTGGCTGTCATTTTCCTGTGTGTCATTTTCTGAAAACTGGGAGAAAATGCCTTACAGATAGCAAGAGAAAGCCTTACAGATAGCAGGAGAAAAGTACAAGGTACAATGGGTGAACATTGAATTATGACTGTACATTTAATTTATTGAATCTTGAAAAGTGTATATAGAATAACTATTTTATATTATTCGACAAATTTTTTTTTAAAAAGAAAACAAGGAAAACTATATTATTCTCATCTTTTTACAAATTTGTTTGGTTGGTCATTTTTCTAATTTTCCTTGCATGGATGTGTATCTGGTTTTAAGTAGTTTTGAACAAGACTATTTGCCAAATACTATATTCAATTAAAAAAGAGAAAGACAATAATTGATCAACTGAAATATGAAGGAAATAAAAATGAGAAAGATGATAGTTAGAAAAAGTGATGTCACTAATTCATCTGAAAATTTCAGACCAAACTTCTCATATCATTCATGACAATCTCATCAGACAATATTTGAAACAGATACAGATATCCCCCGCTTTTCGGAAGTCTACCTCCCTCCACTCCAACTTGTGATGACTCGGCCTAACATACCATCATCACCATTTTGGGGCTCTGGGAACGCTCAGAAATTTTTTCTCATATAAATTAGTAGTAATTACTTCTCCGCTTTATATTTCGGCTTACAAAAAGTTTTTATCGGATCACTCCACTTTTGGTTAGCAGGGGAAACACACACGCAGCAATACCTTCAATAGTGCAGTTTTTATTTGTACAGATTTTGATATAATATGGTTGAAGTATTGCTGTACAAACAAATGAAAGTATGAGCTGAAAAAAAAACTTTAGATATAAAACCTTGAAGAGTGTGGTTTTGAACAGTATGGTCAAATTTTGGAGCAAATTAACCACCCTATTCAAGGTGTTGCTGTATATACATGCATGCAGAGTTTAATATCATGAAGGAGACCTATCACAAAGGTTATATAATAATTTCCTTACTCACCTAGAACTTGATAATATCACCATTTTCTATTTCAGAGAGCCTTGTTTGTGTGTGCTGTCTGCTTTCTTTCTGGAATAGAAAATTCAAAGACAGATATTCAATTCTGTTTTTCTGCTCTTTTTTTCTCTGCCTCTGATTGCTTCTCTCCGCTGAAGTTGATTGCTTGTTCCCTTTCAGAGGCTAAAAAATCTTTTAGCATATTTTTAAAAAAAATCTACAACAAAAGACCATAAACCACGTTTCTTTTTTTTTTTTTTTTTTTAATTTTCTTCGCTCATTTTGAGTGTAGAACTAATTAATGCTTGAGACAAAAATTTGAAAAAAAAAAATCTTTTTATATTAAGATACCAAAATGGTGAACAAATTTGGTTCTACTTTTTTCAATTTCATGATTGTCCATAAAGTGTATTTTGATCATCTTTTTTATAAATTAAATTTTTTTCTTTAAAAGAAAATTTGTTCTAATATTTTTGGATTTTTCTTCGATATTTTCTTCAATATGCTCATGTTATTGTTATGGAATATGTATCATCATTTGCACCATAAGATTCACCCAAAGACAACCTTGTAAATATAAAAGCAAAGCAAAATTGCTTCCTGTGTTGCACGACATATGAGGCAATGATTTCATCTCAATTTATCAAGCAATCCATGAAGAACCAATCTTTGTAGCAATTATAAATTTTATATATGGCCAGGGTGTGAGCTAGGCCCCCAAGATGGACTGCCTTGCAGGGATAAAGAGCTGTAACGGCCCCGCTACTTACTCATAACTGACGGAAGAAGTGGATTCGTACCTTTCCTAAGGGCATTAATGCAGGGTTAACACAAACCGTCCCGGCTAGTAGTTGAATTTCTAAGTTTTTATTCCGTGTATTTTTCAGATTGATATCTTCCCGTCTGTTGTTTTGAACATAATATTTTGGCTGAGACATTCTTTTACTGCATATCATATGTATGTCATAAGCAAAAAAACAGAAATATTCAATGTGACATGAATATTTGGTGCTTGGATTTATGATGGTTTTGATGAGGTCACATTTCTTTTTTTCAAATTAGTTAGAAACAAAATACATCTGCAGAAGGTTGGAGAATATACCTGCCTAAATGCTGTATTGAAAAAAGCAAAGATGAGAATAACGTTTAAATATTTAATGACAATGCTTCATCTCAGAATATCAGTCAACACTTTGAAGTATGGAAAATACCTTTTCACCATTAAGCTACATACTTATTCATGTACCCACGTATACTTATATTATATACAGAAATATCTTGAATAGTGCGGGTTTTGATGTAGTGCAATTATGTTATTTTGTACGACAATAACTTAACTAAGTTGAAAACAAAACCCCATTAAATTATAAGACCTTGAACAGAAGGGAAAACTTTAAAACAAATTTACTGTACTAAACAAGGTATACGTGTATAAGCTGAGTGAGAAATGAATATAGATATCAACAGAGTAGAATATATATGAAATTGATATACCAATAGACATTTAGAATGACAAATTCAGAATGATTGATATTGTTTTATATTGGTTTAGGTTCATTGTCTCTGTATCCCTTCTAATGATATTGGCATTGTAATAAATTGATCCAAGTGTCAGCATTTTGTTACTTGGTGAAGAAGATTGATTTGCAAGTGGAAGAGCCAGCGAGTCTATAACATTGAGATGTTCGAATGCCAATGTCATTTCACTATAACAAATGGTGTAAACAGATTGCCATTGGCACCAATCCTGTACATCTTAGATTAACAGTGCACTATCGAATGACCGTTTTTCAGTGTAGTTATTTACTAAGCCTAGCTTAGTCTGGTACAAGGTAACAATGGTGGGGGTCATCATCATCATGTTATTGTCTGTTGTTGGACCCAGATCTCCCCCAGGATTTGCCACATCTCTATCGTGGGTGTTGCGGAGCCAGTATTTTCTGAACCTGTCTACCGGCCTCAACTCTGCATTTGCTCTCTGGAGATCCATGCTGTGAGTCTTGATGTCCAGTGGTTGTCTGCCATTCTTGCAACATGACCAGCCCATTGCCATTTGAGTTTTCTAATGGTTTCTATGATGTTTTGGACTTCTATTTACCCCATATATCCCATATTGTCTTGTGCTTTCTTGTGAGGTTGAGCATGATTCTCTCAAGTGCACATTGGATAGTTTTCAGTTTGCAGCTCAGTCTTTAGCTTAGGTTCTATGTTTCAGCTTCATAGGTGACTATCGGGAAGATGCATTGGTTATATACTCTTCTTTTTAGGAAAAATGGGATTTTCTTATTCATGAAGGTTGACCTTGCTCTGCCGACGGCTAGCCATCCTAGCGTGATTCTTCACTTGATTTCTTCTTTTGAGGATTTCATGGAGACAGTAAGATTCTTTTAATCGAAAAGTGACAACATTCATTGTCTAAATATTGAAATGGAGGATCATAAGAATGATTTAGTATGTTTTGTGAGGAATTTCCTTCAACACCCACTAGTCACTATGGAGAAAAAAACCTCTGGCTTCAAGACCTATACTATAAACTGATCACAGATTTCAGTTTCTTTTATTTTGAAATGAAATGTATGAACTGAGGTCCAATTCCAGATGAGAATGTTCATACACTTTTGATGATGGAAAAGTGAGGACTTGTGTTAGATCTGACATATTCCAAACATATCAGATGCTTGAATTTATGTTCAACACAAAGGATAAAACTACGTCTGCTCCTGCACCAGATCAGAAAGAGAAAAAAGATATGCATTACGGATATGTATACTCTATGGACTTGGAGAAAGAAACAAAAAACATATAAACATTTTATTTATGTATAATATATACATGCATGTATGAGAGGTGTCACAATATAGAAATCAGGTCGACATGGGTACAACCATTTGGCTTGCACACACAATGGACCTATGGAAAAGTCTTGAGGAAGAATTTTTAAAAAGGCGCAGAGGGGAGGGGGTTCTATTTACAATGTAACTATAATGCTAAACTGGACCTTTTTCATTTTATACACATATATCTTCTTATCTTATATGTTTATATAATTCTTTTAGGGATCAAAAGTGAAAAGTAACATTTTGCCCCTTGAGGCATCAAAAAAAAAACTTTTTCCCCTTTCAAAAGATCATAAGTGAAGGTAATTTTTTTCTCTTATATATTTAACCTAGCCTAGATGGGTAATTCAGCTAGTGTATTTATATATATATATATATAGAGAGAGAGATAATGTGTGTATATCTGTCCATAGTCTCACGTGTTGATCTGAACTTTTTACTGTAGTGTTCAAGCTTTTTCATCAATAAGCTATCAACCTATTGATTTACCTCTGTGTATACATATATATCTGGTGTGTGTGTGAAATGATATCAGGAGGCTTGCTGTACAAATGGTTCTTTTATTTTGATGTTTCGCCCAACTTGGCTTTGTCAAGAAATGAGATTATCCAAGAAAATAGTAGATGCCTGAGCAGAGATATGTCAAGTCCCCAGAGTTTGGGAGGTCATAGTTGAATTCATGTCCATACATGTTTTTAGATATAAATGACTGTAAGTTAATTAAGATTTGAGAGGTGAATATTTGAAGTCAAAAGGTTATTCCAATTGAGTTAGGCCAATGTTACTGTATGGCCCATGTGTTGTGCTAGATCAGAGGTGTGTGATTTGAATTAAAGTTGGGTGCAATGACCCAAGGTTAGAAAAGTTTATGTGATGGCTAAGGGCCAGTTTTGTGATGAGATTTCGACCTTGTGTGTTGGAAGCCGTTAGCTGTGTATGTGTGAAGTGATAGTGAGGCCATAGGGATCGACAAGCTTGGTCAATATGTGTGTGTGTATGTAGGTAGTGAATAAAGGTTATGTACAATTTGGGGGTCAGTGAAGTCTGTCAGAGGGGAGGGCCTAACGTGTTCAGGCAATTTACGTTGATTGATAATGAGTCTTGCCAAATTTGGACTGATGTTGAAGCACCCTGGTTTCTGAACAACTGTGTTACTTTGAAAAATGACAGCCGATTCAATACTTTTCGTTGTGATGTTGATTTTTTATGATCTGTGCATTGAAGGAATTGCAACGTGTTAGCTGTCATTTCCCAAAGTAACACACGCACACTCATATATATATATATATATATATATATTATTTTTATCTTTGTTTTTGTTCTCAAATTGATTTTTGTGTATAGACCTCGATCATCCCAAAGAGACTGACAGAAGATAATATGTTTCGGTAACTGAACTGATCATGAAACCGAAGCCATACTGAATCAATTACATAAAAAAGCATGTTTAAAAGGTTCAATTTCATTCGATCGATTAAATGTCTACAACACAGGATATTGCTTGGGGAATTCATTATATTTTACAAACAAATTCTCATTATGTGTCGTTTGAATAACGAAGATGTGGAGCCAAGTATTCAAGGAAACATGACGTGATTACAAGAAAAGTATATTGCACAGTTCACAGAGTTCGTCGAAGACGTCAAGTTCATGCGAGTTCGTCATGGTAATGATCAGTTGTCGTAAATAAAATATCCAGTCGCATTGTACACAGTGTGGCTGATCATATATTCACCGGGCGTTAAAATCTTGTTCGGATTATCTGAAATTCGGATAACTGATGTTCTTGACAGTAATGTTTGACAATATATATATATATTTAGGTGGATTAGGCGTAATACAATGTATTAAACACATTGGATGTATTATGAATAACGATAATACCTTAATGTATTGTAAATCATTTGAATTGTCAGTATTTTATCAGTGAGGCAGTTGATGTAATTACCATTTGTAGACTATTGTATGTTGTGATAGCAGTTTAACAAAGGTCTTCCTGTTCGTTCACAACCTGTGCTGACTCACCAGTACGAAAAATTGTACGGAATTCTGAGGTTGATTTAGTAGTAAACGATCTTTGAATGTATACATCTGAAACGCAGGATGGGCTTTGAAGGCCTATGTTCAACGGAAAAATGGTGTTTAATGTAGCCGACACTGGCGCATTTTCTGCTTCCCGACGCTCGGGCACTATCTCTGGTAGGCTGCCCAACATTACCGATAATGAGAAGTCTATTTGTTTGTCCTGTGTTTAATATACCAGCAGCTCCCAAATTTGTAACTGAGTAGGACCTGGGCAAGTTATGGAACCAGTCAAGGTATTTTCTGTAGAATTCTAAGGGTACCGTTTTTATATCGGGCTATGGGACGGCTCTATGTTTGGGGTGGTTTTTAATTGCTTCACTTGTCTTATCCCCCAAAGTATACGATATATAATTGCCACGGCTGCACAAATAAAATGACATAGAATTAATGAAAAAAAATGTTGTAGAAGACAAAAGTATTATATTAGGTTGGTTAAAAAATTACGGTTTTTCACCATCAATTTTAAAGCGATATATCTCAGCTTAGAATATATTATCAATCGAAATAAGATCCCTCAGCATTTACATATTTTTCCCGACTAGAAACAAGTCATTTTATTCCAGAAGCATAGAATTCTTGGGTCCTGGAACTAATGAGTTCTTCGAAGGCATTTTAAGCTGCTGCTTGGTTGTTGGAAACCTTCTCTTGCAAAAAAGTGACTGAAATGCTTGAAAAAAATGATAGTCGGTCTGAGAGAGGTCTGACGAATAAGCTGAATGAGGTAGAGTTTCGTAGTCTAGTTCGTTCTATTCCTGCAGGATCATTGGCACAACATACGGTCGGGCGTTCTCATGGAGAAGAATTGGTCCTTTTTTTTCAACTGACTAATATTGGACCTAAACTCAGCAGTCCATGGTGCATTTTTATCGGTTTTATCACAATACTCCTTTGCTATGACGGTGTAGAATCTATTCATGTCAGAAGGTCAAAAATTTGAAGAATTATGGTTCTGTAGAGTTATAGTAGTTTTCGTTGAAGAATGAGCGCCCGCTGTATTTGTGGGCCCACGTGGACGTCAGTGGAAAAGTTGAAGGAGGAAGGGAGGTATATGAAGAATATGTGCGCCCAGTTCGAATATGGTTGCAGATATTACAGTATAAAAGACACAAGTATGTAGATTGGCAAATGATAGGTACATTTGATTCAGAACATTCATAACAAATAAAGAATGCAAATGAAATACATGTAATGGAAACATAAATACGATCGATCGTGTGAAAAAGAGAAGAGCAGAGGCCTGTATAGTTTAGGTTATTCCTATACGTAGAAATGAAATATAGGAAAGAAGTATTTAGAGGACACGTGACATATCGGGTCTAATGTCATTTGGTTTATCTATCGAATGGAGCCTGATTAGTAGTGCCTGTTATAATGAGTGGTACAGGTGGCCAAGTTAGATTATAAAAAGGCAGTTAGTTAAGGTTAGCGCAAAAATGAGCCAAAAGGGGCCATATAGTAAGCGGTCAAAGAATAGAAACTACGCTGGCTGCGAGTTTAGAGAGAAGGAAAGGTAGAAATTAACCAGCTAGAAAGCTGGGACAACAAAGGCGATTGACAACGTGTGTTTAGGGCTTTTATAGGGAGTAATCGAAGGAAATGACGTTTTAGATATCTAGCTAAAAGACAGGTTTTGTATCATATTCTTGACTAAAATTGAGGGATTGCCATGATGATTTCGCCAGAAATTAAGTAAACAGTTTGTAGAAACTTCTTTTGATGCAGGTTTAGTTTGGGGAAATGGTTTGGCGCTTCACCTCTGTCCAACCAATGCGTGAAATGCCGTTGATTGTTGTGCAGAATCCATTTTTTGTCACGTGTCACAACGCGATCAAAAAAAAAAAAAAAAATGCAGGAGCACGAAGCAGACTCCATAACGGTGAAATAGTGCAAATGTCGAACGACTGTCGAGTGGTCAACGTTTAGTTCGTCTGCAACCTCTCGAGTTGTTTTACGTCGGCCCACCTTGATAATGGCTCTCGATTGGATGTTGTCAATCATTGAAGGACGACCAAGACCTTCCTCATCTTCAAGGATCTCATCTCCGTTTCGAAATATCTAGAACTAACGTTGCGTAGGACGTTTGTTGACATTCCCCAGGCCAAATATTTGGTCGATATTGCGAGCAGTTTCTGTTGATTTACGCCTCGTTCTGAACTCGTTCAATAAAATTGATCGAAATTGCTTTTTATCTATCTTTGATTTGACAGCCGCAAATAAACCAGAATAAATAGTGAAAACCTTCATTTGAAATGAATAGAGAAGAGTTATACCATGAATAGAGCAAACTTCACTCTTCAAAATGACATATTCTATGGAAATAGTTGAAAATGATAATTTATGATAAAATGAGCATCAAGGATTCAAGTAACCGCAATTATTTTTGCACCACCTCAGTACATTAATCTACACTAACAAATGTCTCCATCTTGATTGCTATGGTCATTATATTTCAGCCATCTTAACCTCCAACCTTCTTCATGTGTTTGTCTTATATGATATTGGTATGGAAATTTTGAACTGAACCCTTTACTTAAATTCCGCTAAACCTGTGAAATGGAGTTTGAATTATAGAAAAACAACATTAGATGATTAGACGTAAGAATCAGTGCGTATGTTATACCCTAATAATCCTCTCAGTTGGCCTAGCAGAGAAATAAATAATATATGGGAGTCCTTGATCGAATGATGACGTCCTATTTATAAAATACACTTCTTCCCAGTTTTCTGATAAATCAACGATCTTTTTGATTGAAGCAACTTTAACGCTCTATGCAGAGTCTAATGCATTCCTTTATATTGCAGATATTGACACAAACAAGTTCAAAATGAATTCCTTGTTGTTAAATATAAGATTCGGGTTTTGCAATGAAATACACATCACAATGAGTCTCGAAAATTGTGTCATAATGTGTTTCGATTCAGAAAGTGTTCGTAAGTTTTATCGCACAAAATGTTCTGCGATACTCGACAGGAAACAGACCTACAGACCGTGGTAGTCGTCCAAGATAACCCTACTGACTATAAAATTGCAATTTAACCCTAATCCTCTCATGAGATAAAGAATTGTTGATGAAAGAAAAGGAACATTTTACAAAATATGAAAGTAATGTTCTATGGTACTTTGAAATTCGAACGGATCGCCCGATTCAGGCCAGAGGTCTATCAAATGGCGGATGTCACGCAGTAGCATTCTTAGGGTTGGTGTCACCCGGGACAGTAACTCAGGATATCACCCCTAGTGTAGCCAACTCAAAAGTTTTTCGCGCTTAATCGACCCCAGTAAAACGTCAAAAACGCCAAAATGCTCTAAAAAAACAAACTCTGTTAGCCTTTTAAGGCCGGTTGAATTGGCTGGAGAATAGCTGAGAAATGACTAACATCGCTGAAAAATACGCTAAAAGTAAAATCTTAGCGATGCCAAAATAAGAAACGCCCTGGATGTAGCTCGAAAAGTACCAAAATCAGCAACGCTGATCATCAGCCTCCTTCCAGAATTTTCTCTCTTTACAGGATATCTAGAATTTCGGGGATCTTTTTTTGTGCGACAGGTATACGTACTGCGAGAAATACACTAGATTTCCTTTTCGCATAAAATCTGTTGGGATTTTTTCTGTATGCTCTGACCTTTTAAGATTTCTTCCCAGAGGATTTAAATGTTATTCAACCATAAATCATACTTTCAGTAATAGTTGAAGTTTTTCTCCCTTTTCCCCTAATAAGTTACAAAAGCAGAGATATATCCATCCCAGAATTTAAAAACTATTATTACTAGATCATTATTTTTTTGCTTTTCATTGCATTACGCCAATTGTCTCACTAAGTATATTAAAAAGATAGTTTGTACAGAATATTGAAAGTTATTATCTTGTAAATACAAGTATTCTGTGTACCTCCAAAGATACTAAGAAAGTACTTTCTTTGCTATCTGTTCATAATTGAATTGTTATGAATTATTGGGTTATATACAGATTTTTGAAGTACCAGAGATGAGATATTTACCTCTTATAGATAATTACGTTTCGAATTTAAATCCAAGTCTGCAAATCTTTACAGTGGTTATGTGGAAAATTGTTTCTTATCGTCCTCCAAAAATCACCATTTCCCAGTTGCAACAGAATATGAAGACATGCAATTGTTAACAGTTTTCAGAGATAAACAAAAATAGGGAAAAAGTTTCGAATTTAATGTGAGTTTTTAGAGAATCGTCGAGAGGTAAATATCTATGTATCTTTTGAGTTATCATAGTTTTGGGGGAAATATACAATGAACCCTCACTATAACGAACCTAGATATAATGAATTCTGGCTTCAACGAACACCTGGACAATAACTTTCTTTTTATTAACCGAACGAAGTTTGATAAATGTGATAAACACGTCGGCCACCGAACATTATGACAGTTTCGTGATCCAGACTTTTGTAGCCTTTAAATCAAGATCAAAGTGTGGTATCTGTTCTTCTTGCATCAACTGAACATAGCATTAACGGCCTGTTTTCAATTTTGAACGTTATTATGGTATCAACTGTTTTCTTCGTGAATTTCAATTTAATTTGAATACTTTTTCAATTGACAAAAATTTCAAAGTTTACCTCACTCACGGGAAAAAAAGTCAAGTACCCATTGAATACTTATCATAACTCTTCATTACTTTTTTGGACTCCTTTTAATTCATTGATTTTCAAGAATTGTATCAGAATTTGTTGTATATTTGTAATTAAATTATCTTTTTGATAGTTTCATGAAATTCAAGAAAATCACTCAACAACCAAAATACAACCACACGGTTTCTTTAGTCAACCGATGACCGGAAAAGAGGTCCTAGTCGTGGAATAACTGTTATTAAATAATAACAAACAGTCTTTATGAAAAAAAAAAAAAAAGCGCCCGTCTTTAGCTTGATTGTTTTAAGATGACCATTTTTCTGGATGCTTCAGCTAAATCGTTTTGGCGGAGTTTACTTACGGTAATAATTATCCTCCAACGCCTACTGCGGACATTAGTTTCCAAGCACGCACGTGCACACCTTCATATCAACACACACACACACACACACACACACACACACACACACACACACACACACACACACACACACATATAGTCAGGCCTTCACACTTACGCACTTGCAGTGCACACAATGTCAGTGCAGCAAAATGCGTTGGCAACTGCATTTCGGTACAGAATGAAAAGCGGAGTAAATATCTGTACCTTGCCAGAGACCTGAAAAAAATTGTGGAGTAAGAAGATGGTGATTGTGTTAATATCCATAGAATGTTCTTGAAGGGCCAATAAAAAGGAATAATTGGAGTATGATGAAGAATTGAAACGATCCGGGTGTCAATACTCGAATCAGCAAACATACAAAAAGAGAATGGTGGATTATTGACGCAACTTGCAGTCAATTGATTCCCAGCGAGAGCCATCAGATACTACGCGGATGAAAATACAACGATAATCATAAAGAGTGTTTTTTGACAACAACCTTCAGAAAAAAGAGTTGCACAGAAAAGCACTCTAAATAAATAAATCTCACTTCGAACAAGAGATTCCAAAGCGAAGCGGGATGCCTTCACTAATATTCAACATTCAATTCTCGTCATTGTCAGATATTGAACCCTGACCGTGCTGTCACATGAGCATCACCACTATCCATACGCTGGCTCGTCTTGAGAGAATCAAGAACTCGAGTAGCACGAATGCTAAGTGGTAGAATATTCATCGAAAATGATTCACAAAGTGATCAGCGTCTGAATTACTCGACCGAAAATCACGATGAAACATCACTTCCAAGCCAACAGAAATTAAGCGTGAATCTTGAGTGATTGAATCTTCAAAATCGAAATTCTGTATCCCATCATTAAGCAAACTTTGGTAATGTTGCTCCCGTGTTGAGCAGATAAAATCAACGATAAAAGACTGAAGTAGATGCACATTATCAATGTCCTCTTAAGTCAATTTCCCTAACCGACTGACCAGACGACAAAGAAAATGTTCAATTAGAGACCGTCAACGAAAACTTTATTAAAAAGATGGTGGCGCATCAGGCGTTAGAGGGAAATAAGGAAAAGCTATACGGTTAGATTTGAACGACTTCCGCCTGTGGTCGCTGTAGTGTAATCATTAAGGAAGCTGTGGCGTTCAGACTGGCTCCCGAAGATAGAGGAGGCAAGCTCGAGTCTCGGGTGAGGCATATACTTTGATTCCGATCCGCGTTGCTAAGTAACGACTGTAGCATTCTGAGACCGAGAACTGGGATAAAAAGGAACTGAAATTAAGATGAAAGGAATAGTCACCCCCAAAAGATGATAAACGAACCAAATTTGAATTATTCCATTGTATTAGTTCGGCTCAGCTCAGATGGAAGGGAGTAGGGCTTGGAAGATTGTGTTACGCCTATCAACCAAAGGAGTTTTGAAAATCAGTTGAAAGTTGAATTTCCCATGAAAGAATCTTTGTAAGCTAAAATAGGATAAAGAAGGGAAGTAATAAAATCAATTAATAAACGATTTTTTTCCAGATGGGGGATAATGGTATATTAGACTGAGTTGTTGGAGGTTGGGGTAGTTGGAAGTATAAGAGACTGGGATTTAGTATGGAGAGGTATAGGGGTGCGCTTTGTCTCTATAACAGCTCGCTGCAGAACAAATGCTGAACTCTGTTTTTGCTTTTTTGCTTTGTTTTGTAAAAGCGAAAAAGTGAAGTAAAACAAACTTTCGGAAAGTGGGGAATATCATTGAATAATTGTTTAGAATATGAAAGTTTTTTTTTCCATCTTCGGTTTGATAATTTTTGTCTTTTCTGATCACGATCAAATCGAAATCCTGGCCGTTACGCCGTGGAGCAGAGGTTAAAAATCAAGTCTCGCAGAACATTGCTCCTATAGTGAAGGCAATTCTCCCTGGGTGCCCCAAACTTGAGTACTTGTGCCAGACTAAGCCAAGTTTAGAAAAAACTCGGGTGCTTTGTCGTGGAGCTACAGCAACTGAATCCATTACTGCAGTATAGTAAGTTTGATCCTCTCTCCACACTTAAGGGCAGGGATTGATATAAGATGGAGATACGTGCAAGTACGGCGTATACCAACTTCTCATTTTCCAGGTTTTTGAATGTTCAATGTAATCTAGAAGAGACATTACGATATACCTAGTTCCCTCAACCAAGCTTTACCGTAGACCTAATTACCACAACAGAGCCTCACCGTATAACTACTTCCTCCAACTCATTTCCATCACTGCTTATGGGTCAATGCCAGACTAAACCAAGTTGAGTAAATAACTCCCAATCGAATTTCTAATCTCTGCCAGATCATGATCTCTGATCGATTGAAATGGTGATCAAAGAATCGATGACGATTATGACGGTGATCTTACATCATTCTTTTACGTCTATGAGAATAGGGAATTCACTCGCTAAAATGGCAGAAACGTTTTTTTTTTCCTCATTTACGATCAACATTTACGATCAACATCAATGCTTCCAGAGTCAGCAAAATTTTCTGAAAATCAATACTCCTTATCAGTTCAGGCGTCTATATGATCAATGAAATTGTCTCTTCCTCTCAACCTTCCACGCTGATGAGTCCTAGAATAGCACTTCACGTACTTATCTACGCATCATAATCATCTACCCTGTTGGTTTATTCCCAGAGCTACGCGGGACAAAGTTACTAAATACATGCAAAAGTTATGCAGGGAAAATGTCTTCGGGCAGCCCACAGAAATGGGCCCAACTGAGCAAGGTAACAACCACTTCAGGCAAAGAGAACCACCTGATACTTCGGGAGGATGGGAGAAAGGCAAAATGTACTTACGACGAAATTAAAGAAGGGAGGTTCATTAACCTATACTCTGTGTTGGCCTTCGGCATAGATAGGACAACCAGTTCGTTACCCGCGCCTGGTATTTTAATGCTAGCCCCTAAATTTGCAAAATATGTTCTATCATGAAATAGAATGTACAAGAAGTCACAGGGATTTGGAAATTTGATAACGTTTTTTTTTTTGTTAATGGTGTTTATCACTGTACTCTGATTTATTCGGTCTGTTGTCCTCGCTTTAGTTGTTATGGTCACAACGTTTTGGCTGCTGTAACCTCCAGCTTTCTTCAGGTGCATGTAGTGTTCGGAAACGTCCTCAGAATTTGGAGAAAAAATACAACTCCTTATTTAACTCACGAGGTTAGTCTGTACTCTCTGTCCATGCTAATGGATAGCGTATTTTGCAGCATATAAGACACACCGGCATATAGGATGCACCGTGTTATTTTATTCGTGATATACTATATATACATATTCGTTTTAAATGTATTTGGTTCATTAAGCTAAGGTGGATCGTTGATCCCAGACTGGATTCAAGCCTGACCTTCATCGTAAAGGACGCAAGGTAATTTTGTGGGTCAGATTTTGTGAAAAGAAAAGCGTCGTATAAATCTCAAAATACAGTCGACAGTTTTTGTCAATTCTTCTGTTACTTCGTCTCGGTGATGCCGTTCTCGCTCTTTCCGCTGGATAATAAAATTCCGAAATTCAGTTCGATACCCCGAGAACGTTACCGAATATTACTTGTCAAGCCAACCAGTGCACGTCTAAGCCTTTTAGATTGCGTCAAGTTTGATACAAAATGAATACAGTAATTCAGTTAACAATGACATGATTTTATTTCATAAGGTGTGTAGTTAAACATCGTCGTATACCAAAATGGAGACACTGCTCTAAGCTGGTATAGCGAATTGTGAAAATAAGGGGATATGACTTCGTTGTCCGTTGCACTCTCATGATTTTTTCTTCATCAGATACTCCAGTGCTTTAAATTTCCCTTGATATACCATAAGCAAAGCATCAGGTGTTTTATTAGTCCATATAAAATGCGTGTCATCATTAAAAAGTTTACCATATTTATTTTTACGCATAGCTAATTTAGTTCACACAATCCAATCTCTTCCTACCGTCTTGGGATGATAATACAACATTTCGGCTCGTCCATTCCACAACATTCTTCAAGCGTAATATTTGACATCTGTAAGGAAAGAGAGTCTCTTTTTTCCAGCCTCTTTCTCCGGATGTTTCAAACTGATATTACATATTTCACCTTAAAATGGCAGAAGAAGGGATCAAAGATGGGTTGAAGAAATTTGGGTATAGGTTTGCTGTTGTTTGGTAAATTCAATATTAAAGGGAGGTAAGCGATTTTTGTCGTCTGGTCCTTGAAATCGAGTCTTCCCTTTTTTTTCTATATAGTTATTGCACATAAATTTCGTTTTTCTATCTTATTTTTGAGCAATGCCCAATTCCCAAAGTGAATGCACGTTAAACGGAAATAACGGCGACAATTTGGCACCTGCAGGAGACCTCTTTACCGGCTATTTACATGAATTCATTTAGAGGAACAGTGTCAGAGAATGAATTCTTTCTGCATGCTGTCACTGAATATTGTTTTTAGTTCTATAATTATGAAAAAAAGTTTGCCGTTACTTGAAACTCAAACCCTGAAACCAATCCTAACGCTAATGCTAAATTATATCTTTTATACTTAGATTTGATATAACAAAATTCATATTTGAATCTATTAAAATACAGTTTTACATGTTCAAGTTGTCTGCCTTCGTTCATTTCGTATGTTAGTGGCTTTTGCAGCAGTAATAGCAGACGCATAAACCAACGTAATAATTTACGAACTGATAGCAAACCTTTACTGAGATTGGATTGTCAGAACAGAAGTTGCAATGTTAATGACTTTTGTCAAAGTTATAGACGAAGCAAAGCCATAGTCAACTTACCAATCAAAAGCCCCGCCCTTCAGACACATATTCCCTGAAAGCATCTCGATTGTTTCAAAATGACTGAAAAGTAAGAAAGGGAGAAAGAAAAAATGGTCACACATGAAGCTGGCAGCCAACACTTTCTAATTGAGTTAACTTTCTATTAATTCTACAGTTAACCTCGACGTCGTTCCCACTTTTTCAAAATAAAGAGGCAAGCCAAGTCTGCGACATTTAACTTTATGACTTTTAAATAGCAAAGCTTAATTACTTTACTTCATCATTTCTAAATATGGCAGCTCTAATTCAATTGATTTTCCTTTGTCTTCAGCTTCTGTAATCAATAGATTTACCCCAATCCGTGTCTGTTGCTACACTTAGCCAGGCGACAAATACAGACAGCAATGGTTTCTGAAACATAGCATCGTCAACTGTCGATGCAAATCGCAGACAATAAATTGGAAATAATTATAAGACAACCCACAAATATAGCTTGTAAATTCTAAATATTGATCGAACAGCATAACCCATTTCATCATATATGAACCAACAAACTAATTTCCAACCACGGGACAGGAATTTTAAAAATTTGCATATATGAGAGCAGGTAGCTAAAATCGATTTTGAAATCGAATTTACCATCGCAGTCAATAATTGAACAACTGCAGCAAATTTGTCGTATGAAAAATTCAATCAAAGAATAAATATTTTTAGAATAAAAAATAATCCGTCTAGAAACACTTAGAGTCTGCAGAGTCAAGATGTTATTAACAAACCCGTCAAAATGAGGCCCCCGAAAGCCCGAAGGAGAAGGAGTACCGATGCCAATTTTCAAGTCTGTATACAAAACAGTATGACCAGGAAACTTCAACAAACAAACACATAACCGCGCACACATGAAAAAAAAAGGACAGAACCCTTTGCCATCATTGGTAGCTGCAGATGTTCAATTCGTATTCCATTTTTGATGTATAGCGAAGTAAATTACGCTTTCAATATTTGAAAATTCACAAGCTATATTTGTGCAGTAACATTATTTCCACCGCTGTGTATCGCTTGATGATGTTTAGAGGAAGAGATACTTATTTCTATGCCTGTTGTGCAAAAGGGATTTTAGTAGTATTCAAACTGTCGTGAGCAATGCAGTGAGACTCATTCTTTGATTCTAAGTGAAACCATTTTATTTTGGGAAGAGTGTTTCGTTGCACGAATAATATAACACTCCTTCGTTGAATTCTTCCAAAAAGGTTACAAAACAATGATGATAGGGACTAGATAAGTACAGGAGCACAGCTGGAGATTTTGGGGCCCAGGGGCTTGGCTCCTTGGGGCCCCCTTCAATACAATAGTTACTGCATACTGTTACAATCCATGAAGCTTTTGAGGCCCTCTCCATTGAGAGCCCAGGGTATTTTAAATCCTCTAGCTGAGTAGTCGATTCGCATTAATGATGATTGGTCAATATTTGTCTGCAAATGGAATTATTCAATACGGGAAAGAATACGGGAAGAAATAAAACTGATATTAGAGAGACACCTTTTATACATGACCACATTTCAGGGGCACTCAGCAAGGATCGTGCTCTCTTACTACAGTAGAACCATTACACTTCACGTCAGAAATGTGATAGATTCGTTTTGATACGCCTTATTACGAATTAGGAAACCACAACAGTATTGTCTATATGACTTCTTGGGCCGGAAAGCACGAATCTAAATAGCTTCAAACAGTGTTCTAATATAGCTGATCCTAAAAACTACGGCTCTTCTCGTCGCTATTACAATTTCTGTGTGACAGATACAAGTATGAATAATCATCACAATTATTGAAGCGTGTAACCGCTACTCTCATTATCAATCACGTCACGGTGAATACGATGTTGTTGAGAGGATGGAAACAGAGAGATGGAAGCACAAAAACGGTCACAGCTGTAATTCTCTTCCTCTTCCACTAGCACGGTAACTCCAACCCAACCAATGTAAAATTTGGAAAGGGAATAGGTGATCCCATCCAGCCGCCATCACCACGGTCACTCGTAATCCACCTGATAGAGGAAGAAACAGGCAAAGTAAAACTATGTACGTTAGTATCGCTTAATTCTCTTGGAAAACTGAGGAGAAAGGTAATCTTCCGTTTTATGTCGCAGGAAATTGTAGATTATATTGACTAGGGGAAACAAATTACGGGAGGATTGAAAGCTATACAAAGTATTTAATAACTTAATATTTAATTGAATTAATTTGATGTATAATCCAATATTTTATTAATTTGATATCTACTCATTCTATTAAACCATTTCCAATTTACAGAGGAATTTCCACGGGTTACTGCTAGTGTAATTTCAGTCACCCTGTTTCATCATCATCATCATCATCATCATCATCATCATCATCATCATCATCATTCTTTTAACGTCTGTCATTGGACATAGACCTTCCCCAGGATTCGCCACAATTCCCTATCATCGCAGAACCAGTATTTCCTGAATCTGTCAAGTTCATTTCTCCATCTTGTGTTCGGTCGGCTTCGGTTTCTTATGTGATCTCTGGGGATCTATGTTGTGAGACGTGATGTCCATAATTTGTCCTTCATTCTTGCAACATTGCCTACGAACTACTTATTCTAATTTCTAAAAGATCCCATTGAAAAGTCAAGTATGCGGTGCTGATCAACAAATGTCAGCAGGTGTCTCCCAGTTGAAGTCGGGTACAGGGGATCCGCGGCTCGTTCTCTTGTCAGAGCCAACGACATGCTAGGAATTGAAGGAGGAAGGAAAAGGAGAGCCATTCGCCGTATCACCGAAACAGAAGAGAGATCCATAAGATGGTCGTGGCTGAAAAGGGCAGAGCCATGGGGTGCAAGTAGCTAGTCGTCTGGTCACACGCTGAGGTCTGATCAACCCCGATGGGGTCACCTGGGGGAGAGTGTATGAAGTTAGAAGACTCAAAACACCCAAGGATCCTGGGAACATCACTGAAGATGTGTCCAGACAGGGGAATCGGTTGATATCTATCCTTTCACACTTCATGTGGCTTTCTTTTGAAAAAAGGCCAAAAAGAATTCATTTACTTATTCAAAAAATGTCTCAAAGGGCATCTATGTAAACAATTCACATTAAAAATACGTATTCAGTTCTAAATACCCATCAATTTAAGCTTTAAGAATGTACGAAATTTGCTTGAAGATTTACCAGTCGCATTTTATTCGTCTATTCTCCCTGAATTCTTTTATATATTTCAGCTGATATATATTTATAACCAATCAATAGATGAACAATCTATATCCATAAAGACGTGATAAATACAAAGACATTTTAGTGGGAACGTATTATATATATGTATAGTCTAGAAAACTTTACAGCTTTCAACACTAAACATTAAAAAAATGTTGTCTATTGAGTCACTCATTTCTCAATATCTGTAAATGTAATTTATGTAATTCAAGTCAGTGTTCTTTACCCTGTTCCATGTGTACTTTGTTATTATGGTACTATATATATATATATATATATATATATATATATATATATATATATATATATAATAAATTTGATGAAGCCATGATTAGACATCATGGTCTCTTTAAAACTCATCAGCTTGACCACAGTGAAATAATAACGAAAGTTAAAGATCGTAACAAGACAATGAAAATATAATAAATGAACATAGTCTTTTAAGATAAATCAATTTGTATCAATGTTAAGGGAATTAAGTAATCAAAAGAGATGGATTCAGTCTTTGTCAGTGTGAAAGATCATTGTATTGATTGGAACCAAGGAAAGGGGAAAACATTTGGCACTGGTCCATTCGTCTTACTGATAGGTAGTTGGGCGAAATGGGAGATCGAACACGGAATGCCAAGTAACAGATTTTCCGAGTACGTCAATGAAACCGCCCATTGAGGTATTACTACCCGCTAGAAAGTGGTTTCGTTTTGTTTCAATCATGAATATAAGGATACTTTATTTAATAGTTAAAACTGTTAAAAACATTTGATGGAAACTTGATGGTATACGACGTGGAAAAATCAACTTTAAGGTTGGTGGAAAAATTGTCGAATTTTTCGGTTGAATCAACTCGAAGAAGTTTTTTTTGTGTTATTAGCATTCTTAAAGATGATAACATGGGTTGGTTTTGGTGCAGTCCGCGATTAAAAGTGACACCACGGATTTGATATTCATATGGGTGAACAATCAACAGAAATGACACGAATAGCGAGTCACGTCTGTTATACTTACTGATCCCTCATGGTTTTTGGGTAACCTACGTTAGTAAGCCCTATGTCAATAAATGATACGTAGGATTAAATAATATCAATGCACAATACATATAATACTCTATATAAAATGACAAACTACATGTATGACACAATCAATACCGTAAGAAAGGGAGGTGGTGTTTGATCAACACTGCTGGGGTGCCATGTTAATATAACTGTTTTATTTTAAAAATCCCTGAAACGGTTACATGATAAACAACTGATGTTCCTGACAAGAATAAACTCATACATAATGACAAAGAATACGTGAAACAGGGGGAAAAACTCTGGAGAAAATCACAAATTTCATTGACAGATATTGGGAAATGAGTGACTGAAGTGACACAATCTTTGAAAAATTAAAAAAACTTTTTTAATGTTAAGTTTTTAAAGCTGTAAAGCCTTCTAAACTATATGAATACTCAACACAGAATTCAAATAAATATTCCAAGAACCATGCGTCATTGCCTACTATAGACCGAAAAATATTGAAGATGTGATTAGCAGTAATACCATAATAAACAGGGTCTCACATAATAATACTATCCCTAAAACCATCAAATTCTGCCAACCCAGCAAGAATAGTTATAGTCAATGCGACAGCAGCCTTAAATACACAATCACTTTCATTTGCTCTACCACAAATTCTATGGACTAGCATCTTATAGTTCAAAGTCAAACATTTGGCGCTGAATATGTTTCCTATGGAAACCTAGCCTTTTAATCACCAAGATATACACTTATGATGGGAACCCATCCCGAAATATGTATAGCTAACTAATTAATTAATTTTTCAATTATTTAATAGATTAATAATGTTTCCATCTACTTTTACTCCTGAGTTTGTCTCATTTCTAATAGCTCATATATATATATGTCATAAGTATCTGGATATGATATCCGACCAATATATAAATAAGAAAAACTCTCCGAAAAATTTCAAATAATTTGATTATTTAATTTTTATGTATATGTATATATCTACAAATATATCTATATAGGTGCGTGTGTTTCCATCGTGCGTTCGGCATAGGAAACATGCTCTCTCTCTCTCTCTCTCTCTCTCTCTCTCACACACACACACATACACACACATATATATATATATATATATATATATATATATATATATATATATATATATATATATATATATATACATATATATATATATGCCCTTGAAAAATAAAAAAGATCCCATTAATCCTAAAAAAGAAGGGTGTATAACCAATGCATCCTCCTAATAATCACTTATGGAGCTGAAACATGGAACCTAACCAAGAGACAGATCCGTAAATTGAGAACTATGCAACGTGCAAATGAAAGAATTATGCTGGTCCTCATATGGAGAGACCATAAGGCAGCACAGTACATCTGGGAAAAGACAAGAGTCAGGGACATCATGGAATCCATTAAAAATCTCAAATGGAAGAGGGCTGACCATGTTGCAAGAATGGCAGACAACCGATGGACATCACGACTCACGACATGGATCCCCCGAGATCACATGCAGAATCGAGGCCAGCAGAATATTAGATGGAGAGACGAGCTAGACAAATTCAGAGAGTACTGGCTCTGCAACGCCCATGATAGAGAAGTGTGGCAAATCCTGGGGAAGGTCTATATCAAACAACGGACGTTGAAAGATTGATGATGATGATGATGATGATGATCATTATATATATATATATATATATATATATATATATATATATATATATATATATATATATATATATATATATTTGGAACTTAAGTGTATGCCCTTGTTTGTGTCTGACTGGATTGGCGCATTTATTTTTTGAAATTTTAACCTTTTTCGTGATCACTGTCCAACGAAAGGTGAGAGAAATAACTTATCGATTAATCACCTCCTTTTTTTACTTTTTAAAAAGTTGATCACCTCCAACACAGCATGCATCCAAAAGACGTTGGTCACGCAGCGATTTCTATTGAGTGACTAACCAGACCCGTTGTTTCAATTTATTTCATGGCAGAGTATTGGAAAGAAACTGAGAACAGTGGGAAATTTAAAAGGACACGATTCTGGTCATCTGGTCAGTAATCATCGTGGCCCGGAAACGAAACTGATCTCTGGTCAAGTTTAATCCAATCTCGCCCTTCATCTCCTACCCATGACCAAGCCAGAAGTTTCCAGTTGAGTGATCATCACAAATGAACCTCGACATTTCGACCAAGTGTAACGCTCCGCTGAATACATCACGCAGCCGTCACTACAGAAGATGTGCAAAGTTCAATCGTAATGCTGAAACCTCCAACTCGCTCTCTCACAAATAGCATCGAATAGGAGGAAGAATCCGCTCAAAAACATTTGCTACATAAATCAATGGTAACTGCTTCTTTGCTTTACGCCATTTAGGCTGAAGAAAAGTTTATCAGGAATAGTACGGAGAGCCTATACGTATACATACTTGCATACATACATATACTAGCTGAGATTGTTCGGAGGAAAAACGTAAATATAACAACATAGGTAAGCAAATGATATTTCATAGCGATTTCATAAAATTAAAAAAAGGGTGTACGCCTGTGTTCACGTCCTACGATAGGGCCTGTACATACTCTCGGTCAGACCTGTGCAAGCCCATGCTCACCCTCGAGCAGGCCCATGTAGCCCCTTCTAAAATCTTAAAAAGGTAATTTTCTCAAAACTTAGAATTTATGTGATCAGTTTTGGCGTCAGCAATTCGCACGTCAGAGCGGACAATCTGATGTACATAGTACTCAAAGTTGTACTTGGGTTGGGCTTAAGACTAGGTGTAGGGATAAGGTTTCAGCTCAAGGTTAGGGTCAGATATTCTGTCAAACTGACATAAGCACCGAGGAGAAGAGGAATTCACTTACGCACTTTCTTACAGCAGACGGAAAGTGAGGGTTCATTTTGGCATTATACTTACATTGTAAGTACAACCCCCCACTAAAATTTTTATTTCTCAATACTGATAAATTTCAGGAAGGTTTGAAGATCTAACTGATTGAAAGTATATAAAAATGTGAGTGTTCCCCGCAATACCCTTAGAAATAAATGAATCTGAACATAGCTTACAAATTAGGGCAGAAAAAGTAGTTTTGACCCTAACTTGATCTATGGAGACCTCGGAGGTCAGTGCCATGTATATTTGAGCCTTTTGATGTTTTTTCATGCCTCTTTCGCGCTTAAACTACAAGACATATTGACCTAATATTTGGAATAGAAATCAATAAAAATCGATCTAACATAGGCTAACCATGGTGGTCATTAGAGATCAGTTTGAGGCCATTCTCTGACCAATCCTAGGTTCCAAACATTGGAGACAAGTGATTTTCATACCAGAATTTCCATCAAGATTCCTCTCAATAAAATAAATTTTCTACAAGTTCTGGGTGGTTTTCTCTTCATATTCACGGAAAATCATCAACTCTGTTAGTAGAAGTAAGACAGTCGGCATCAATTCTATGAGTCCTTCTTCAAATGTAAGGAGTGATAGAATTACCTATGGCTATCAACCCTCCCTTTCTTCACAACCCGAATTAGCAATTTTGTCATCAGTAGTAATTTTTTCAAAAAATTACAGTCTGCCGTAGAAAAAAAAACACCAACTAATAAAAATATTGCACAGTTTCGTAAACCGTAAAAGCATAGAGCATTACGTATAAAATACTTTTGTAGTGCCCACCATTTTAGCAATAAAAAATAACACATATATAGAGTTATCTGCCCTTGGCGGCGATCTACGTGCAATTCCTAAATCTCTTTAGAAATGGTAAATTCTTTGTCGCTTCCTTTTTGACGTCACACAGAACCATCAATAAGATAATCGATCGTTATCTTTACGGCATCTAAACTTTGGCGGTAAAACTATCTCTCTCTCTCTTTTCTCTGACGGCCTCGAGGTAGGCTCGTTTTTTTGCTATCTTTTTAGTAGGGGTAGTTAGTATAGTTTTTACACTCCTACTTTTTACACACACACCCTTACATATAAAAAGTAATCCATTCTTTCTTCATCTTAGAGAACACATCTTAACTACATCAAGCACTCTCGAAGTAGTTAGATCAGTCTTCCAAAAATAAAATTATAGTGGCTAATGACCAAAACTGACGGACATTCTTAGACTCTATCTCGCATTTAATAATTGTCGTTCCTTTCCCTTCATTCTTCCTTCCTCCTGATCCTTATCGCGGTAGATCTCTCCAAACATCTTTGTGTCGGCAGAAAACTTCAGTCTTTCCCTTTTTTTAAATTCGTTTGAGGATTAAAACTTATTATTATTGTTGACCTATTCGTTTGTCCTTTTTCCGCGTTTGTTAACAATCAAACTAAATTTGTGTACTAACCTTGTTTTTGCGTTTAAGCAGTGAACACAATTTTTTCTAGAATTTATCTTCTTTGATCAATACTGATAATTTACTTAGGGGGCTAATATAATTAGCAACCCAAAACTTTACTAAGTTATGTTACCTTAAATTTATATGAAAATCTTTTCATAAGAGACAATTCTAAGTTCAAATTCAAGTAGAGGCACGCTCTTTCCCTCTCAGTGTACGTGTTATCTGTTTTATTTTAAAATCTACAGCACAGTACTGTTACTGTTGAGGCATCTTATAGATGTTAACTTTAAAGTAATGTACGTATTGCATTCAATGAAGTACTATTATAATAATAAGTGGTCAGCTTTAGCGGATAATCTAGAGTTTTCCGCTAAATTGAAATTTCGCGAGTGGTCTGCGCCCTGCACACTTGCAATATTGGAAGGCAACTGTATTTCACCATCAAAAAAAAATGAAATATTATCTACTATTATTATTCATTTCTCAGTACTATATACCTTTATCTTAATTCATGTATTTGTTTTCTTTGGTTAAAATTTGTCTTACCTATACAAGCCAAAAAAAAAAACCCCCAAAAAACAACAGCAAAAAAATCCCAAAACCCCAACCAACCAACCAAACAAACATAAAACACACAAAAACAACAAAAAAACAAAAAACAAAACAAAAATGAACAAAGAGCAAACTCCAAAACACATAATTGTTTTTTCCAAAATTGATTTTTCCATCTTTCAATCAAACCTCCATTACCTTTTGCAAAGTGTCAGTTTTGAGGGAAAAAATGTATAGGTCTGACGTGGGATGAGCTTTCCATCAACGATAGAGCTAGAATGACCATTCGCAATCATTTTTCAAAAATACGAAACACTATCTGGAAATAATTACATATGACACCCCCCCCCCAATGTTTTTTCTCTACCACATAATTTTGCAGGATACTTCAAAGCCGTAGTTTTACACAGTGGGTGGCTGCATGACAGACGGTAGTGCAACGGACGGAAAGTAGGGGTCAGCTTTATTGTTACATCCTAGATAGAAACAATCCCAAATGAGACCTATATTTTCCGACACTGACATTTTCATATCGGAAACGAAGGTCTTATTGAATGAAATCACAAGCAAGTAGACTGTCATTTAGTTTCATGTGTTGTTGAGAATGAAAGATGGACTTTGTTACATTAATATATTTAGCAACCTTGAATTGGTAAAAATAAGCTTCGTAACATTTGGTAATTAATTCATACATCAATAGTTTCGACAAGAGATTTACTCAGTGATTTCAGAGCAAAATAAAAACATGAAAATGGCAGTGGTTGTATGACTGCATCCATTATTCAATAATTAACAGGGTCTGGTGTAGAGTGATGGTTTGCTAATCACCTAAGGCATTGTTTCTGAGTTTGGTCCCTAGGGGCCAAATGTTGTATTATTTGTATCAGACTAGCCTGATACTAACGCACACATACGCGTATAAGGGAAAATGGTTCATTGAATGCTTATAGTTGTTAAATGTTTTTTAAGGGGTTGCTAATTAGGAATATTTTTCAATTTGTCGAATGTGGACATGGCACTCAAATTAAGGAAAATAAATAAACAACAAAGGTAAATGCGCAAATTCGAAAAAAAATATCTACTCTTGCAACCCAGCAAAGTTGTGTGACTCAACAATGCTCGATTCGATAGAAATTATGATCACTAAATCAGAGAATATCACCACAAAACAGTAGCTAAGCAGGGGGCCCTTTTTTAAGAAAAAGAATTATATCCTGGTTAAACTAGATATTTTTTAGATCGTAAATTGTCCCCCCAGTGTGTGATATGGCTTTTCCAACTCAAGGAAGCACTAAAAATACCTAGGTCTTTTACTCAACTAAAATTTAGATATGCTGCGCCTTCTTGTGATTCTTATCTTGAAAACGAGACAAACCACTCTCGGGGCTGTGCAGAGAGTGTCAAAGTACCCCCAAAGAGAGAGAGAGAGAGAGAGAGAGAGAGAGAGAGAGAGAGAGAGAGAGAGAGAGAGAGAGAGAGGGGGGGGAGGAAGTTGTTTCGGAAAAATGTGTATCGATGGTGGTATAATGTGCAAATAAACTATATTTCAAGCGGCCATCTCCATCAATCATTGTATTGATCAAAGCTCCACACACCCCTGGAGAGCAGCCTCAGGATGATTGTTTAATTGATCAGTGCACCCAAGAAACGAGTTTCAAAATCGATCACTTAAAGGATATCTGAGTTGAAATACGAGCAGAGCGAGCAGTTTTTATACTTCAAGATTTTATAGTTATTTACTGACTTCAACTTAATCTGGCACATGGCCACCATGACGTGCCCAGTCAGAATCGAACTCACTGCACTAGCGAACTGGTTTGCTGAACAAATTTGCCAACTCTTGCTCTACAGTAGATGCTCCCTTAACGGTTTTATGATTCAAATCTTGTTTTTTCAATCTTTTAGAAATGAAATCTTCGAAATGCTTTTTCAATCTTGAAGAGCGCAGGTAACTTGGAGAAGAAGTACAGATTTACACAAATGCACTTATAAAACCGTCTCATCTTAAAAATCAAAGTATCAAAAAAATACACTACTTCTAAAATCTTGGATTACCCACACATATTCACACAGCAAGTGCCAATGTAGACACACTTTCCCCTTCAATAACACCCACAACATCACACACTTACATACGCTGCATACACAGTCACTGGATTCAATTAAGTATACACACCCAAAACCCTTCTAATTTTCACTTCACATACGCTAATGATTTGAACCTTTACATGAACACATTTCTCCTTTTTCGCCTTGTAGCAAAGATGGGAACTGAGAGATAAAATGGGCCTTTGCATTACTGGCAGCTGCGTTGAAGTGGCTACCTTATCGGCTGAAGGTTCAATTCTCGCTGCAGACCCATTTTCTTTAGTTGTTTATTCTATTTTCGTTGTCTAAGCCAAATGATAAATTTACCGTGTAATTGCAGAAGATCATTTCAAATAAGAGTTACAATATGATATGATATAATACAATATATATATATATATATATACACACACACACACACATATATATATATACACACACAAACACACACACACACACGCACATATATATATATACACACACACACATATATATATATATATATATATATATATATATATAGGTTGTGTTTTTGAGTACCATGATAGGAACAATTTTGAGTCGTTGATGAATAACAAAATGATTTTCACCTATTACCCACGTATAAGTGCCGTTGTTGGGGCACCCCAACCGAACTGTACCTAAAAGTATCTGCAGCCATTATTCCAACTTCTTTTGAAGTGGGAAGGGAGTGAGAAACGCTTATTATCGAATAGATTTTACGATCGCCATAGATCGTGCAAACCCTGTTGTGTTTTTTAATTTTTTTTACCGATGAGGCTATAAACCATGCATAACTTCAGATTATTACACTGAATTGCTTTAATAGCCAACGCCAGCTTTCAGTGAATGTGATTACCCCAGCCAAAGAATACATCAGGTCGCGTCCTTCAGTCTATAGGGACCACACAAATTGTTTGATAAACGCTATACGAAATAGGATCGAAGAGATTCCCTCCAAAATGTCACTGCAAAAATTCAAATATTAAATTGAATGGATAGTGAATATTTTTGACCAATCGCAAGCGAGTTTTTCAGAAATCGGCTCGTTAGCAACCGATTCACTAAACCCAGGTAGTCGGTGAGAAATCTTCAGAAGTAGTCGGGCAAAATTTCACGACAGAAGTTGAAGACTGAAAAGAACGGAACAACGCAAAATACAGTAACCACAGATCCCACCACTCAATAACAGACATACATTCGATTTCCACACCGTAAATTTCATACGACAACCACCTCTAAAATACTGCTTTCACTTGCTGCTTTAAAATACATACTTACACATTCTTCACATTTACGTCTTAACTACCCTCGTATCGATGGACATTTGCAGACTCCAGTGACTTATAATTTCACGTACCAAATAAAGGACGTCTTCATTGTTGCTTGTTTTCTGTATATAAGTTATGTTATTGTTAAATATTCTTATCTTTGTCACATGATTTCATTGAATCTTGAACACGCGTTGAATTATTACTCTCGTTGTGCATGTAAAAATACGGCAACCACACGTCTTTCTGTTAGTCCACAAAATATATCGAAAAGTACTCAATGGATTTTGCTGAAACTTTTTGGAAGAGTGGTCAATGGTATACAGTTACAATTTTGCTTATTGTCGACTACCACAAAATATCTCCAAAAGTTTTGTCTGTCTACCTGCCTTTTCAAAAGATTCACGATGAACTTCAATGAGATTTTTTGGAAGAATGGAGGAGAATTACCTCCCCAACATTGTAGCTATGTATCCATACCACACAAAATCTCCAAAATTTCTCAGTTAATTAAATTTTGTTCTGAGGTACTCAATAGGCTACGAAAGAAATCATAATATCCACGCACACTGTCTCCAAAGGTCTAAGCTAACAGTCTGCACCAAAGGTTATCAGTCTGTTCACTCAATGTATCAAAAAGTTCTCAAATGATTTCAATGAATTTTTGGGAAGGGTTGGACAGTAGTCGGCTGCAGAAGAAGCAATTGAATTGGACGATTACCTCCCCATATGCCATAGCTATCAGTACACATATGTTTCATTTTAAAGTTTTTTTTAAAGGTTTTATGACATTTTATTGCAAATAGCTCAGAATGTCTTGCTCTGAGGGCATATCGTTCGCCTTAACCATTGTTTTACATGAATTATCTTTTCCAACAATACAGAAAATATTTGGGAAAATTGATTTAATCCTGACGATAGCGTGACACTCAAAATGGCTGCCATCAAAATCAAGATTGCGGACAAACGACCATGAACCTACTATTCACCCATAGCTGGGAAGAGGAAGAGAAAAGATGGATTCATATCTTTCCCAAAGGCAATAATGAGAAGTAAACGCAAACTGCCTCAACCAGAGCTTGAACTCGACTCACCGAATCCATTTTTAGTGCCGTTTAGTGTTCTCACCTCCTTGTATCTGTATACATGTGAGAGGTATCACACCGTGTATCTATATGTGTGTCTGTCTGTCATGCTATACAAAACCACCAAAACACATGCACAGTCCAACCAAATTTGGCATGCATATTCAATGAAGTAAGGGGAAGGTTTTAAAGTAAACAGTTTTGAGAGACATATTTTAAAGGATTTCAACGGATGGTTCTATTTATAACGACTACATTGCAAAAATTGAATCTTACTTTCGGTTGAATACATACACACCTTCATTC
Organism: Thysanoteuthis rhombus; assembly: GCA_963457665.1. Classification (NCBI taxonomy): domain Eukaryota; kingdom Metazoa; phylum Mollusca; class Cephalopoda; order Oegopsida; family Thysanoteuthidae; genus Thysanoteuthis; species Thysanoteuthis major. The sequence continues at coordinate 45,359,155 of OY735212.1, read as the reverse complement.
TCTTTGATTGTTTATTCTATTTACTTTAATGATCATAAATTGCGTTGTATTATATTGGAGGCTAAGAGGGTATTGTTTTTAGTTGTTTGGGGAAGTTTTTACAGAAAATCAATCGTGTCTTCCAGTAAGCTGGGAGCGTGTTTGGTTAGAGGTTGGAAAAAGAATCAAATCAGCCTTCTGGAGACATGTACGAAACTGGTTAAGGCTTATTAAAAATCACTATACCTATAAACCATATGTTTGGCAATTCTTTTTTCACACTTTTCTTCAATTCATTTAACCTCTTTTGCGGAATTTTCCTACCTATTTTCATATATATAAATATATATATATATATATATATATATATATATATATATATATATATATTTGTGTGTGTGTGTGTGTGTGTGTGAGAGAGAGAGAGAGAGAGAGAGAGAGAGAGAGAGAGAGCGCTACTGACTTATTAACTTCAATTTAAGATGACTTTTTTGTTTTCTCGTAAACAATCTGATCTGATAAAAGCTCAGAATATAAGGGCACAAACAACGTGAAATATAGATAGTAATGGGTATTTTTTTTAGAGTGACATCCCTTGACGAAAAACCTATATCTCATTTCTAAACTAATAGATTACCACCCCATAATTTAAAAAAAGTGTTAACAAAATCTCCCATGTGTGCCATTTAGAAAAAAATATATCGTTGTATAGGGTTCAAATAATAGTGAGACACTCAAAATGATTAAACAAACCAATGACTGCCAGAATCGTGATTTTTCGGAAATAATTCTGCCACTAAAGAGTTAGACGAGAAGTGAAGGGAAACTTTTTATTACCAGTCTGAGATCTTCAGCCCTTTTCCTTTTACTCCTTGAATATTTTACCCGGCGTAGACAGGTATTCCAGCTAGTACATATATTGTTACAACAGCTGCATGTTTTATAGGAGCAGTTTCCGTTGTAGTACTTGACCGACAAAAATCATCTTCCTCCTAATTACCGTATTTTTTCTTACGATCTTTTTTTTAGAGATAAAGAATGAGTACGTGTCCTCTGCTCGCACATATTTATCTCGTCGATGCATAAGTTTTGCACGCACGTGTGTGCGTGATGTGAATTCAAGGGGATCCATATTGTTGTTTTATTGTTGGCAGTTACCGAACGTTTTAAGGGAAATAGATGAGTTTTACCTGAATTCCGTAGGTCTGACGGGTCTCAGTGATTTGTTAATAACATTGCGCCTTTTGCAAAGACCTTTCATGATCTTCAAATCGTACTAAATTAAGATAGCAAAAAAAAAAAAATGTCTTCACACGAACTTCAGTAAAACAAATGTCATGTACAACTAAGTTGTTGACGACAAAGACATAACGATCAAAATCGATAACATAGAACTGAAGAAAGTGGACCACTACATCTGCCTTGGACAACGAATCTCCATGGAATCACAAAAAGAAGAAATCAAGCAAAGAATCGCTCTAGGATTGTAAACTTTCGGTAGAGTAAGCTCAACCTTCCAAAACCAAAAAATCCCATTATTCATAAAATATACTGACAATCCACTCCTCCCGACAGTCACCTATGGAGCTGAGACATGGAACCCTAATCAAATATATCCACAGGGAGCATATAAGAATGATTTACATTTTTTGAAAACGTTTTGATAGTTATAATGGTTAACACACGCGCTTGCACACACCAGAGCTGGGCCAATGATTAAGCGAACCAAGCGACTGCTTAGGGACCTATGGCCACCAGAGTGACTCCAAGAGCGCTTGAAATATCCCGAGGACCGGTGAAGGCCCCCAAATCAAATTTTTCAAAGGGCCCAATAAAGGCTTGGACTGATCCTGACGCACACATAAACTGAGATTTGGCATAAGTAAATAGACAGTACTTTTTTCAAACGATAGCCTTTATTCATTAACCTAAAAGAAAATTTATTGAACATATCCAGGCCATTTTTGAGTATGAAATAATGAAGATGTATGAGAAATCGGAAATCTACAACCAAAGAGGATTGCAAATCTGATAAAATCGATGCCCTAAGCGTGAAAACTTTAAAATCTACTTGTAGCAAGCCCGTTAAATTTTAATTTGCATACGATTTGTGTCAAGAGACTGATTTGGCCATGGGAGTTGCTTAATACCATTTGGGACAAGCCAAACCTTTTCGCTGAATGGAATGGCTGTCCATCCTCTACGGAGACGGCGCTGATGTCCAAGTAACCGCTAGTATTGGAAGAAGTCTCCCCACACCGCACTCCAATATAGACATTAATTTTTCGGTACTGGTATTCCCCATGCACCCCAGACTTTCCCAGTGATCAGTGCTCCAAATCATTGCCAACACCATAGCCGGAAATCTACCATACTTTCATAGTTGAAATGGTACTTTCATAGTTGGCAACTATCTATCGGTCTATCTATCTATCTATCTAAGTATGACACCTGTCGCGGAGGAAATGTTCGCACATGTCTCATATAGACCAATTTTAGTGTGATGGATTCGACTCTCAGTGTTTACCCCGAAATCGTGTCTCTATACTAATTGAACCATTTAGATCACAGCCATCGCAAAGCAGAACACAATTATGAGAAAATTAGCAGAATCAGAAAACGGCACACTCATACACATATTCGCACTTACACACACACTCGCTCATACACTCAAACATGTTCGCACAGACGCATACATTCTTCATTTCGATTAGGAAGATTAACACTTTTGTTCCGGAAGAATTATTAATTAAATTTAACCTGGTTGGAAGTAACTGCCGAAGTGCATCCAGTGAGGATTGAACCAATAGACTAGCGAGACTAGTTTGCTAACCGTTGCTCTATGATTGGAGCTCACTCTCATATTGTTTAACGATACTCCATAGTGACTATTACTTACACGTCTGTATGCAAAACAGTTATATTAATCTAATATATTTCGATATTGATACTTGTCGTCCAAGCAAATCCTATATAGACTGGAAGAATTTAATTTGAAAAATGTTTGGACACGACGAGAACATGATATAACAACGGGTCATAAAACTTTACTCATAATCTTGGTATCATTTTATCATCTTTTCTTTGCCGGCTCAGAAACTGTGTAATAAATAAAGAATTTACTAAAGAGCATTCTGGGAGAAAAATGATCGCTAGTGGTTGGATTTATTAGTTAAAACAAACTCACGTATTGGTCACAGTTCATATTTACAGACAACAAGCACGCATATTTTAATACACACGTTCTTCTACATTGAAACATACTGGAACGTATTATTACAGATTGAGATCTCTCTTTTTATGAATCAATGAAATGAATACCCACACTGATCGGTGAATTCATGTGTGCATACCGTCTGTCTAGTATCAACAAACTGTTATTATTATCAGAAAATCTTTTTCTTCTTTTCTTTCTCCGTCTTTCGCTTCCTTACTTGCACCTTTCTTCATTTATAATTTATTTCCCTTTTTTTCCTTACCTCCAAGGTGGTGTTGGAAATAGTTGTTGTTGTTGTTGTTGTTGGTGGTGGTTGTTGTTGTTGTTGTTGTTGTTATTGTTGTTGTTGTTGTTGTTGTTCTTCTTCTTCTTCTTCTTCTTCTTCTTCTTCTTCTTCTTCTTTTTCTTATTCATTCATTTATTTTCCTCTTTTCTTCGTTTTCTTATTTTCTTCTCAACGTAATCATATTCTTTCTCTATCTTTCTCCTTTCTATTTTCTCCCCTCCTCCGACTACTTCAGATCAACATTTAACCTTCTCTCTTTAACTTCTGCTTCCGGTTCCTTTCGTCTTCCCTATATCTCTATCTGATTCTTCCTCTCTCTCCCATCACCCTCTCTGTCTTTCTCTGTCTATCTGTCTATCTGTCTGTCTGTCCGTCTCTCTCTCTCTCTCTCTCTCTCTCTCTCTCTCTCTCTCTCTCTCTCTCTCTCTCTCATATCATAATGCACCTTACACATTTTTGCTTGGCATTGTGCGAGACATTGTCAGAGGTATAATGATGACAAATTCCCCTGAGGCCAAAATACGCTTCTTAGCATTCAGTTGATGTCCAAGTATACAGGGGATTCAATAGGCACAATTTTCTGCTGTATTCAAATTTGGTGTAACCTTCCTAAGGCATTCTGTGGTTATTTTCTGTGCCCCAGTTATTATGATAATAAAGTTTATTTCATATTCCAGAGTTTAGGGAGAACTGAAATCAAGACCCCCTTTTCTTTCCCCACTTACTTCTCTTTTTCTTCTCTTTCTTTTCTGCTGGCGTGACAACTTTATTTGCTTGTCGATAACAATTAGGAGCAGGCCTTAAGGCTCAAAGCAGTTATCTCCAGAAAATATGTCTCTGGTTTGTGGTTAGTTTCCCATTTGAGCTATTATTTATTTATCCCGTTATTTTTGCAACGATGAAGGCAAGGTACACTCGGGTCCTATCTCTTTTTCGAACAACAGTTTATGTGAGTACTTTTACACCTTATTCATCTTTCCGTACAACGATTCCTACAATTATTTAAAAAAAAAATGTACGTGACGTAGAGAACAGATCGCTCGGTCGTCGCCGTGAATGCAACGACAACGTTGTGGAAAAGTTAACTCAATGGTGTATAAAAGTCGATAGAATAGCTTCATTGTCATTTTAGGCAAATGCAGTGAGGCTCCCACCTGACAGAATGGGATTTATTGGCGTAGGCGTCCTGGCGTAAGCGTTTGGTGTCTTCTGATATTGAGTAAGCCCATTTGGCGAATGACATTTTGGCGTTAGGAAAAGAAACATTCATGGATTCACCATCATTTAAAGGAGGAAGTTTGAAAGCCTTACAACCTACCTTCATTGCAGAATGAGTCTGAAAAGAAAGGAACTATTGAGCGAAAAAACTGTTGTTGAATAAAAATAATAATTTGAATTTTTTTAGTGAATTAAAAAGTAGAATAAATATCAGTAAATTGGATATGAAAATGTAAGGTTTTATTTGATGTAAAATTGCTTAACGTTTATACGTTCTTGTTTCCAAATAAAATGAAAAGTCGATTGAATTTCAATAAAAATGAAAGGTAAATTGATTTTTTGTTTCGTAAGTACAATTGTTTTAAGGTTTAAAATCTATTTACAGCACAATAATATTTGTTCAATAAAATTAAATTTGCAGTTTTGATGATCTTTAAAGTTTCACCTTGAATGATGTATCAATCAACATTTTTAATGGCGCCAAAACGTCCGTCGCCGAATTGGCTTAAGCCAAATAGGTTTGATGCTTAAACGCTCACACCAGAATGCCCATGCCAAATCGGCTACGCCTAAAAGTACCAAAGCCTCCTCTGATTGGTTTGAGATTAAATCGAAGACGCACAACGGGTTATCGAGGTATTTAAAATAGTTGGATACAATCCGGACAGACCTCGTATGTATACACAAATGAACAGACACATAAAAAATTTAATGTTAAGCTATCCAAGGCTTATCTTCACGTTGCTTTCTTCTCTACTATAACACCAACCACTATTCTGACCAATAGAAATCAATCACAAGTCTTTGCCTCTGCTGTGTTCTCTTTTATCATTTATTTTCTATAATTCTATATTTTCCATTACTGCGAAAAAGCAACATTACACAAAGCATAAACATACGAGAACATGGTGATTTAAGAGTCTGAAGAAATATTTGTCCCCGTGGAAATAAGCAAAAGAGTAATTTACTCAAAGTAATCTACCTCAGATTTGTGAAAAAAGTTTGCTTAGCACAAGTTTGAAATCAAGCAATGATATTCTTTCGATATTTCATAACAGAGACTCTTAAGATGAGATAACCTTCACAAAGAAGAAAATTATTCTTCTGGGGGTGATTAAAAACGAATCAGACACCCCAAGCCATTGGTAGTGGGTTTAATTCTCACTTGGTTTGCTTCAAGTGTGACTGATTATCATTTTGATTCAATACAAGGTCGAGCATAAGCAAAGCATCGCCATGTTTTTACTCTTGGATTTGTAAGAAAATGGAATGTCAATTCCAAGAAAAATAACTCCTAATTGAAATTACCTCTTTATGACGATTCGGTGATTTGAGAAATATTTTTTCGATTCAATTCACAGAAGAAATCCACTATTTTTTATGCTATTCATCGAAGAGTTCCACTGGCAATTAGAAGTGATGTCAAGAGCTCTATGAATTGAAAGTTGGAAGTTAAATTCATCTTTTCACATTGTTAACTACAAATTCGTATTCATAAGAAACAGGTGTGTATCTCAAATTGATATTTCTTGCCTTTTATACCTTATCTCTCTTCTCGCGTTCAGATCGATATTGAAGGAATTCTCGTTGACATACTGCCAACTTACAGTGTGTTTTGGCTGAATGCCATTAACAAACGACACCCGTCCGCCCAGTCTCTTTAATATATATATATATATATATATATATATATATATATATATATATATATATATATATATATATATATGTTGCGATACTTCTACGACTCCTGAGATTTTTATACACCGTAGATTATTTCTACAAGACTACTAGGACGTGTGTGTCAAGAAAAACGACAATGAATGAGATTTTTTCGTCTACTGGGAAAAATATACAATTTCTAATTAATCTACCGAAAAAAAATTCTCTTTAACCATTTATAAATACTAATATTTTTTTGTTTTTCATTTTTGCTGTTTCAAAAGTTCAGGCATTGAAGTAAGTCTTGTAATGGCTAACGTGGGTCCAATTTTCTAAGTGTATACACAATGCTGAAATATTTAAAATGAAATAAATAAAGCAAGAAAGAAGCTTGATATGTGTGAAGAAAAAAGTAAATCCTTCAAAATATTGTGACAATGTCCTCTGGATGATTCCAAGTTGGCTATTCTGATAATTGCAGAAATGGAAGTCGGAATAAAACATTTTTAGTTTTTGGTCTGTTTGTCCTCAAAGAAAAGAGAACAGCACACTCGGCACATGGTTGGGTTTTTTAAGTACCGATATTCCCGCTTTTGGAAAGCTCGATTTACGCAAGTGAAAATGGCGTTCAGCGTTGTTATAGACCTGTTATAGAGGCTGCGCACACCTTCTTCAATTCTCTCCAACCACCCAGTCTGTTGTACCTTTCACCACCCCTCAACCTCCGACGACTCAGTCTCACATATAATCATCACCATCAGGGGGTGTGGATGGGTCTGGGAACGCCCAAATAGCCTCCCATGAATCAATGGTAATTTGCTTCTTCGCTTCACGCTGTTTAAGTTTACGATTGGTTTTGACAGGAACGCTATACTCTTGGATAACGGAGGAGAAATAGGCTTTTAAGAGGTGAACATGGTGCCAATTTAGATGGTTTCTCTCTCAATTTTTCTGATTTGGAAGACCTCTGGAAATTGAAAAAAAAATTTAGATTGGCAACACTAAACTCCCGAATTTGAAAAATTAAAAAAACAAAACAAAACAAAAAAAGAATAAATAATAAAATCAAATAAAAAAAAAAAAGTAAAAAAAAAAAACCCCGCTGAAATCGGAAATTCAAAAAATTCAATACAAAAACATCTGGATGGACAACCCAGCATGCACAGTTCCAGATCACTCACACGAAATAAGTTGTAGCTTTGGCCAACTTCCTTCAGGCATACCAGAGAGTTACACCTGCAGAAGTTAGTAATTACGAACGAACACACACACACACACACACACACACACACATTATAGTTGTAACTATATATCTAAGGTTGATGCAAAAGTTTCCAGTATCATTTTGGAAAAATATTTTATTAGTATACGTTAATAGCATCACTATTCAATCATCAAAGTATTTCTATGACCTTACTCCACCTTTCTGGTAAATTGTGTATTTTGTCATAAAATAAAAACGTTATCGGTGATTATATGAGCTTTTTAGATTCATGTTTGAGAAATTTGGTGAGAGTCTTCAACCTACATGTAAGAACTAAGTTAGGTAAAACATTCATTTAATCAATAGAAAAAGCACTTCCTTGCAAGGCACCCACTAAGCAAAATAATTAACAAAAACAAATTGAAAATTAGCTTTAGTTGTACCGAAAATTTTAATAAAATCAACACGAAACGTAACAATAAAATTATCAGAAATAACATAAACAAAGAAAACATAAACACACACAAAAAGTAGACTGCAATTGTCCCAATAAAAGATAGTTGCCTCCAGCAAAGCAAATGTCTTAGATCAAATATAGAATTCTAAGCAGAGATATTAACCCAGGAAACACCCTTAGGAGTAAAGTATTATTTCGGAATATCTAAACATCATTTAAACTTAGATTAGCCAACCATATATCGTCCTTTTCAAATGAAAAATATATAAACAGTACATCTTTATCAGTATATTATTGGATAATGTACAAAATGAACTGCAAACCAACGGTGAAATGGAAAATTTAAAGACAAGCCAATAGATGTCAAAACATCGAAAATCCTTCA
>OY735212.1:45325747-45348247 GCA_963457665.1 Thysanoteuthis rhombus | reverse complement strand
GCTTTGATTTTTCTCCATTCTACCATATAGGGTATTGGTTCGCTGTGTTGACTTTTCTTTCTGTCCAAAAACAGCTCTACAAATCAGGGTAAAAAACTAATAAACGACTGAGAAGCTTTTTTTTTATTGTTATTTAGAGAATTGATAAAAAAAATCATAGAAAAAACTTTTTATGGGAAAAATATATCCTTTGGCATTTTAAGATGGAAGTGTTTATATTCGGCATCACTGTCTGAGAATGAAAAAATCACTTGAATAATAATATATTTCACTTTGATCAACGCCAGTTTTAGCATTTGTGTCACGGTGATTTCACATAATTGAATTGGTGAATAGATTAGTGCTGCTATGGTGAAAATAGTCTACCAGCTATATATATATATATATATATATATATATATATATATATATATATATATATATATATATATTGCCTTTAATAAGACCGTAGAATGAACGCACATACGTGTCGGAGGCATCACGTAACGCGAGTGCATCGTATGCCAGTAAACGTATTAATTACCAAGCTCCCCATCGCAAGAAATATTTAGTTTAATAGTTCCAAAAATTAATAACGAAAGATGGAGGAATAGTGGAGTATCAGTAACGTCAGTGGGAAGCAATGACAAAGGCCAATACATTGCTCTTCATGTATCTGGTTCAAACCAAGTTGGTGTTAAAATACAGTTGTTTGTTCCATTACCCCCCCCCCGAATTCACTGTATCATTGTGTATATAATCATTTGAACGAATGATGATTTTTATATAGTTATTTGAAAATTTTTTATGAACGATATCATGGGTCATTTAGACAGAGCATAGACAGAGCATTTATATAATAGCCAGTCACTGCATGTATAAGACTACATTAATCAACAGCATTTATTTGAGACTGACCTAGAATTATGAAGGAGTCGACAAGATATACAAAAATACACATATGTATTATATATCTTATGTTTGATTGTTATAATAAGCTTCACTATACTTCTTGATGATCTTCAATGTGATGTCTCAACACTTACCTATGTACGGATAATGCTCTCTGGGGTTATATAAATCTTAGGGGGGCATTTTATTTGCGCTAAACTGGCCAAAAAGAGATAACTTCGCGAGACTGGCGTTTGCAATTAAGCCATGAGACCTCTTGATGTTTTGTAATATGACACAAAACTAATCTATGTATAGATAATGCTTATGGAGATATGTAAATCTTGAGGGAACATTTTACAAGCGCTAAACTGGCCACTGAGAGATAACTTCACTGTATGCTCGATATGAAAAAAAAAAGAGGAAATGTAGAATATACAAAATCGAATATTTATATAATATATAATCATGAGTAATCAAATGACTTTCATCCTATGGACAAATATTCGCTATTTTTGCCTTGTTGTTTGTATTCTTTCTCCCAGCCTGAGATGGTTGCTTGAGTAACCCTAGCCTCGAAAGGTGACGAAGATTTATATAAAAGCTGCCCTCTTTGTCCCAAATTACTTCCAGTGTCCCTGAATGGAACAGACATTTTTTTTTTACCGGGAAGGGCAAAGGCAGTACCAATAACAATAAACAACATTCACTGTTGGTGAGTTCCACACTTCAAAAAGCTAGCGAGATTGATAGCATTTTCGGATCCATGAAGAGACCCTAATGAGAGAATAGAGCTGGAGAAAAAAAGAGAGTGTACGCGCACGTGCGTGTTTGTATGTTTGTATGCGTGCACGCACCTATCTGTTTGGGGGTGCAAATCCAGTTAATAGAACATGATGAACGACGTTCTAAATTTAACGGAGAAAACAAAGTTTCATGTGGTGTCAAGAAGAATACAGAGAGATTCAAACAGACAGTGTCATTCGAAACACGCACACATTTTCTTGTCTCTGCTGGTGGGCAGTTCTAATCAAGAATAGGCAACCAACATGATCAGGATCTATTATCTGAATTCAGCGTCTCAAGTGCAAGATTCTCTAACGACATTACTTCATGATCATAGTTGATCGCGTGACATAATATCGGTTTGAAATCATTATCTTTACGATGAAAGAGTTTTCTTCGAATGATCAAAGATAGGACTGATGAAGTATTGAAAAAGAGGGCATAGCACTTTGGTCAAAGTTCATAGTCCGCTTGTAGCTTGGTAAAATGGTTTTATTTCTCTTTTCGTTATTTTGATGGGTTTTTTCTTCTCAGCTTTGGTGGACAATCGGAAATTTTGACCTAGATTACTGTTTGTTGTAGGGAAAAGACATTTGAGATTAAACATCAGAAATATTGACTTTCTGTCTCATATTTTATTACAAGATTGATTATAAAACTATTATCTGACTTATTTCAATGTTTTGAAAATTCATGATAAGGATATATAAGCTTGTATCAAATTTTGCAAAGAAATGATATTCATATCAGTAATCGTTTACCGAGGTGCACAAATCACCTGTGAACTTCCTTTCATCGTCTCTGAAAGTCTCTCCACGAACCGGAATAGGGCATCTATCGTAGGCAATTATATGATACGGAAAGATTCAAGTCATTTAACATCAACAAAAAAATAGCCTACCAAAAGAAGTGTGTCTCAGTCCCTTTAGATTACTCCCCAATTATCCCAGCTTTCACTGCACAGGGCCCTCAAGAGGAATTTTATAAAGCAGTGCCCCCCCCCAATCACACATTACACAAACACCCTTGTCTTTTAGCCATCCTCTTTTCATTTATAACCATTTTAGCATGCCATACTATTTTCACTCGCTGGTAAAAGATAGAATCAACCCGTGGACATGTCAACGATAGAATCAACCTAATGGACATGCAGTATCGACTTAGTTTCGATAGTCAAGAAATCTAGGGTCCCATTTGACCCCCCCCCCCCGCGACCCGCTCCGATGCACCGGCTGCACCCCAACTCAGAGGTCCTGACTCAGCGAAGTCCTCCTTTGGGATCATTGTCATCTGCCAGTGAAATGGATCCAATCTTATTCGTCCGAATATTATTGTAACACTAGCGTAGAAACGAATGGCATTACCAACAACTAAAAGTCAACGTAAATTACCTCAAATAAAAGTCTGTTCATATTCAAATAACAGTTTTCTATTTTTACCTATCAGTTAATCTTATGAATTACATCTTGCCCGGTGTTTAGAATATGAAATCGATGTCATTTTTAAAAAAAAATCTTTGGTGTCTAGTCAATAGTATTTATTGATGAATCAAGAAAAATACGAATAGAATCGATTTCCTGATGTATAACAAAAGACTCGCTGTCTTTTATTTGTAACATTCGCAATACCTATGAGTTGGAAACATGAAAACTCAGTCGTAGTGGTGGAAGCGTAAGCGAGCGGGTCAGGGGGCAACTGCCCCCCTCTCCTGAGAATTCAGACTAAATAGTGTGAACTTTTGGGCAAATCAACCCCTATGCCCCTCTTAGCCGAAGTGTTCCCGTAAGCCCACTGGTTGAGGCAACCTTTTTCTGTTCCTGTGCAGTTTTCCATCGGGATTTTCCTTTGGTATTGTATTCTTGAGTATTAGCCACAAAATCACCGATTTTGTGAATTAATGGCGAATATTATGACCATCATCATCATCATCATTATCAGTCTCGTATCATCTGTCGTTTGACATAGACCTTCCCAAGGATTCGCCACACATCACTATCTGCGCGTCGCAGAGACAACACTTTCTAAACTTGTCTTGTTTCTCTCTCCATGTTGTATTCTGCCGGCCTCGGTTTCGCATGTGATCTCTGTGGATCCGTGTTATGAGTCTAGCGGTTGTCAATCTTACGACATGACCAGCCCATTGCTATTTGAGTTTTCTGAGAGTTTCTATGATGTCTTGGACTTCTGTTTTTTTCCTATTATTTTATGCCGTCTTGTGATCTTTCCATGTGAGGTTGAGTACGATTCATGTGCACGTTGCTTGGTTCTCAGTTTGAGGGTTAGTCTCTTGGTTAGGTTCCACGTTTCAGCTCCATAGGTGACTATTGGTAGGATGCATTGGTTATATACTATTCTTTCGAGGACTAATGGGATCTTCCTGTTCGTGAAGGTTGGGCATGCTCTACCGAAGTCTGGCCATCCTAGAGTGAGTCTTTGCTTGATTTTTTTCTCCATTTAGGATTTCATGAAGATTTATCGTCTTAAGTAGATGTAGTGATTTATTTTTTCCAGTTTTAAAGATTGATATACTGAGTGGTCAAATTCGTTTTAAGTATTTTACGTAGTAATAATTAAACAGAATTTTGTTATAGTTATTAGCTTGTGCTGTACTAAACAAAGCTTGATAAACATTCAATAATTATACATAACACACACATACGCATATATATATATATATATATATATATATATATATATATATATATATATATATATATATATATATATATATATATATATGCTATATAAAAGTTCAGGAATTTGAACTGTGCGTACGAACCAAATGTAGTCCACAGTGCACATTCTTAGTGCACAGTACTTTTCCCAGTATCTTCGTTGATTTTATAATATTGTATTAAATTTATTACTTTGAATGTCAATCTATTTTAAGAATCTCCAATGAGTGAATGACTATAGACGCAACTGTCGGTCATATTCCACTTTTTCTGAAAATACCAGGGAAGGTTTCAGTATTTCCGTGTTTTCACTCGAATTTAAGTTTATCTTGTTCTATTTCTTCTGCTACTAATATTCCTAATACTAGGTGCTTGGTGTTGAAAACAAGGGAGGTATAGAGGGAGCCACTTACTGCGATCACTTTAAATGAAATGTTTGGGACCGACTGATTTTGATAACAATCACTGTTTAATAACATTACCAGCGATTATAATAAACTGCTTCATCAGTAAATATCAACGAATGTTTAGTCATGAACAATCAAGTATTTTAAAATACATTTACGAAAGCTAAAATGTTCCATTAGTCGGCTGCACCCTCCCTTCTTTTGGACATGATTAACTTCTCAGCCGGTCACTAGACATTAGCTCAAGTATTGATCGATTTTTGGTTTCAATGTAATTCCTTATCAGTTTAAAAACGTTTCACCACGAAGCATTGAAATACTGGAAAAGTTATGACTTTGCCTTGTCCGTTTGGGAATTGATTTCTTCTGTAGTCTCCAAAACGCTCGGTTAGTTTTCAACTATGTGTTCAATGCTATATACGAAGACCAAGTCAAGAAGCAGACGATAAAAGGCAAAATAAACGAACGGGTATCATTAATCGTCTTTGGACCATTTGAATTATTTGTTCTATATGAATTATAGATTAAAAAAACTTTCTTTCTCGGTGTTTTTTTAATCATCGTAATTTGTATAATGGAGGAGCGGGTGGCTAAAACGTTATCAGTACGGAAAATCTAATCAGGTAACCGAGTTCAAAGAGAGTTCGGATTAGTTTTACATGGATGCCCTTAGGAGAAGCATGGATCCATTTTTTCACCCATCCCCAGCGATGGGTGAATAGCAAGGCAAATGGAGTCTTTCAGGCTCGGCTGACAGACAATCAGTAAAGTCCAATTCCTTGTTCAGCATCGAGAGAGGCTGGCGACGGACAGAATATATATTTATAACCAATTGCTCCAATGAAATAGCGTAGAATGAAACGAACGGACGAAATAACGCTGTCTCTATCAACCCCTTGAATGTGTATCTGTGTGTGTGTGCATGCGTAAATGCATGTGCATGTGTGTGCACGTGCGCGTACTTGCTTTCTCTCAACATGGCTTTGCATATTGACATCATCAGCAGTAGCACCCTGTTAGCTTCCATCGTTGGACAACGACCTTCCCCAAGATTCGCCAGACCTCTCTATAGGCCACAGTTTCACATATGATCTCTGGGGATCAACTTTGTGAGTCGTGATGTGCAGTAGATGTCTGACATTCTTGCAATATGTCCAGTCCATTGCCATTTGAGTTTTCTAACAGTTTCTATGATGTCTCGGACTGCTGTCTTTTCTCTGATATACTATGCTATCTTGTGGTCTCTCCATGTGATGCAGATTCTCTCATGTGCATGTTACATAGTTCTCAGTTTGAAGGTCAGTCTTTTGGTAAAGTTCCATGTTTCAGCTTCATAGGTAACTATCGGTAGAATACATTGGTTGTATACCTTTCTTTTTAGGATTAGCGGGATTTTCTTGTTCTTGAATATCAAGTTTGCTCTACCGAATTGTGATTCTTCGTTTGATTTCTTATTCTTTTGATAACTTCATGGAGACTCGTAATCCTAAGTAGATGTAGTGGTCTACTTTCTCCAGCCCTGCATTTTCGATTTCGATCGTTTTGTCTTTGTCCCCAACATGTTTGTTGACCATAACATTTGTTTTGCAGAATTTCATTTGGAGGTCAACTTTCTTGCTTACTTCATTTAGTTCGTCTTGCATTATTTGGAAATCGTGAAGGTTGTCGTTGTCGTCAGCAAATCTGAGGTTACTGAGGTATTTACCGTCTATCCTGATTCCTTCATGTTCTAATTGTAAGTTTCAGAAGATCATCTCAAGGTAGGCTATGGAGACTTAGGGTGAGCTTGCATCACATAGAAAAAGTTCCAAAAGTAGTTATAGATTGTGATTTCAGAACTTCATATGAATCTCTGCGAAGAGGATATTGAAATTATCTGCAGCTATTTGGTTAGCGGTTAAATTTTAGTATATCTTAATTTTTAAGGTTTTTAAAACAGTTTTGATTCTGGTATGACTTGCCTTATTTTTTTCACAATGCAATCGAAAAATTAATATAATTTTCTTTGATCAACTTTGTGGCGGGGGATAGTCGATTAGTCGTGGTGTAATGGTTATCAGGTTGGTCTTATTGATCATTACTACTGAGTAGTGAGTTCGATCCTCACTGGGCTCCCATAATTTTGACCTTGTGCCAAAATTAAACAACACTCACTGAATAACCACTCCGTGGCTGAGACAGTTTCGTATTTCCCACCGGCGCTAGTGGTTGGTATTCAGGCCCAGGTAAGAATTAAAGATTTCGTAATGCTGTTGTCTTAGCCACTCAAACGAACAGACTCTCCACATTTAGAAGAATGTGCAACACAATCTTCCTTTTCCCTATTTTGCTTTTTTCAGACGAAGCGAAAATTGATATGAAAGGTTTTTTTGGTTAAAGGATCATTGCACTGTTTTACAAATAAATACACGTAAAAATAATTGGTTTTGTAACGATGCTCAATACTATTGGCACTTTTTTTGTATCAAACTGGTGAATAACAACATCGATATTTTGGTTACAGATCGTCTGGTAACTCTTTGAGTTCGTACAGACGACCATAACAATCAGATTACGTGTCGGTAGTGATTTGTAAACTTTGTGAGTTTTTTGCTTATTGCTTTTTCTCACACTTAACCTTTGCAATAACTTTTGAAAGAAATGCAAGTATCGATGGTGGTGTTAGCGATAAACACTACTCTATATCGATCTGAGAGAAAGTCGAAAATGTTGAAGAAAATTGGATTCTGGAGTCTTCGTGTGTAAGGAATATATCTTACTGTTAACGATACGAAAAAGTGGAATACTGAAATCCTAAGTAAACAGAAGTTCAAGAAGCAAAAGAGCTTTAGAAAAAAAGCAATGAATGATGGTGGAAATCCTTAGTACTATAATCACGTGATCGGGGAATGGTAGATCAGAAGCCTGTTAATGAATTTGAAATTACCCGATTCAGAAAAAATTGTTAATTTATCAAGATTTTGATATCGCAGTTTGCTGAAAACTTAATGTTGTATCCGTATAGATACCATAGAAGAAGGGTTCTCGACCTTTTTCGTCCCGAAGGCAATTTTAAGTTTACACTTCTAACGTAATAAAGTAATTAACAGAAGGAAATTTTAAAATTTTGCTAGCATCGGTCAAAAAATATGCGACCCTAAACACTAACAAAGATTTAATGTTGGATAGAAAGCTTAGTCTGGAATGAGGTCATGTGTGGGGCACTTTACAAGGATCGAACTCACTGTAGTAGTTATGGTCTGTTAGACCAGCACGCTAACCATCTAACTGCAGTTAGTGCACACCCAGGTTGATGTTCATCGCTATTTACTAAACTTGATCATAAGAGCCAAGGCAAATTTTGTGGGGGCACTTACAGGCCAAACCCACAGTAGTAATAATTGTCTGCCAGGGTAGCTTGCTAATAATTGCACTTCGGCGAGCGTCTCTTCTTGATTTTGTTTCCAAACATATGATTTTGATTTATTTTTTATTTTAGAACTTTTAGAATTGTTTTCGCAATCATTATTTAATCATAATGACACGTTTAATGACATGAAGTACGTTATTTGGATTATGTGTGAAGTAGAATTTTATTTTTAGTTTATTTTTATGACACTTAGTACTGCACACTAGCCGTTAGACGTGGAATACTGTCAATGACTTGAGATAACTATCTGAAATTAAACCAGATTGTTAAAGAATCATGGCACTCACTCACCCGTTTGAAACGCCCTGTCTTGAGATCTTGTATAATTTGGCAGGCTGTAAAGCACACAGGAGAGAATCACGCTCAACATATCATGGAGAGATCACAAGACAGCACAATATATTAGACGAAAAACAAGAGTCCAAGACATCATAGAATCCATAGGAAAACTTAAATGACAATGGGCTGGTTATGTTGCAAGAACGGTAGACAACCACTTGACATCACGACTCACGACGTGGACCCTCAGAGACCACATACGAAACTGTGGTCGACAAAATACGAGATGGCGTGACGAACTAGACAACTTCAGAAAATACTGGCTCCGTGACGTACACGATAGAGAGGTCTGGCGAATCTTGGGGGAAGGTCTATGACAGACACTTTCACAGTCTCCAGCAGTGCTGTGTTATACAGATTCGCGCTAGTTTCCTGGTAGTTTTCGCTGAAGGCTGGGTGACAGTAAGTCTCCTCATGTCCTCAGTCCTTCTCTCGTATCTTCCTCACCTATCATAGCAGCGCTGTGGTTTGTACCGCCGTCACCATGCCTTTTTTGGCTGCTAGGTCATTGACAACAGCTGGGGGTCAAGAAATCTTGATGCTTTGCATTATGTAGATCAGTGGTTCTCAGAGTCCAAGGTAACATTTTTCGTCTTGAGATCCTAGGTTTCCTCTATTCCTCCCCCATTTTTAATTGTCATGCAGTATATTTTCACCATCATACTTTCCATTACACTTTTATCCCCTGACTGGAATCCCCCAATTCCTACCCCGGCTAAAAATTCTCCCTATAAAGGAAATTCTCCCCTGAGAGCTAAGTGTCTCCCATTTGAGAATCACAGAGTTGAAAGAAGAGTAAAACACTATTTCAGGGACAATCTATTTTATATTTGCCCTTACAAGGTATTCATACTACAGTGGGACCGTTATTCTTGTGCAGATATGATTGTTGTTGTTGTTGTTGTTGTTGTTGTTGTTGTTGTATTATTATTATTATTATTATTATTATTATTATTATTATTATTATTATTACTATAATCAAGCCGCAGAAAACAAAAACAAAAATGAATTTCCTGCAGATGGAAGAAAATGGAACCTGGATATCCAATGTTAAAGATTGCTGGTGTATTGATAAAATGATAGCTGTTTTTCAAAAACTGGTCAATGGACCAATTTTTCATTACTATATTCCAGATATCAAACCGTGAACATGGTAATAAGAAGTAAAATTCCAAATAACCATACCATTACGTTATGAAAAGACATTTATTTTTATTCTGCATTCGTTTTTCGAGCTCGCTTTAGCCTTTTAGCATCTGCCGTTGGACATAGAACAACTCCATCATGGGCGTCGCCGAGCCGATACTTTCTGAATTTGTCTAGTTTTTATCAATATCTTATATTTTGTTGAGCTTGCTCTACCGAAAGCTCGCTTTCCTCGAGTGATAATTCGCTTGTTTTTTTTTTCTCATTCTGAGAGTTTCATAGAGATCTGTTGTCCTCGGTAGATGTCATGGTCTACTTTTTTCAGGTCTGTGTTTCTGATTCGGATGTTTTTGTCATGGTCCTCAACATGTTTGTCGCAGATTACATTCGTTTTACTGAAGTTCATAGGTAGTCAAACTTCCTTGCTCTCTTCGTTCAGTTCGTCTAGCATTATTTGGAGATCGTGATTTTTTTTTCCAAAAAAGCAAATATAAGGTAACTTAAGTATTGCCGTTTCTTCTGATTCCTTTATTTTCCCAGTCTAGGTTTTGGAAGATCACCTTGAGGCAGGCCATGAAGAGTTTGGGTGAGCTGGTATCACCTTGTCTTACTCTCTTATCAAGCTGAAAGGGCTCTGTCAATGTAGCTTAATAAATGAACTACTGCGTCGGTAAATATGTTGCAAGACTCTGACATATACAAGGTCTACGCCCTGATGTATAATAGCATCGATGACTTTGGGGATTTCCACTGAGTCTTGAAGTTGGCAAATGCCACAGCGAGTGGCATTTTATATCTATATTATCTTCTTGATTTACTGAATGGAGATGGTCAGTAGTCGAGTAGCTTTTTCTGAATCCAGTCTGTTCTTGTAGTTGTTTTTTTGTACAATTACAGTAATATTTGAACCTTTTGATTGTTTTTCGCACCTTTTCTAAAACTACGCTAAAATAACGAGGCCAATTAACCTAATATACAGCATGTAGATTGAGAAGAATGACATAGGCCACGTGAGGTTGACCTTGCTGGTCATTTGATATCACCAGAGGTCATTTCTAGACAATTTTCTGAGTTGTGGGCCACAATTTGGCACAAAGGAGCTGAAATTGGTCATATGGGTACATCTTCTCACAACGAAATTACCAGGCTAGGCGAGCTCTGTATTGGTTGTTCTAGGATCCCCAATCAACCTCTCTATACTGGCACCCAATGGAAAAACACTTGTGCTGTGAATCCAGAATTAAGCGACAACATCATGTTTTTGTTTTTTTGTGCATCAGAATATTCCTTCCGTTACGGCTACTTATTTCACGTGCAAGTAATATTTTTTTCATTTGTTGTGTTGTGCAAGAAAATATATATCAAAGAACATCATATTTTTCCTGTTTGGCTATTTTTCAAGTTTTTTTCCCCCGGGGCAACGCCGGATATGAACTAAGTCCAATACTGAAATATCATCCAAATACTCGCGTGTATACTGTAATTATTCTTGTACACTCCATTAAACCGCTTTTTTGCTCTCGTCCGTCTCCTCTAAT
This sequence comes from Thysanoteuthis rhombus, assembly GCA_963457665.1. Classification (NCBI taxonomy): domain Eukaryota; kingdom Metazoa; phylum Mollusca; class Cephalopoda; order Oegopsida; family Thysanoteuthidae; genus Thysanoteuthis; species Thysanoteuthis major. The sequence continues at coordinate 45,337,077 of OY735212.1, read as the reverse complement.
GGGCCTCTGAGCTTGAGCATACTCAGCCTAATCATTAATCTACCACTGGATATATATATATATATATATATATATATATATATATATATATATATATATATATATATATTGTTGAGGACAAATTTTGATGTAGGGAAATGGGGACAGGATTGAAACTTGTGTTATGCCTACCTTGGAAATCAGGATTCGAAATTTTGGCTTTTACTCAACCTCGAACACTTACCTCTGGCATAGGTGGGTTATAAGTAATCAACTCAGCCACAAGACAGACTATTATTCTCGTTTCATGTAGAAAAGGAATATACACTACGCTACTTATCAAAATAGAGATTGCATTGAAAATCAGTATTCTTAATCGTAGATATCTTTCTACTTGACCTCAAACATTTGCTACTGACGCAGGTGGGGTACGGAAGAGGGAAGTCTAAACAAATGCTAACAGGTTTTATTTAGTATTTTGTCAATATCGTTTTGTATCAGCATCTAAGATCAACGCGCTGAATTAATATGCGATAAAATTGTTGCAAAATATTTCAAGCACCATAAATTGATCGATTTAGTAAGAGATTGGGTTATTAATCTGAAAGGTAAATTTGTTTTTTTTCGCTTTTGAATTTTGAATAGCCCTCTCTCGAAAGATCCTCTAAACTATTTGCGAGACATGAAACCGTAAGAACCGTAGTATTATCAAATTGAATTTGTCTCACCAAGAGGTGCTTTTTTATGTTTTTACAGAGGCGGGGAGAAGGGCCCGCACATCCTGCAACTGCAGAGTGAGAGGAACCGGAGCTCCAGGGGTGCAATACATCTGAGGAACCCTGACAATCTGAAAAAAAAAAAATCTAAAAATGAATCTTAAAAAAATGCAGGTGTTGTAGTTGAACCTAGTGTCGCCACTGGAACTATTTGATGGGCAACACATCATAGAATCAATTTTTCCTGTAGGCACCACCTATGAACAAAGGTAGTGCTTACATTCTATTTTTGGTTCTTGGCATAACAAGTGTATTTCCCGAGGGAAAAATACTCCAAACGAATGTCATTTTTGAATTAGCAAAAGAAGACGCATGGGCTTCCGAATAGTGCTATCTCTTTACCGGAAGCGATATTCTGTCTCCAGACATGTCCATAGATAATTCCAATCCATAGGAAGTGTTTTATCTATTTGGTGCTAAATAGTTTTCAACGCTTGTGTGCAACTGGGGAGGCGCCAAATTTATCAACTCGCTAGAGGGTATCAGCAAATACTCTCTCAGAATCTCACTGTACAAACACGTTTGTATAATATACAACGCCCTATTTTCTGATTGTTTATAGTCAGGTACCATCTGTGCACATCAAACCTTAGCTCAGTAAGTGAAGTTTAGAGCAGAATCAATTACTCGGACAATGTGAAAGGCAGATGGCCAAATAAATGATTTATGCACAACCCAAGGTCTTTCGTTGGCCAGCTTCCTCTATTAACCCCTTCATTAAACATTTCTTGTCAATCCTTGTTGTTTTTTCATTTCTTTGATTACTTTTCTTCTTAGGTTTGGCTGACCAATCTATATGGCTGTGAACATACTCGCTCCCATTTTACCACACCTGATAACCCTTGATTAGGTTGTTGTTACCATTGCTTGGCTTTTCAACAAAGCAATGATAGACCAACAATAATTCGGCAAATGGTGATCTCGATATCTTGAACAAAATTGCCAAAGGCCACTCGAGATTTCCATAAACCCCGGTCTACACCTTTCTTCAATCAAAATAAAACGTAAGGCAAGTAAAGTAAAAAAATAAGAATAAAAAAAAATACGACACACAAATGAAAGAATACGGCAAGCAAACTGAAAAATAAAGAAAGCGAATTAAAAAATATGACAAGCAAATTGAAAAGACAAGCGAATTGAATCGACGGGTTGTCACATACACATACTCCGACTGGTCACAGCAAATTTTTTTTTATTGAAATTAGTTGAAACTCGTTTTGTTGAAACTCGTTTTGATATTTTGTTTAGATGAAAAATCATTTTTTTAAAAGTTTTATCTGATATCAGATAAACTATTTATTCAGATTAACAGAATTGAGCTTCTGATGTCAGTCAGTGGAAATTCAAATGTGGCTCATTCAAAAGTCTAAAAGCAAAACAGAAGAAGAGGAGCAATGATCATACGTTTCAATTTGCTTGATTTTTTGTTTAATTAGCTTGCTTTACCTTTTAATTTGCTTGCTTCACTTCTTAATTTCCCTAGGAAAAGGGACACAGTCCATGAAAACTGAAAATATTACTGTCAATTGTTGGAGAGTTTTAGTTTATTTTACTCACAATTCTGGAAAGGACTCGTAAGTGTCGACGATGGTGACAAGTGTAACACTCATTATTACCAATCCAGTAGAATGTTGAACTGTTTAAAAATTGGAAAGTGCTTCATCTGAGAGACATTAATGGTATTGGTTCTAGAACTATTCATGTCTATATAATAGTCGTCGGGGTTGTTTCATCGAATGGTTGTTGTTGGAATGCTAGTCTCACAGACCATCATTACTAGTGAGTTCAATCCTTCCTAGGCGCCACGCACTTGCTGCCTTGTGCCAAGCTATGTTAAGCTAAGTAAAAATCTATAATTTGGCTCTCGTTAAAGTCTTGCAAGGTCTACTTTTGCTGAATGCTCTGGAATTGCAGCCAAAAACTAACCCCAAAATATCCCTTTGTTCAAGTGATTTTTGAAAAAAAAAAGTGCATTTATAGTAGGGAACAGAGAAAAACTATAAGAGTGCAGATTATACTTGAGCCCTATCTCGTTGTTTAAACAGCAACGGATTTCCCACTGGAACCTGAAGTCGACGTTCAAACCCTTCAAAGTTTCTACCTAAAAAAACGATGATTGCTGTCACTCGATGTAAGTATGGCAGCTCCTCGGAAGGCACGCTGTCACTTGTCCCAGCGTCGAGCAGCGTGTGCATGAGAAAGGACTTGGTGCAAAAGTCAGGATTTCAGATGCTTATTTTCTAGGTATACGGCCGAATCGCGTTGAACACACTGATTCTTGTAAGATCGCCGAAGTTAAGCAAAGTTGACCCTGGTCATTACACAGATGAGTGACCGTCTGGGAATATCAGGCGCCGTTTGCAGGAACAAGATGAAGAGGTCATCTTGCCAAGCTAGGACCGAACTGTGCACCCAGCCCTTCCTCGTGTACACGCTGCTTCAAAGACATCATAAGAGAGTGTGCTCTCATAGGAGCCACCATACTCGTATGGAGCGGCAGCAATAGTCATCATCATCATCATCGTTTAGGTTGGCAGGCATTTCCCACTTCCTGACACAGTTTTCCTATTCCACTATGTCCCCTCTCCAATTTGGCCCCATGCCATACTAAATTAAGCTTAATAAATATCAAGGCGTCTCATCGTAGGGTAATGGTTAGCGAGGTAGTTAAGCAGATAATTTCTACTGTATTAGGAGTTCTATCCTCACTGGGTACCCCATACCCGAGACCTTGTGCCAGACCAAGCGAAGATTAGTAAAAATACATTTAAAACATCTGCTTTGTTGCCTTCTAACTAAACTTTGATTAATCTAACACAAAACCAAAGAAGAATAAAGGCCGTCCGATCATTATTACTGAGAAGTGGATCCAACTTTTAATCGGTACCTCATACTTGTGGCCTTGTGTCTTTATGCCAAATCAGGCTTAGTAAATACCAATATAAAAAGATGCAGACACCTCCATGGTGAAATGGTAAACGAATTAGTCTCACACTTCATCAGTAGTTAGTTTGAGTCTTCCTTGGTACCTAATACGTATATACGTATGGTCTTGCATTGAAACTTAACTACCCTTACTAAATAGCTATACAGATTTTTTGTAGTTTTTATTCTTTTTTTCACTCTCGCTGGTATTACTCTATAAACGCTAATCATTGGTTAACTGGAGGAATTTTATGAACTAACTGGGAAACCTGCCCTAGCGGGCAATTTTCCGGCTAGTTATAGTCAGATAGTGAATTTGAAGGTAAGGATGAATAGTGCTGAACATGAGCTAAGGGACCAATTCTGTCTTGAGTTACATTGTATATCGACCTTTTTGAGAATCTGCGAAAAATAACTCGTTAAAAGTCCACTGCAGGATCCCATTAGTGTCCACAGGAAATATGACGGCCATATCTCCAGCCGTTCTTCAGTTTTACGATGACAGAGGGATGGACATTCAGTGAATTCAAGTAAAACTTGACAAACCATTGCTAAGATGAAAATATTTGTATTGAAGACATTAAAATGAGCCAGTATTTGAAGTAGCTTTCATAATTGTAAATATGAGTTAAGCTTAGCTTAATATGACCATGCAGAATGTAGAAACTAGTGAGAATCAAATTCGTTACATGAAGTATGGCCTGAGAGATTGAACTGAAAACCATCACCTAACCTCAGGCACCTAAATTTTCATTATTGTATTACCTGCGAAGAAATACGCAGATATATTTGAGTTTCTATGAGATGATATAGTTTAGAGAAGAATCTCGTAAAACATTATTAACTAAATTTTAAAAGATAGTTATAAAACTTGACATTCTGAGTATAACACAAAATATCTGACATCGGGGGAGGATTTGGAGGACAGCTTTTTGAAAAAAAATTATGAAATGTCTATAATGGAAATTAATCCAGCAAGAACGTGCAAATGTCAGATTACTGCAACATATCTATAAAAACTCTGATCTATAAAAAGGAGCAAGACAAGGTGATACCAGCTCACCAAACCTTTCACAGCCTATCTTGAAATGATCATCCGAAACTTAGAGTGGGAACACAAAGAATCTGGATAGACGGCAAATACTTCAATAACATCGTCCTCTTTTCCGAGAACCTTCACGATCTCCAGACAATGCAAGACGAAGTAAATGAAGCAAGCAAGACAGTTGGCCTCCGAATGAACTTCTGCCGAACAAATGTCATATATAAGAAATACGTTGGGGATAAAGACACCACAATCGTAATCAAAAATGCAGAGCAGGAGAAAGTAGACCACTACATTTACTTAGCATTGCGAGTGTCGATAAAGTCAAAAGAAGAAGAGATAAAGCGAAGAATCACTCTAGTTTGGCAAGCTTCTGTTAGAGTAAGCTCGACTTTCAAGAACAAGAAAATTCAATCAGTCCTAAAAAGAAGGGTATACAACCAATGTATTCTATCGATAGTCACCTATGGAGCTGAAACATGGAACCTAACCAGGAGACTGACCCTCAAACTGAGAAACATGCAACGTGCCCATGAGAAAATCATGTTCAACATCACATGGAGAGATCATAAGACAGCTCAGTATATAAGAGGAGTCCGAGACAGAATAGAAATTGTTAGACAACCCAAATGGCAATGAACTGGACAAATTGCAAGAATATCAGACAATCGCTAGACATCACAACTCACAAAGATGATTCCCAAATATCATCTGCGAAACTGGCCAACAGAAAGTGAGATGTTGCGATAAGATTGATAGATTCAGATAGTACTGTCTCTGCGATGCCCATGATAGAGAGGTCTGGTGGATCCTGGCGAAGGTCTATGTTCAACAACGGACGCTAACAGGTTGCTGCCTCTGATATCCAACTGACAAACTTTTCCATCTCGTCTTTCTATCTTGGGTCTGATCTTTTCCTACTGCGTTTACTGTCTCACGGGCATCAATCATTTAGGAACTCTCAAGCCCCTCACTTGGCCATCTGGACCCCACTTGTGGTTGGTGATGCACTGGCCGCATCCTATTTAAGGGCACCTCTCTCTCTCTCTCTCTGGAGTCTTGGTGGTTTCTTCACGTTTTCTTTAAGACTTAATAGTTTAGTACTTCAAAGCTGTTAACTTCTTATCGATTTGATCAGAGATTTTATTTAAAAGGGACTGAGCTCTGAACTCGTTGAAGTGGAAGAATCCATCGTTTCAAATGATAGGTGGGAGATATTTTTATCAACAAAATGTAAATGTTATCTTAATTGTATTATGCATTACGGACAAAGATACAAAAAAACAAATGTAAAAAAATTCACTCTGCTCATTATGCAGATAGCTATTTTTGTAGCAGTTGTAGAAAGTTGGCAGTCTTCCATTGATTAGTGTATTGGTTTCACAAACCATTGAGTGTGAGTTTGATCTTTGCTGATTCCTCTTGAAACGTGGCTTTGTGCCAATATTGGCTTTGTCCATTTTCTATTTTTGTCATACGTGCGGCTTTTTTTGTTATTCGCTTCAAGAACTTAAGAATCGTACTGTGACAAATGAGGCGTCACAAATAAAACTGTTTGATCTTTTCACGCAAAAATGTTCATCGTAATGCATTATTTGACACTAATTGGTTCGAAGACTATTCTAAATCTCTTACAAGAGACAAGCTAATAGTGGTGTACGTTTTAGGAAATGACTTTTCCACTCATTTCTTTCAACGTATTTTATCATTCTTATACACAGTTGATGTTAGGTGGTAAAGAAATAACAGTAAAGAATTTTTTCTTCTTCTCCTTACACCCAGAAGCCATTCTGGGTGAGTCTTAGTTGACACGTTATCCTTTCGAAGAGGACATCGTGAATTGTGTATTCTTTTATGCTTGCTGTCTGTGATGCATTGACTGATTCCAACCAAACTTTGCGAACTATTTCAAGTTTATTGATTTCGTAATTTTTATGATATTTAACTTACTTTATTAAAGATATTGCAATATCTTTTAGGTAACAATGAGCGACATAATGCTGAAGACCATACTTTTAAAAAATACAAGGTCTGCTCGGAAAAATATCCAGCCATTTTGAATATCTCGAGAACAGACTGTGCAGTTTGGGTCATAATGAAGCATATTATGCAGGCATAAACAGACACTCTTCCGTTGGGTTACTCTGACGGCAGTAAGACGCCATTGAGTAAGCCTGATTACTGTGTTATCGTTGCATTCACAATGACCAAACTAGTCCATGCATTTTTCTTTTCAATGAAAGACATCCTATCACCCAGGTCTGCTCTCCCCTACACTCCTCTACAGTCCAGATTTGACTCCCCACAATTCCTGGCTTTTTCCCAAAAGTTCTAGGACATCAGCTTTTAGGAAAATGCAATGAGTAAGCTGATGGCTATCTCGAAAGGAAACTTTGCTGACTGTTTTAAAAATTGGAAGGGACGCTGGGATTGGTGTGTCAGGTCCTAAGCAGAATCCTTTGATGTTGATTAAGGTATCATTTTCCTGGATAGACTTTTTTCTCGTTACTATTAAATGGCTTGATACTTTCCAGTTAGACTTCGTAGTGTCAGATCGAACTATAAGCCCCCAAAGGCAGAATCATGAATATGAAAACTTGATTTAATTTGCCCAGATATGTTGAAAAAGAAGCACTAACACAATGCATATGAGTACCTTAATTATCATCTTATCTCTTTAATGCTTTCATCAATTGATCTGACATCAGTTGCTTCAAAAATGTATCATGATTTGCAGCTTCTAGAAAGTAATATGAACATTTGGTCTTTCAAATTTATCCTAGACACTGATTAACCAGCTAAAATGTGATTAATCGTATTAAACGTCTGTAAACTACCACAAAAGAAAGGTCATCTCAAAGATTGCAGCAAAGACAGATTCTGAATGCTTAGAGATAAGTATGGATGAAATATTATTAAATTTGTTAAGGGTGAAAATCTTTTTGATTAATTTCCCTTTATTTATATATGGTTCATGATTTTTATTAATCTGATATTCTGATGTAATAAAAAAATAGATATTTCGTTGAGTGAATATAATAGATTCATCAGTTACAATCATTTTGGTTTCATTGCCATTGGAATTAGTTGCTTGATCTGTAAAGTATCATGTGCATCTTAAAGTGCAACAATGAGTACATAAAAAACAATTACAGATACAGGTGACTTCCTTCAGTGTAAAGTAAAGCACCATCCTTGGTCTCGAGGGATAGCCATGACAGGGCACTTGCTTTAAAGTGATTGTAAATTAAGCTTTGTAAATGCCTTCTTAAGGCACCTGGAAGCTTGTCTTGCAAGTCATTGCTACTGAATTCTAACTTAACTGGATGCCCCACTTTTGTAGTGTATGTCATTAATAGGCTTGCAAACTTTTCGATTAACAGTGATCCAAATAAATCAAGATGATCCTTGATTCAGTCAATGTTTTTCTGTTGCTGATTTTTAATATCAAACAGCAGCAAAATATGACACAAGGCCAGTTTTAGAGTAGGAAACCCACGTCTCAACTTGATATGGCACACAGCATCAGGCTGCAATTCAAAGATGAGACTTTCAGGGGATTTTACCACAGTTTTATCATGTGCCGCTGACTCTACCTAAGCGCAACAGGAAGCTGTTGACAGAAAAACAGAATCTCATTCCCTGAGCTACAATTGATTTTTGGTGTAGTTTTTTCCAGAAATGACCAGAAAAAAATTAGAGTTTGCTGTTGTAATAGCATTTTACCCAAGGTCATCCTGTCCATTATGTGAACCCAAGAGTTTGCCTGGGGAGCAAGGATTCAACACACTCCAAACTAAAAAAATAATTGTTAGAGTGTAAACAGGGTCCTAATTCCAAGTCTTGCTTAGGGCACATAAAACCCTCGCTCCAGCCCTGCACTTGCCTGAGTATGTTACCCCTCAGTTCTCTAGTGAATACTTTCCTGGAGAGCAATCAATTTCTTTTTGCCTGCAGATGGTTTTGAGTAAGGGGAGATTAGTTGATTTTATTGAATTTTATTTTGGATGGATAATTTTCTGAATCAAAGGTGATTCTTCATTCTGTCAAAAGTATCCACATATTTGGCAATCAGAGCAGGACCTACCGATCTTAGAACCTTTCCAGTCATGCCATTCTCTTACTATCAAGCGATATACCATTTTCGATAATTTCTTCTTGGAAAGAAATTGACTGCCTTATTGATTTTACCATATATGTAAGCAGCAAAATGCTCTTTAAGTAAATCAACTCTGAGATCAACAGGATTCAATAAGTGCATTTGAAGAATCTGAAAGTAATTTCCCCTTCCCATCAGAAATATCTAATTTGCTACTGCAGAAAATGCCTAAAACTGAGAAGTGAAGTGCTGGAGTAGTGGTAAAGTCGGTGATAACAAAATCGAAGCCTTTCCGCCATATGCAGCATTCAAATGTAGTCAAAATTAAGATACAACTGTGATTATTGTATCGTTTCCCCTGTTTACCAGGATTAGTGGCATTACTATGATATTATATTGGTGGTACTCATCCTAAGTTGGTTGGGCCTGGAAAAGCTTTCTGTGTCTGCCCTTGGGGCAATAAAATGGACACCAAACATAACAAGTGCTGGCATAAGGAACTTCATCTCTTTTTATTTATTCATTCAAGAAAATGATAATTAAATGGAATTCAATGACCAACCTAAGGAGGATTAGAATAGAAAAAAATATGCTGAAAAATAAAAATGTCTCAGTTGATAGAACCCAGGATCTTTCCTGGGTCTGTGTAATGTCTTGAGATGATCTTCATCTTTGCCATTCTTTGTTGGTTTAATCTTGAAGGAACCAGTTATACTTCTCCACAACTGTTTGCTGCCATGAACAATTAGGGATTGGCCTGTGAGATGGACCAGTCCCAATGGGATGTTTTAGAGAAAAGGAAAGAAAATAATTGAAATAAGGAGAAATGAGCAAATCAATAAATAATGATACATTTTCACACGTTTTCTTTCTGGCAAAGACTTAGTAGTTGTAGGTTATTTTCTAACGCATGAAATTATTTTTGCACTGTAGAGAAAATTAAAAAAAGGGAATTTGCAAGCGTATTTGCATTTTTTGAAAATTCAATGTAAATAGATATATACTACATTATTATTGGAGGTATTGAGACCCTCAACAACATTTTGTCCAAGATGCTAGACTAATTTTTGAATGCAATTTCAAATTAGGACATAATGTTGCTCAAGCTGCTGATTGTAACAATATAGAGGGGGTAGTGAAAGAGAAAGAAAGGATAGAGGGAAGAGTTAACCTTGTATTAAAAGTAGTCAGTTGAAAAGTTTGGTCAAAAGCAAGTCATCCAGATTTAAGGAAGAGAGAGTTGCTCTGAACTGGTACAGGAAGATAAAGATGACAGCTGCAGCTCCAGAATACACCTGTAGAGTACATGAACTAGCCAATGAATGGGTACCTGTCAAATGTTTGCCTTCTTTGATTGGATGGATTACCAAACAAAAAGTTTTACAATGATTTGAAAAGATTTTCAAATTTTATTCTCGAATATAGAATTGAAATATTATTATTAATTTTGACCAGTTTTTACCTTCATCCTAACTTTCAATCGCTTTTAATCACAAATCTCTCAAACTTGTAATAAAAAGCAACTGAAAGTTACGATGAAGGTAAAACTAGTCAAAATTAATAATAAGAACTTTCAGTTCTGGCAGGAGAAATATTTGGAGGAAAAACTTGTTTAGTTTGTGCAGAGTTGGCCCTGAGACCCAGGAGAAAAAAATTCAGTTGTTGCTGGCCTGATGCCAGCTAATAGAGGCAAAAGAAGAGTGAAATATACCAAGACATTACTGATAGTAGTTGAGACATTTCAATTTTGAAGATAGACTGGTTCTTAGTTTATTTGAAACAATGACTAGAAATTTAATTAATGATTTCCTGTTCAAATCAATAGGGCTCTAGTATAATAGGAACCACAAATCTAATATATTCCCAAAATCAGAGAACAATGGTGTTTTTTGTTTTCTAGCTGAAACACAAAATGAAAAGTAAAAATCACGGAAAATCTTTGAATCATGAAATAACCTTATTGATCAAAGCTTTGTAGGTAAGATCAGAGTCAGAGGTTTTACATGGGAGACATAATGAAGTACGACTTTCTTGAGTGTCATCTGCTGACCAATATTGGCATTTCAATTGAATACCTGTCTAAGGTTTTAAAAGATGATTGTCTGTATACTAGATTCTTTCACTTAGTGGGTACCCATCTAATACTGTCAATAACTTTTTTCTCTATTTTTCATTAGAATGAATGATTCAGAATGAATTGAGACAGTATTTAAGTTGGATCCAATGTTAAGCATCAGACCATAGAAAATTTCATTACCTCTTTTGGTATTCTGTTGAATGAATGGCTTCTTCTATTAACATTTAAATTGGATATGGCATCCTCCAACTTCTCAAGTCAGAGACCAGTTTGCTGGAAAGGCGGGGTTTTGAAAGACTCTAATCTTCCATCCTTTCAATGTGGCCTGTCTTATGCAGAATAGCTTCTATGCTTGTGGCCTTGGTTTATTTGAAGATTTTGGTGTCAATGATGGAATCACAGGGCATCATGAGTTATAACGTGGATCTA
>OY735212.1:45170747-45323247 GCA_963457665.1 Thysanoteuthis rhombus | reverse complement strand
TTGATGGAGCTAGAGGGCCAGAAATTGCAACGTTTACTCTTGATTATGTCTAGAAATATTTTTTTTGCTATTTGAAAATCCCTCCTCCCAAAAAATTTTTTATTTGGGGTTCAGTTTACAATATAAATGAATACTGAATCAGTCCTTAATTTGTGCCCACTTGTTTTTTGATGATTTCTGACTTTTAAGTGATCCTACAAGGGACCAGAGATGTAACTTATTTATTGATCGCTGTTTTTTTTCCAATTTTTCGATTGATCACTCCTAACATCCGCAAAAAAAAAGATGTTAGTCAACTGGCAGTTTCTATCGAGAGACTAACTGACTTGGTTTTTTTAGGTTTTTTTATTAAGCTTCATTTCTCACAGGAATTCCCGTTTGTACTAATTTCCATTGTTTAATATAATTTCCTACATTACATTCTGTTTCCTGTAAACATTCCATGGTACAAAAAACAAAATGGATACGTGTATCACAGAAAAATAAATTTGATTTTCTTACATCTTTTGTTTTTGCTTTGTGTATGAAACCTTGCATCCATCGCAATCAAGACCAGGCTGGTGGAGAAATTCACATGCATTCCCAAAGCCATAAACGAACGCTTAATGACCCTTTGTATTCTATGAATAATGAAGTATGAACTGAATCAACAACCTTCCTTTCTTTTTTTTTTTTACCTAGGAGTGAATTGCATCTTATCATATTAAGAATAATTAGAATAATGAATAATTATTTCAGACGTACTTTAAAAAAAAATTCTGATATGGTTTTATAATGAAATTTCTTTGCTTCTTTGATTTCGATTCACAAATTTTATGAAACATGGAGTGATTCAAAGCTACATAATGAACATTCAAAGAGGAAATTGTAAATCACCAGCATACATATATACTTTGTTTTTTACCTTGTAAATTAAGCACCGGTAAAATTAGATCACCTTGATGAAAATCTTACCAGTACAGTTTGAACCATAGATTCATGATTCATAAAAAGGAAAAAGTCAGTCACTCAATAGAAAGAGTCTCATAACTCTTGTCTTCAAGCAGCATATTTTATTAGGGGTGATCAGTTAAAAAAATAGGAAAAGGGGTGATCAATGAATCTTAATTCTCTTGTTTACTGTTGGGCTAAGGCAGATTCAAACTGTGAGATCAATTAATCATAAACTTACATTGTAAATTGAACCCCCCCCCATATTCACTAAAAACCTATTCGGGTTTGGCAGCTCCAAAAAACAAAAATTTCTTTATCTCTACTCATTGAGGAGAGTGTCTGTGAGAAATTCCAAGTTTCTACTATGAAAAGTTAGGGCTGGGGAGTCTGGATTCATGGAAACATAGATTCATAGATAAATATAAATGTCAGGAAACATGAATAACCTAAACCCAGCAACAGTGTACAAACCTGTCAGTTGTGAGTTGCTGTGATTAACTATTTATCAGTTCATACATAGGTTCCCACTGCTATCTAAAAGTAGAGAATTCCTTTGAAACCTTTCATAAGCCGAAATGGTATAAGGAGAAAAAGCAACTACCATCAATTTACATGGGAAATTCTTTTGAACATTTCCAGACCTCAAAATAATTTTCACCTATGTCTACCAGTTTTGCACTAAGTGTGACTCCCTTCTCTTTTCTGATATCTTTTTTAACAGATACACTAAATACAAGACACAGATGTGCTCGGATAAAGTTCAAAGCTATGGTAACTTGGGCTTGAAAGTTGTGAAAAGCAAACTTTCTTGAACTTTCATAAAGAGGGTGATGCCTATATTTATTTTAAAACTGATCATCTCAATTTGAAGATTTACAGGCTGTACTGAAATGGTTAAAGCAAGGTGAGTACTTGTCCAGCTCTATTGAGATTTATTATTTAGTCACTATATTTTTTGTGCTCGCTCAGCACTTTTCAAATTAATGCCTGCTTGCATCTTAATACCCATAAATGTCTTCCAGAATTTCTTCAGCAACATGTAATTTTGTTTATGCTATCAGATTGGGGGAACATCTCGAAGAGCCATAATTTAACGATAAATGGTTTACAGAGTTCTCTGCAGCATTGAGGATCCAATATTCTTTCCCATTCTTTCGATCTTCCCGCCCACAAAAGAAAAAAACCAAGTTGGATAATCTGTATCTGTTTTATAACCAGAGAAGCACACAGCAAATAAAAATGTATTTTTTATATTTTTATCTTATTGCTATGATTGTAGTATTGCTTTTTTTTAGATATCTTTGAATTTGAATCCTTTTTTTCTGTTTTGAGTAATCTAATCCATTTCATTTTTTTTTTCAACCTATGTGACCTGCCCATTGTTTTGAAAATAATTGGATTTTATCTTTAGATTAGGGTACATCCATGTTTTCTCTCTGCTTTCTGGAATGTCAGGTTTTACATCATTCAAGTAATTTATTTTCCCTCTTTTGTGTGGGGAACAAAACATTCTGGACTTGCTCAGCAACGGGAATAAATATAAGGAAAGAAAGAGATTATTTGAGAAAGTCTTGCTGTTCAACCAAAGTTAAAATTTTATATAATAATAAAAATATACTTGATATTATCATATGCTCTGATAGACATTACTTTGCATTCTTCCAAGGGTGTGTTGTTTTAACCTTAAAAAAAAAGTCTTGAAGGGCATCTTGTCTTGTCATACTTTTGGCTTATTGATCTCAATCCTCAAACTGATGTGGTTATTTTCTGAAATCAACCTTCTCAGATTTTTCTTTTGTTCCATTGGTATAAACATTACCTACTTTACAAGATTTATTATGAAACTATCTACTATCATAAGATGCACTGTGTATTTGTGTATTTATTTTTTGTCTGTAACACATCAAAGGAAAGGAAAGAGGGATGATGAGTACATACATCAGTATGCTGATATAAAAGTTTGATTTATTGACTATTGAAATGTTTTTGTCTAAGTTTCTTTCATATAAGAAACCATCAACCAAAACTGTCACCATCAGTTTTAAAGTTGGTCTGGCTGGCTTGCTGGTTATGTACCAATAGAGCTAGAAAGCTGAAAATTTAAATATATTACTCCTCATGTCTAGAAACAATGTTATTTTTTTGTTGTTGAAAATTCTCCCCTATATATTTGCAATACAAGTTTATGCTAAATTGATCCCTTAGATTGTGTCCAATAGCATTCATGCTTGTTTTTTTTAAAATTCAGACGTTTTAGTGATCACTGCACAACAAAAATTGAGAGAAGGAACTTATTCATTGATCATCCCTTTTTCTAATTGTTTTTTTTTATTTTATTGATTTTTGAAATTTATCACCCAATCCTGGCATGCTGGCAAAAAGATGCTGATAGTTTCTAGTGAGTGACTAATCATTTTTACATTTGGTATAGTAAGGACTTATATGCCTTCATTTTTTAGTTGTACCATAGGCGTCCGCTGCCACTCTTTCAAGGAGGGGTAAAAGGATTTATTTCGATATTCCAGGGGAAGATATAGATGGTGGTGACGGCGGGGAATATATCAATGTTGGTTGTCAGATAAAGGACTAGGGAGTGCCTGACCTGTCATTGTCCATAGTGACCTATTGATTCCTAGTCTCTATAAAATTCCAACACTCAAACCCCTCTCCCTCAGTGAGAAAGCCAGATCAGGGAGGGGGGCAGGGGAGCAAATGCCCCATTTGCATCCCCCAGTGGAGGCCCATGACTAGTACATTGATAAAACCTATTTCATGATTAACTAGAAAAAGCATTGCCAAACTCAAATAGGACTGAATGTTTGTATGAAAAAAAGCATCAAATGTAGATATGATTATTTGATGAATGCTTTTATAAACTAAGTGTATACTTTTCTTTCACAATAAAATGCATGTTGAATGTTAACAAGTTGAAGCCTCATCAAATTATCAAATAATGTATCACTTGAATACACACATACACACACACACATGTAAGAACACACACAAGGCGGAGAAACCTTCTGACTGGAGTAAGTTTTTCTCCTTTAAGATTAAAGAATACTTATCAACAAACCATTTTAAATGGAATCTTAATTCATTCAGCAACCACTTTATTGATATCTTCATTGAATTATGGTAGTAAGTGCATTTTATGGGTAAATTTTTTATTGATTAATTTCAAGTTGAAATTGAGAAGCTTGCAAGAAATAAAATGATAATAGAAACTGCCTTCGTAAGTTATTTCCTAAACCACAACTCAACCCTGAATCCTAGCAGCATGCATTAGTTTTGAAAGTTAAATTGTGAAGTTACCAGTTTGGAAGTAAAGATTATGTGTAGTATACAGATGGTTGAAAAGAAATAGACAGAGTTAATATAGCAATAACAAATAAGTTTATTTTTTATAAATGCATTGAGAATAGTATGCACTGTCTTCAACTGGTTGTTATGTTAACAGCTCGTATTTGTGATAGGGTTCAGGGACTGTGAGAGGAGTTTACAAATGGTGCATTAAACCCAGACTCAGGGGCTCAAAGGTGGTTAAGGGATCTAAAGCTGGCCTTGGAGCCAAAAGGTGCTAGGGATTTTCCCTAAATCTTAGAAAATGTTTGCATATATCAAAGTGAACAAAAAAGGATGACTAATGAAAAAAAGAAGAGGACCTGAGAGAAACTTTGTATCTCATAATAAAATTCCTCTCAAAGGCCCTGATAGGGTTAATGTGTAGGTCAGCAATGCATGATGTATGAGTTGTGGGTTGATGAACCACAAATAAAAAAAAATTGCATGAAAATACTTCTTAATTGATCAGAGTGATGTTGTACTATGATCTATATAAAGCAGGGGTGTCAAACACGAGGTCCGTGAGTCAGACATTTGTTTGGTTTTAGAAGCTTCACATGAAAACAAGAGTCAAAAAAATCCACATTTCTTATTTTTATATATTACTCACAATGAAATCATGAATTGTTCATAGTTATGTTTTCAGGGCTGCATTATGTGAACTCACATTAAATTTGAACCTCAATTGTAATTGAATTTGATCCCCTGGACTCAAAGTAATAAAAATGGTGATATATATTTTTTGTAGGGTGTACTAATATTTGGACAACGTCATGTTTGTATTTTTGACAACAGTGTCTCAATGCTGTAGAGTTTGGTAATAAATAACACCTGATAATATCCATTATGATAGAACAATGTTCCATTTGAAATAAGATCTTGCTTATGTTCAGTTCAGGAGAAAATGAACTTTCTTTTAAAAAAAAGTAAGGGTTATACTCAGTTATGGGCGATACTGTATCAAAATATTTACATCTTTGTCTCAATTTCAGCTTTCTATTTCAAACTTGGAAAGTAATGGAAATCTTGATTCAGATTAAGTATAGATCAAATCTGTAAGAACGTATATGAATAATAAATAACTGAACAAAGAACAGTAATTTTCTTGAAAGCCAATTTTGAACAACATAATAATTGAAATATATAGTAGCTAAGAGCTTTTCCATTAAAGTCAGCTCATGAAACTTTGTTTCTGTCTTTGATAATGGAAACTTGCCTCTCTTTATCATCCAGAGAAAACCACTTAGTATTGCTGCTATTGATAGTTCAAACATTTGTTTCTCACAACTTGAAATGGTTTTATCAGAAATAAAAGACTTGTGTAACTTTCTAATTGAAAGTTAGTAATCAAATTTTTTTGGATTATAATATGAGGTTTTAAAAGAAAGACTTAGATTTAAATGTAACTTTATCGTCAAACTCTTGCTACTGGAGTTGTTCCTATCTGAGTCATGCATATAGCCCTAAGTATTCATAGTAGAAACTTGAAATTTTACATACAGGATCCTTTCAATGAGTTTGGAAATCTCCTTTTTGAAAATTGTGGCTGATATATCTACATTTTTCTATCCATGTATGTGCTACATATTCAAACTGCACTAATGGAATCTGAAGAGAGTTTGACCCTGAAGCAGCCAATCTTATCTTATTTTGTAAAATAAACAGAAATTTTATTTTCAGTATAACAAATACATTGTCCTTCTTAATATTATTATTGTTGTTTGGTTCATAAATAAAGATTTAGATGGATTTTTCCGCATCACCTGCAGGTTCTCCAATGATAAGTGAATCCCACACAGGTGAGGCAGGCTTTTCTGTATTGGCTGCAGAAGAAAGCCTGGCAACCAGAGTGAGGTCTAGTTTTATAGCACCACCTTTTCTCTTCTGCTCTTGCTCTGTGGCTTGCTTCAGAAAGGAATATTTCCTGGTAGATATATCACCGTGTCTCCTTGTTGAAAGCCTCTGGCAAAAATTGATTCCACAATGTGTTGTCCAATGTAAACTCACATATATATTTTACACTTTGGAGTGATTCTCTCTTTCTATATATATAGATATATATCTATATCTGTCTATCTTGCTCTCTGTCTCTGTCTGTCTGTCAGTCTGTCTCTCTCTCTCTCTCTATATATATATATATGCACACACACACACACACACACACACACACATATAAATGTATATATGAAGATAGATAGATAGAAGGAAAGAGAAAGAGAGATTTTCTCTAAAACATTTATACACTTAGCTTACTAATAATAGCTTTGTCTCCATATCCCAAATATGTTTTTATAGGAGTCCATGTAAAGTGCAATTTACTATAGTGTGTTTCATGATATAAAGTAACTGGGTGGTTCTCCTTTCCTCTGTTCAGTCATAATGTGGTTGTCTTTCTTGAACTCTTAACGCCCACATTATAAATGAAGACTATTGTAGATACTTCAATTGTACATGACTTTATTCATATTTTCCTTTTTTCATTAGGAATTTCCATAATTCAGAAAAATTCATTATCATTTAATTCTGAGGAGATATGACTGAATTAGCAGTGGTTTAAACTGGTATACATTTTTAAAATCATGTATATGTATGTGTGTGTGTATGTACGTGTGTGTGTGTGTGTGTGTGTGTGTGTGTGTGTGTGCGTGTGTATGTACAGGAAGGATCAGTGGATAAGTCAGGAAAGTTTGGATCACCTCACTTTCAGCAGAAACAACCTGGTGAGGACTTTGCTGTCATCTTGTGAAAGCCTCTTAAACTGCGTTGATACCAATATACTTGAAAGGTATTATAAGAGGCTCACGCAAGATGGCAACACAGTCCTCTCCAGGTTCTTTGTTTCTGCTGAAAGTGAGGTGTTCAAACATACCCAACTAACCCCACCTTCCTCTCTCTCTCTATATATATATATACATATATATATATATATAGAGAGAGAGATTTATAGATATAGATATAGATAATAATATCCTTGAACAGACCAACTTAGACTTCACCACGTACAGAACAAAGTCCTACTTATCATGATGACTTAGAAGGAATCCTCTTCCTTGATTTCCATTTTCACTTCCAAAGCAAAATATCTGATGGTAAATTGGTTTTCCACAGAAACCTTTTAACCACTAAAGGCATACACAGGCAATTGAAGATAGAAACCCCTCCCAAAATATGCACAGCAAACTAATTAATTCATTTATGTATTACTCGATTAATAAACTAAGTCTCCATATACTTTCACTCCTGAGTCTGTCTCATTCCCTTTTGTTCACACACACACACACACACACACACATACACACGCATATATATATAGAAAGAGAGATAGATAGATGGAGAGATATGTTTGTTGTATGGATATGAGTTGATCACACTGAATGTGAAATCTAGATCAGAAAAGAAGCTATAGAGACCTACAGTAGAGCAGCCAAGAGAATATCAAAAGATGTCTTCTGCAAATTTAAGCATTTTGTAAAGACTTTTTTCTTTACCATTTTTCTTAGCAAATTACATTTCCTTCACAGATTTGCAAGCTGTTATTGATTCTTTGCATTTTCTCTTGTTTATTTTTCAAATGTTGAATTTAATTGAGTTATTAAAAAAAAATTGGACAGTTTTCAATTTTGTGAGCCAAGAGAAATACATTCTATTTTCTGTAGATAATTCTTACATATTGTATTTTGCATAATTATCATGTCACTTTTCTCTGATAAAAGCAATAGAAATATTTATCTAGTGTAATTGTCATGTATTTGAGCTTCCATGTTGCATTCAAAAATATTTTTTTTTAACTCAATTCTAGACAGATTTACATGACATCTTTTCAAATTATACAAAATAATTTTGCAGTTTCTGAATTTCTGTCTCCTACAGAATGTAGAAAATTGGGCTGGCATTTGCTTAGAATTTTGGGAGGGTATAAATTCTCCATCCTGCTAACATGAGCCAGTTGACCAGCACCACTACTCCCATTATGGTGTGCGTCGGTTGAATTGTGTTTAAATCCACAAGGAAACTGCAATTGTTTGAAGAGATTCACTCTTGTAGCCAAAATTTCTGTCTCCAACAAAATATTGAAAATTGTTGTTTGCAGAGAATTTGGGGAAGATGTAAAAATAGATTTTTGGATACTAGAGTGAATCTATCTAAACTATTCCAGTTTCCCGGTGGATTCTGACACCACTACAAAAGACTCTTGAGAAATGTTATACCACTGGGCCTATCAATGCTAAATTTTGAGTATTTCGATCCTCAAACAAAGCTTGTATATTTGCCCTGATTCCACCACAGACGGGCCTATCTGATGGTTCTATCGATGGATTTTGTTTGATCTCAATCTTTTCAGCAAAAGGTGAGACAGGAAAGGAGTAATGAGTTTCATTTATTGATTGCAGAAACGTTTATCTTCAATTTATTTTCTTGGCCAATACTCTTGACTTTTTTTCTCATTCCCTCCTCACTCATTTGTCAGGACTTTGTTGAAATTTGCTGTATGTGTATCTGTTAAAATGTAACCCTCTGGTGAGGTGCCATGATTAAAAAAAAAAAATTATTTCTGTCTTCCTGTCGGACTAGCCTTCCCCATCCTGGCTACATATCTACGGTAAATGATACTGATAGAGTACCAACCTTTCACCTATTTTCACTAGCCATTGGGAGATGATACCTAGAATTCTTCATACGTCAAAGAGGAAAACATGGATAAAAGTTTGTAAAAATGGAAAATTAGTTACAATGCAGACTCACTTATAATGCAGTCGAAAATTATAGACCCTGACTTCCATATTGTAATGAGTCTACAGTGTACTTGCAAAATACATTAAAAATGAGTTGTTTGAAAATGTTAGTCAATCCAGTAAATGGATACAATCCACCCACTATTGCTATAATAAAAAGGTAGTAATCAAAGCAATGTTTTGATAGAGACTAATTATTATTGGGAATTGGTTGTACTGGAAATTGAACAGAAAGCCCAAAACCTTTGCCTCCAACACTTTTTTACAAACTGAACAATACTCCACTCCCTGTAAATGATTGCACTGAAATCAAAAACACCTCTTTGACCGATATGGCAGCCATTTAAAATTTTTGAGGAAAAGTTTAAAAATGAGGAGATAATTTCTCTCAGGCAGGGAAATTAATGAGAAAATTGCAGTATGACAATATGTGTGAGTGTGCATGTGCAAGTAAGTGTCTATGTGTGTGTGGTGTTCTAATAGACTGATATTTGCTGAAAAATAATCAAGAGGTTGGGTAATTATTGGTGTAATTAGCATAATTTTCCATAATTAGAGACAAGATGACCGAGAAGTCCATCAAAGATTTTGATGATTGTTAATGGTGTTCTGATTAAACTGCTATAGGAAAAGAAGTTGCTTGATATTTATCACTTGACTCAATGTGTAGTCATAGTTTTCACAAATTTTTCTCTTGTTTTCTATCCAAAGAAATATTATTTCAAGCTAGGAAAAAAGAAAAAGGCTTGGTTAGCAACTTAATAGAAACTGTCTTGGCAGCATGCCATTTTGAGGGTGATCAATTAAAAAATTCTAAAAAAGGGTGATCAATGAATAAGTTACTTTTCTCGCCTTTTCTTTGGGCAGCAATCATTAAAAACAACCAATTTTAAAAAAAAATGCCAGACACAAACTTAAGAACCAATTTAGCATAAACTTAGATTGTGAATTGACCCCCCCCCTCCACTAAAAAGCTTTTCGGGCTTGTATTTTTGAAAGATAAGAAAAGATTTTTTGTAGACATAATAGTGAGTAATTCTTTAAATTTCCAGCCCTCTAGCTCCATCGCTGTATGATTTTATGCATGATGAATACATACATGCACAGTCAGCAAGACAGCGTAAAAACTGAAGAAGAATATTTTGGTGACAGTTTTGTTTGATGGTTTCTAATTATTGTTTGTTAATTTTTTTCCTCATGCAGTTCATTTACTTGATAGCAATTCAGATTTTATCTTCAGGGACAAGAAAGAATTTAGATTGAAGAGAAAACCTGTTTTCAAAGTTTTATATTTTCTCTTAATCCCAGCAAGTTTTTGTGTAATTGTTTAATTCTAAATCCGCTCGGATGGTGTGATGGTTAGCACGTCTGTCTAGCATGCAGAAGCATCTGGGTTCAATTCCTGCTTTGAGCAAAGAATGTGGAAAACTCTTAATTAGGACAAATTTCCCTGTGCACTCAGTAGCTAAATGAGTACTCACTAAGCTGTTCATTGAGGGTGGAAAAAAATTGGGAATGGAGTCGCACCCTTCTCTAATCAAGAGGATAGTTGTGCACAAAAGTGGAGCCAGTGTAGTACTTTGGTACAATCAAAGGTTGGAGTGGACCATAGCAACAAGAACAATCCTCATCTAACTTATTGTTTTAAGAAACCTGTTTTTGGATTCATTTTCATGCTGGGTTTTAAAATTATCTGCTGGACTAGCAGAGAGAGATAGATAGATAGATAGATAGATATTCTTAGTAGTTTGTGAACACATAATCTTTGGGATATACACCACTTGCTGGGACACTCAGTGTTACCCATGGAAAATAATCTGTAAACATACTAACACTAAGAAGCAAATGATATTTAATAGAGATTTCAAAAGAATTCTGCTCAGGCATGTGTAGCCACTCTTAAAATCTTAAATATTAATTTTTCTGAAACTGAGAATTTATTTGACCGCTTTTGGCATTAGTAGTTTGCATGTCAAAATGAACCATGGGATTTGAATTCTACCTTTATTGTTATATTTGGTCAGATTAGTTTTATCATTTTTGCTCAGAGAAAAACATGTTTTATTGTCAGTTTTGGGTTAGATTCTTAGAAAGTTTCTGCCAACCTATGATGAATGGAAAGTAAGGGTGCAGTTCAGCATCTCTGCTACATTGTAAATAGAACCTCCTCTTATAAACCCCCCAAATTTATTTTGTCTCAAAACTGACAGATTTCTGGAAAATTGAAGGTCAAATAAATTGAAAGCACATGAAACTGAAAGAAAAGAAGTAAAATTTTTTCCGGTGGGTCTGAACCTGGTCTGCCAGTTGTATTTACTGCATTTCTAAACACTCGTGTATTGTTGCTCTCACTGATTTCTTTAGCGCTAAAATTACTTTTTATTATGTGAGCTTGAACAATCCCCCCCCCCCACAATCTTAGGCAAATTGACAAAAGCACTGAAAAAAAAAAAATCCACTATCATGGTCACTTATAACAAATGGAAATCAAAGTTGCAATTTAACATTACAACTACAATGTGAATAGAATCCCTTCTGATAAAAGCCTTTCAAAATGATTTCCAGACGGTTTGAAGGTCTAATAAAATAGAATTTCAAGAACAAAATTAAAATCTAGTATTCTATTTAATATAGACGCATCCAAAATTACATTATTGGTGAGAGGAAGAAAAAACTTCCTCTGTCTGAGTTTGAACTTCTGCCAATTTTTCTGAGGTCTTACCAACTCGGCATCTGAACTGTCATGGCTTTGAAGCTGTAAAAGCTAAAAAAGAAAATTTAAAAAAAAAACATGTGGGTGTGCTCTTGTCTACTGAGAGAGCAAATGGAGACACCTTAGAAAGCACTGAATGTGTTTTTGTGAAATTCGACCTTAAAATATGTGCAGCAGGTAAATTCTGATCTGCTGATTTCAAATTTGTCCATTTTCTGAGGATTCAACCACTCAGCTATTGCGCTGCCACGGCTTTGAAATGAGAAATTACTGCCCCTCACCAAATTTTTTAAAAACATTTAACCCTCTCCCATGAGTGTATGTTCAAATGATTAGTAAAAAAAAAAAACTTCCCAGATTTCATATTTTTTGAGGAAGTTTTAGATGAAAAAAACACTAATAAAAAAATTTTCAATGGACTTGTTTTGTATGTATGCAAATGCAGACCCATAGAAATTGACTAACTTGTTTTTGTTGAATTCAACCGTAAAATATGTGCTGTAGGCAAATTGTGACCTGCTGATTTCAGACATGCCCAAGTATATTAGAGAAAAGATTAGAGTCCAAACCCAAAGGGCAATGGGCTGGTCATGTTGCACAAATGGCAGACAGCTGCTGGACATCACGACTTACAATGTAGATTCCTGTGTAATCACATGCAAAACCATAGCCAGCAAAATATAAGATGGCGAGGCAAACTAAACAAGTTCAGAAAGTATTGGCTCCACGACGCCCATGATAGAGAGATATAGAAAATCTTGGGGAAGGTCTATGTCCAATGATGAGCACTTATAGGCTGCTGCTGATGATGCTGATGGATAATTCGAATACCTTACTTTACAGGTTTCATAGGAATAATTCCATACCAGCAATAGACAATAAATTTTACCATAATGGCCTTCCTGAAACAGAAGCAATGTCTCTTGCCATCTATTAATATCTTGGAAGTTGCTAAGCCTTGCTATTTCAAGCATTTTCAATGGGAGAACTTAGATATCTCTTCCCTTTTCTTGGTCTCTGAGTATTTGCCAGGTTTGTGCCTTAGATCCACTCTGGAATGGGAATTAAAGATGTGCCCTTTCCAATTATAGCCGAAATAAATAAATGAGATCTCTTCTCTTTGCTGAAATGGTTGCCATTAAGGTAAAGTTTGTAACATTAGCTCTCATTTGGTCATTAGAATGAAGCAACATTTCATATTGTCCATACTGAATGGGTAACTATTTATAATATATTGACTGCTAAATTCTTAGTTCAGATCCAACAAGACACACACTTTCATAAATCCCATCTTTTTATGTTATGATATTTGAATACTCATAATGCCATATATTTATCGATAAAATGATAATTCTGGATTACGTGCAGCAATTTGGAGTAGAGTGATTGAGTGTTGAAGTTTCCAAACTGGTAAACTTTTATTATTCACTAGTTCTCAATATATCTACATGTGTGCAACATACAGTAAATGACTTGATATTATTATGTGGGAAAGGTTATCTTGGACTATTCCAAGCATAGACTGGACTCCACTTGTTTCTTGTGAAGATATTTGTATCCAATTGATACGGTAACAATAAACTTCTGCTTATTTGAAATCATAGCTCCTATCTTCCAGTAAGAGTCATTCACAGTGACCTTGACTTGACTCTACAGATCAAGCATTCCTAATTCATACTCTACTACTGATGTCATTCAAGTGGTGACCAAATATACTCAGCAAAACAGAAGTGGTAGGAAGTAACAATACATAAGCAGTGACAGTTCATTCAACAGTCTAATACTATGTTTTGAATTCTGGTCTTCATCTTTAGATTTTGGTATAACATAAGTTTACGGAGGTATTCCTTCTCTTTATCTTATTGTTATTTTCACGTAAGTAAAAGTAAGTAATTATTTTTTTTTCATTTGGATAACAACCAGACAATAAGAAGAATATGTCTGAAATTTCAGTTATAGTATACCTTTGTTTTTCATTTCTATCTTTGTGCAGTGGCTATGATTTCAGTTTCATTTACCTTATGTATCATATATGTATCACGTAGATACTCTGTTCTCATTAATTATTGTGTTAAGGTGATAAGCCCAATTGAAGATGATAATTGGGTAGAATTGCTAACCATAAATACCAAGTCATTTATAAAAGTTGAATACTGTAGCTACAGAGCAACTGAAGAATCACTGAATTAGAACTGATAGCTTACAATCATTTAGCGCAGGGCCCGTAACATATGTTATTTTTGCCACTTGTATTTGCGAGGCTATGTATGTGTTTTGTAACAGTACTGATAATAGTAAAAGTTATTATATCATGTATGTGCTAATGGATAAGTTTTCTGATGAAGCAATGATTGGTCATCTTCAACATTTGCTCTTGACCAAATCTTGACAAGCTCAGTCTGACTTGACTCATGAATATGGAAGAAGACATAAGAATTGGAAAGACAATGTCCACAGCAGACAGGAATTAACATAAGCAAGTGGAAGGTGAATTGATTTTAGCTTAAAACTGACTTTGATCAATAAATCGGGTTCAGAAACATAATTGGGAAAATAATTCTATTCTTGGAAAATGTTTGACCCCATCACAAACAAAAGCATTGTGATATCTGTGGGAAGATACGCGACACTGGACAGTGAACTCAAGATGACTCCACACATTGAAATTAGGAAGAAATGCTGAAGAATTCCAAACAAACTGCATGTTTTGTAATTATTTTTGTAGTTCTTAGTATATCTACCCATATCTTTAATTTTAGGATTTCCCTTTTGAATTGGAACATAAAAAGGATTTTAAATTTGCATTCAATTAATAAATGAAGTAATTTATGAAATAGTGATGATAAATGAATGAAATCATAGACAGATAGAATGAAATTATTCATAAAATGACCCTATTCTGTAAATAATGTTTGTATCAATTCCAGACTATGGACAATTCTATTTTTCCTCACTGGCAATGCATATAAATATTGTAAAATCTTTTGTAAATCATTCAAATTATATATGTAGTTGCCTTATTCAGTCAGTGACGATTGTATCAATTTCTGACCACTGACAATACTTATTTTTTATCCATTTATAAGACACAGAATGGAGACATGAATGCTGAAACTTCATCAAACAAATTTATTTAAAAAACTTGAAAAATTCAATGTTTGATCATCAATTCTTTTTCCCTACCATCGAAAATATTTAGTTTTTTGATTCAGAAAATGACTAAAGCCAAGTTTGCAGATGGTAGAGTCGGTGGACAGTGATAAAAAAAAAAAGTCAAAATCTTGCCAAAGCATAAAAGATTCAAATGTAGTCAGTGCTAAAATACAACTATGATTATTGTTTTGTTTTCCCTCTATATGTGTGAGTGTGTATTTGTGTACATTTCCTCATGCGTAGGTATAGAGAAAAGAAAGTCAGAAGGAATGGTTGAGAAACTATTGACAAAAGAAAGTAAGAAAACCATGTTCAATAATTATTCTTGAGATTTGATCTTGATAAAGTCCAGTTTTTCAGAACTTGTGCCAATAAGAGAAATAAGAAAAAGAAAAAGAAGTCTTGAATGGAATCACACGAAAGGCAGAAACTTTGCGTCGGAGTAGAAATTGTGCCAATAAGCTGGGAAGCATGCGGAGTAAATATAAGAAGAAAAAAGTCAGTAATTACAGTTCACTCAGCATGGTTACATCACATTGTACTAAGAACTACTCTTCATGAGCCGAAGTAGCTCAACTGTACGCAGTGACCAGCTAGGATGATGGCAGTTGATAATGATGATAAGAAAAAGAAAAAAGAGAAAGGAGCCATCTTTAGTGAGCTCTTCTTATCTCCCTTTGTTCATTCGATTGGATACTTTTGTTGGTAATTAAATCCAATTTATTCCAATCAAAAGATTGTCTTTTTTTTTGAGAGTGCTATAAAAGCTATGATAGCATATATAATTATGATTAGGATGGGCTGAATTTTAACTCAAGACCTCATGATGTATATAAATATATACATACTAAAAAAATATACTAACACACACACATTATATATATATATAATCATTATTATTATTATTAAGAAATAGATACATAATCCAACAGAAATAATCATAAATGGGTTGTATTATTTTTGAACACTATTCAAAATGATCTCCTGTTATTACTCATTGAATTTATCATTTGGTCTTGACAACCTAAATAACCAATTAAAGAAAATGGGGCTGCTGCAGGAATCAAACCTGCAACCAATAGAGTATCTGCTTCAATGTAGTGTTGCTCTTACCATTGAGCTAGATAGCTGTCAGGAATGCAAAGGCCAAAATCGTTTCAGGCTTGATTTCTGCAGCAGTCCCATTTTCCCTAATTGTTTATCCTATTTATATTGTCAAGGCTAAGTAGTTTTGTATAATTTAGAATTCTTAAACATGATATCATGTTGGTTTGCATGAAGTCTGAGATTATAACCAATACAACGGATTTGATATTCACATGGGTGAACATCCTATAGGAATGACACGAACAGCAAGTCATGTCTTTGGTCATACTTACTGATCCCTCATCGCTGAAAACCCTTTTTTGGGTAACCTACGTAAGTAAGCCCTGTTCCAAAAAATAAATGATGAGTACAATAAGGTAATATCAGTATACAATACACATAATACCTTATATAAAATGACAAACTACATGCATTGCATAAACTATACAAGAAGAAAAGGATGTTGTGTTTGATCAACACTTTTGGGGTGCCATGTTAATATAGCTGTTTTGTTTATAAAATCCCCAAAGCAGTTACATGGTAAACAACAAGATACAATTTGTACATTGTACCATAATAACAAAGTATAGCAGAAACCAGGAAAAAAACACTGAAGAAAATTACAAAAATTACATTGACAGATATTGGTAAACAAGTGACTGAAGTGACACGAAGAAACATTTTTAAAAGTTTTTTAATGTTTAAAGCTGTAAAACTTCCTAGACTATATATACATATATATATATATATATATATAAATATATATATATATATACATATATATATATATATATATATATATATATATATATATGTACACTAACAAAAGTGCATGGACACACACACACTATGTATATATTATCAAAAAATAGTTATATAATCCAACAGAAATAATCATAGATATGTTATGTTATTTTGAAACACTATTTAAAATGATCTCCCGTTATTACTCAGCGATGTATCATTTGGCCTTGCCAACCTAAATAGAATAAGCTGTTTAAGAAAATGGGGCTGCTGCAGGAATTGAACCTGCAACCAATAGGGCATCTACTTCAAAGTAACGTTGCTCTTACCATTGAGCTAGATATCTGTCGGGAATGCAAAGGCCAAAATCGTCACAGGTTTGATTTGTGCAGCAGTGAAAGCAAAGAAAGACCTCATAGTTGGGAAAAAAGACATAAAGAATGAAAGATTTTAGCTGAGGAGTACCTTGTC
Source organism: Thysanoteuthis rhombus (assembly GCA_963457665.1). NCBI lineage: Eukaryota > Metazoa > Mollusca > Cephalopoda > Oegopsida > Thysanoteuthidae > Thysanoteuthis > Thysanoteuthis major. The sequence goes on along the minus strand of OY735212.1, from coordinate 45,306,072 downwards.
AAAACTAAACTATTCAACTAAAAACACACATGGTTAAAAAAGAAAAAATGGACTGTTTTAAACTAACCAGCAATGAGTCCTAATTTCACCACCTTGATAATCTTTGAAAAGATCTGCCATTTAGGAGAAGAATCTTGCAAACATTAAAAGAGCTTGGAAAAATTGCAAAGGAACAGTGGGTTTGTGACTGAATATCAACAAAGGGTACCTCTATTACTGTCAATCTACTGTTAAAAACTGTCATCATTGTCAACATGAGGTTTTTCAGTTTTTAAGTCATTCTACCAGACTAGTTGGCTAGCTACCCATGTATGTATACATGTATCATACATACAGGCTAGAGAGCTGAAAATTTGAACATTTACTCCTTATGCCGAACTGGACAAAATAGAACATTACATCTACCCAGGATAACGAATTTCCATGTGACCCTTAAAAGAAGAGTAAATCAAATGGAGAATCACTCTAGGATGACAAGCCTTTGGCAGAGCAAGCTCAATCTTCAAGAACTAGAAAATCCCATCAGTCCTAAAAAAAAACAGTATACAACCGATGCATCCTCCCAATAGTCACTTATGGACTTGAAATATGGAGCCTAACCAAGAGACAGACCTACAAACTGAGAACTATGCAACATGCACACAAAAGAATTATACTGAACCTCACATGGAGAGACCACAAAATGGCACAATATATCCAGGAGAAAACAGGAGTCCGAAATATCATAGAATCCATCAAAAAATTCAGATGGCAATGGGCTGGCCATATTGCAAGAATGGTAGACAACTGACGTATATTTCAACTCACAACATGGATCCCCAGAGATCACATGTGCAACCGAGGCCAGCAGAGTACTAGATGGAGAGATGAACTTGACAAATTCAGAAAGTACTGGCAACGTCCATGATAGAGAAAGTTTGGTGAATCCTAGGGAAAGGTCTATATCCAACGATGGATGTTAAGAGACTGCTGCTGCTGCTGCTGATGATGATGTTTAGAAAGAAATTCTCTTCTAAATAAGTTTTTTGGGGGGGAGGGTTCAATTGACAATGTGATTTTATGCTTGATTGGTCTCTTAGTTAGACAGAGTCTATGCTTTTTTTTTTTTGTTTTCATTTATTGACCAAGCCCTTTTCCATTTTTTTAATTGATCATACTCAACACAACATGTTGCCAAAAAATGCTGGTCAGTGAGTGACTAACCAGACCAGATTCTTCTTTCAAATTACTATATGTATGTTGAAAAATAATGTTTTTAGTTAAATTGCTCCGGACATCCTATTCAAATATTCTTATGATGCAAATTTCGTAGATTTCTATCCATTTCTGATGATATAAAGATTATTCAAAAATTTCTTAGGTGCCAATAATCATGACAAGAACTGAATATTTTTGATGTAATCAAAATGCTTTAATAATTCAAAAGAGAATTATTTTGGCACTGCTCATCTACCATAATTGTTATTATCAATCAGTTATGAAAAAATAATGGCCAATTTCAAAATATGAACATTTGACTACACAGTAATAGCAGTCATACTGATTACTTAGTTCACTTTAAATCGCATTCACAAGTTTCTAAACTACACTATTCCTTCACGAGCTTATCTATTTTGGTATCGACTATTACTCGGTCCTCAACTTGAAAGGAAAAAAAGATGAGTTACTCATAAACTTTTTTTTATTTGCGTACCGAATTGACTAATATAAGTCTCAATGATGAGGAAGACGTATCTCTTCCTTCTACAATTGTTGTTTATCAACCGAGGAAACCCATGAAAAAAAAAATATTATCCAACCGTCTGAGAAATGGAACAAATATTTTATGTTGACAAAATAGCAGTATCTGAGGAATTGGAATTGGAAAAGTGAACAAGCTCAAAAAGTAAGCTGCATATGAATAAACCTATTATTTCAAATTGGCCATTATTTTCAGTGTAACCTATAATACACCTCTTCCACGACTACTGAAGCAGAAAGAAGAACAATATTTTCATAATGGTTCTTTTGTTATATTAATCTTTTGTATGTAAACATTCTGCATTCATGCCTTAGAGAAAAGTTTTGGGAAAATATAAGTAAAGATTTTTCAAATTTATTTTCCTCCTGAAAAATAAATTATTCATAGAAAAGTTATGACAGGCTTTGAACACCTGTTCTTTTTCCTCCTCAATATTTTTTCTTTTCAGCTTAAACTTTGCAGGTATAAAGTAGGGACATTAATGAAGATGAAATTTAAATGATAAATATTTTACAAATTAGATGATTTATTCAAATTTATGTTCCCACTTTTTTCTCATTTATTTTTCCGCAGAATTATAAATGGTTTTTTTCTCTATACATACCAGATGAGTTTTCTTTATCCAGTAGATTTCAGATGGCTATTCAGATGCAATTATGAACAGTTGTTAAGCTTGGATTAGTTGCAGTGAGTATTAGTTAGCCAAATAACTTGGTAAATTATGTGACGAATAGGCGGATGAAAATGGTGATTACATATTGTAAATGCATTGCAAATGATTTTGAAATGGTTTTGAAGATCACCGAAATAGGAATTAATTGGCTATCATATATATATATATATATATATATGTATATATATATATGTATATATATATATATATATATATATATATATATATATATATATATATATAAAGTAAATATTTTGCAAAGATTTACTATCGAAAAGCATTTTAAATAATTACACAATAGAAATACATTACAAATCATCATCATCATCATTATCATCATCATCATCATCAGTCTTTTAGCGTCCGTCGTTGGACATAGACCTTCCCCAGGATTTGCCACACTTCTCTATCATGGGCGTCACGGAGCCAGTACTTCCTGAACTTGTCTAGCTCGTCTCTCCATCTAACATTTTGCTGGCCTCGGTTGTGCATGTGGTCTCGGGGGATCCATGTTGTGAGTCGCGATGTCATATATATATATATATACACCACACAATACGAATCAAGGATGCAATATGATATGATATAATATTATACAATATCTCATGTATGATGGGTTCATTTCATCAAGTGCTTGATACATTTCATTATGAATGGTTTGAAGTAGAAAGATGAGAAAAAATAAAAAAATGTATATATATCAGTATGCATGTTTATAAATATATAAATATATATATATGTATATTTATAAACATATATATACATATTTATACATTTGTTTCGATATATTACATCTCTTCAGTGAGGCTATAGACTTTTATCCCATCCAGTACCGCGAGGCAGAATTGAAACCCTCATATCGGACCTGGAGGCTGATACCCTACCCCTGGGCTACGGAACTGGGTGATCAATAAGACGGAATTTAAGCGATATATTCGTTTACGCAGAAACTCCTCATCCATCAGAGTGCTCTATTCCTGTGGAAGAGCATTGCATAAGCTTACAATGGATGAGTTACCTCACTTAAAGAGTGCTCAACCCTGAATAGAGGAGCATTGATATATATATATATATATATATATATATATATATATATATATACATATATATATATATATATATATACATATATGATGCGTAAAAAGAAAAATGTAAAGTTTATATGTATATATCCGTATGCATGTTTATATATACTACATATATCATACATATATATATATATGATGCAAAAAAAAGAAAAATGTTTATGTATCAGTATACATGTTTATATATATATATTTATATATATATATGTATATATATATATATATATATATATACATATGTGTGTGTGTGTGCGCGAGTGTTTGTTTACCGTATTCACCTACATAGGATGCACATTTAGCTAAAAAAGTAATGCAAGTATTACAGTGTATCCAGTTATTATTGATTAATATAAAAATGCCTCTATGGGCATCTCTGTACACAATTTACATTAAAAATACATTTTTAGCATTAAAATATTCATTAATTCAAGTGATAAAAAATGTACCTAAAAATAAAAATAAATTTTAAGTTCATCAGTACAGATGAACATTTACCTGGCGCATTTTATTAATCTTTTTCTAAATTCTTCAATGTATCTTAGCTGATAACTCACCAAATTAATGAACTATCAATTTATTTTTTATCCAAGATGATCTAAGATTTTCTTATATTCATTTATACGTGTACTATTTTTACATAAGATGGTAAAGTATTCCAGTATTTCAAAATTCTTTGGGAGAAGAAACTAATTTAGTTTTGCCACTGATATAAGAAGTAAATTTCCCATTCTACCTGACTTATCAAACATTGAATTCAATAATGATAATGATAACAACAATGCACTGGTATTATGGCCAGTAGGTGATCTATAAGAGTTTGAAATGGACAGCTAAGAGGTTTAGATAAGTTGCAGTCCGTGAATTACCCTGATAAGCTAAGCATCTTATTGTTAGGCTGAAAAATACCCATTCAAAGCAAAGATAAATCATGGTGTGGAGCCAGTAAAAAGTTTGGGCATGTTTTTTAGTATAATTTTTTGATTTTTGTTTTTTGAGTACTCTGAGAATTAAGGCAATTTAAATACATGGTTTGACCATTACATGTATCTCGGACAGCAAATCACCATGAAGTGATCAGAAGAAGACAAAATCAAGAGAAGAATCACACTAGATCTGCAAGCTCTCAGTAAAGCTAGCTTAACTTTGAATAACAAGGAAATCTAACTAAAAAATAAAGGGTATACAACCGATGTATCCGACCGATAGTCACATATGGAGCTGAAACATGGAACCTAACCAAAAGATTGGCCTTCAAACTGAGAACCATGCCATATGCACATGAGAGAATCATGCTAAACCTTACACAGAGAGATCATAAGACAGCACAGTATATCAGAGAAAAGACTGGAGTCTGAGACATTAAAGTAACTGTAAGAAAATTCAAATGGCAATGGGCTGGACATGTTGCAAGAATGTCATACAACTGCTGAACATCACGTCTCATAACGTTGATCTCCAGAGATCAGCCGTAAGGCTGTGGCCAACAGAAAGTTAGCTGGCATGGCAAGTTAGATGAATTCAGGAAGTACTGGGTCCGCGATGCCCATGATAGAGAGGTCTGGTGAAACTTGGGGACGGTCTATGTTCAACGACGGATGCTAAAAGACTGATTATGATGATGATGATGATAATGAAATATATGGTTCTGCCAAAAACCACATTCATATGAGATATTAAAACATATGATATTGCATATTACATGTTTTCTTATTCATATTGTTAATGATATGATCAATCTTTGGTTGGAAGCATAGCAATTACCAACCGGTGTGGATGATCAAATGCATAATTCAATGCATATACTTGACATTGAATATAATACAAAATCAGACTGAATGCTTTCCGTCAGAGACTGATGTTGCATATAGAATTTATAGCTTTGAAGCCAGTCTTTTGCTGCAGACATTGTCAAAGACACCCAATATTAATACTAAATTATCTTGGCAATGTGTCAGTAATGCTAGTGAAAGACAACGCACCACAGGGGAATTCCAAATTAGCCACTGACCATTTAAGAAAGGTAGATGTCATAAGTGAGTTGTCTGGGCATAGACCTTCTCTATTTAATATGTAAATGACTGAAAGTTTCTTTCTGTGTAATCTATACATCATATTTCTTACACATGAAAACAAAAACTGTTTCTTTCTCCAGTTATTCTTGCCTTGAATCAGGAGAAAGTTTCATTTATGTTTGTAACTTTTGCTTGAAGGTAACACCAAATTTAGTTCTTAGATTTGTTTACTCACATCTCTATAAGAACGCTTGTCTGTCCCCAGTTAACTGTCATCGTTTATTTGTTTTTTTAATCAATTGTCCCCAATTGACTGATGTCATTTATTTATTTGTTTATCAATTCTCATGATAGAAAGAAAAATATCTGAGGTTTCTCTTTCAGTGGTATGTACTTTTTCGTCATCAAAGACCATTCATCTATTCTTATTTTTAATCAGTTCTCATTTAAAATCATTTCATCAGCTTTCACAAGCACCAGATTGTAGATTAAAATATTTTTTTTTTAGATTAATTTATATGATTTATAGTCTCCCTTTTAGCAGTCGTCTTTATCCACGGATTTTTGTTCAATGGTCCCAGTATGCACAGCTGTCCTTTCAGTGGTCCTTCCCCGTTTGCAGTTTCCCTTTCAGTGGTACTTGGACATAGGGGCACTGGAATCATGGGGGTAGCACGGACAGCTGTATGCCCTCTATGAGAAAGAGAAAGTGTAAAACATACTGAATCAAAGATTTATTTGCAATAATTCTAAAAATATAAATTTTCCCATTGACAAATTAAGCATTTTTCCGCTGAATCTAGCTGATTTTTTCCCACTCTATCAAATAAAAATCTGCCAAAAATCAGGCCAATTTAAAAAAATGAAATATCAGTAAGTTATTAAAAGTAAATGTTTTATTCCCATTATTAATTTGTTCAAGAGTCTTAGTTACTTATTTGATAAGTTGACTTCAAATGAGTGTATAAAATATCTTTCGCAATAAAGTTTGGTGGAAATGGAAACTTTAGTCAATCGTAGCCATTTTTTTATCCATCCAAATAAAAATACATGTTGTAAAATGCCCTTTCTGGAAAGTCGCCTTCCAAATTCTTTCTAGCACCTCTGTATGGACACATTATTAGAATTTCATATTTGTTGTTGCTATAACAAAGTAGACGATAAAGGAAAAATGTTCCATGTTTCTAAGTACTATCTCTATCTTTTATATGAACCACTCTGGTTTATTTTTTGATGAATTATAATTTCCCTTTTTTAAAATGAGTATCGAGCATCGGATTTTAAAAACTGACCTTCAATGTTTTTTGTAGATATGTATTTCATTTCTTTTCATCTTTTTATAATCTTAATTACGTAACAATTTGTAAAGAAATAAGAGATTTCAGTTTTATAGCTTCCCCCTGTTCAGAGGTTAGAAAAAATTGTTGTCATCTGACCTTGTCTTTTATCAACCTACTTTTCACGATAAATGTAAAGGTTACACAGTTTGATGCAAGCATTTGAAACACAGAACAAAGAACCTCATTATAGATACAAAATTATTTTTTTTTCTTTTTTTCTGAAGCAATTCTGTCTTGTCATATTGTTCAAAATTACCGTTCATGTGGGGCTATAAGAAGAATGGTTTACAAGGGTATTTGAAGGACTCACTGCAACTCATTCAAACCCCATAAATGTTCATATTGAGCTTCGGTGGTTGGCCCCCTTTTTATAATGATTGGAATAATGGATGCAGAGTAATATCTTCATAGATTTTTTTGTTTTAGATTCAAAGTCCATCCATATCATCATATCTGGTAATGTTTTTTCCAAGCTTACAAACACATCCACAATAACAACAATAAATATTCCAAGGGCTGTTTAGAGATTTAAAAAAATGTAAAAAAAGTTGAAAAGCGTTACTATTTCATTCTATTCTATTTCATCTTCTCATTTTTTAAAATTATTTTGCACTAGTGGAAATAAAGTTATGGATTAAATCATCAAACTTCTCATCATAATTATGGACAATTAACCTCTCAAATAAACTATTGCCAAATTACCTTTGTACATGACGGTTTATGAATTCAATGATGTTTTTTATTTATAAAATTAAAAAAAGCTAATTGCTAATTAGAATGCTATTTCGGATTAATTTGGAAGTCTCTTTTCTCCTCAACTATTCTCAGAGTTCTGTTTCTTGTTTCACAACAGGAGATTAACTTTCAAGATAAGGAAAAAATAATTTTTTGATGACACCTCTCCGTATTTGCAAAAACATATTTGAGAAAATACTTGTAGATAAGAAAAAAAAAAATGATGGTTTTTGTGACATCTTTTCTGTTCATATGAAGAACCCAGGGGAGATAACTCAATGAAGAAGTTCAAACAATTACCAGTAAATTAAATCATGTATGAATGAAAAACAGATAATGGAACATTATCTTCTGCTTCTAATCGATCTTCAAACAGTCATATATTCTTTAGATCTCAAGCATACAAAAAAAGACACTTCCTATAAACATTAATAATATATATATATATATATGCTGGCCTCTGTCAAGGCAGACAATGGTAGTAAGAACCTTCTACTGTTGTTACTATTGTCACTGTCAGCAACCATAGTATGCCAGAGACAATATATTTTTTGTCAAGATATCTGGTAGTGAGATAGAATATAGGGATGTGGATTCATGCCTTTCTCTTCATCATTTGTACTATTTTGCACATTCATAGATCAATAATAATATCCATGTATATAGAACATAATAAGTGTGTGTATATATATATAATTATATATATATATATATATATATATATATACATACACACACACGCACACACACACACACACACACACACACACATATATATATATATATATATATATATGTATATATATATATATACAGTTGAGAAAGCTTTACAGATTTAAACATTTTATAAAAATGTAGATGAATTTCTCAAAATTCATATCATTTCAGTCAATTATTTCCAAATATCTGCTAATACAATTTATGTAAGATTTTCAAAGGGTTTTATGTTTTACACAGAATTAGAAATTATGGTACTATGTATGAATTTTTCTTGTTGAGTTCATCAGTTGTTTATATATATATATATATATATATATATATATATATATATATATATATATGTATATATATATATATACACACACACACAAGTAATACTACACCCTGATATTGAAAATGGTAGTAGATGCTGCTGGAAGCACTCTATCCTGTGAAAAGTATTTATGTACATTGAAACCAGAGATCTGTTCAATCGTACAAAAGCAAGGAAAGATTTGTAAAAAATTAATAAAATTCTACTTGTCCATCCTTTTTAATGAAAGATGTCTATATATATATATATATATATATATATATATATATATATGCTCATCTGATAATAAAAAATTCTAGATGCAACACCTGCTTTCTCTCTAGTTTCTTCTTTTCATCTTCCAATTGTCACTTTTATCAACATACATATGTAAAAAAATTACATATATATGTCTTTGTAATGAGCACATAGAGACTGCACTTTGATCCTTGACAAAAGTGACACTTTGATTTAAGGCAGAGTGCAAAGATACTCTGATTCTGCGCAAATAATCCCTTGAATTTTGATAGGTACTATGCTATTACTATTATGATTGGGCAGGTGCTGAATTTGGGAAATGTATGTTATATAAGAAAACAAAAATATGAAAAGCCTCTTAATTCATTTACTGGCAGTTGGCACCAACATTCTTTCTCGATAATAAAACTGTGCAAAGATGGATATCTTGAGAGGTTGTTCATCAATACCCCACATCACTTCTTTCTATTCATCATATAATTATGGCATTAACGTTATCAGAAGTGGAATTAAATTTGCGCATTTTCTCGGCTTTCATCTTCCTTTCCCAGCAGGTGTGTGTTCACTGCAAGTAAAAGCATTCTTTTACTGGCAACAATGATCACCCAACAGCATTTAAGGATATTATTCAACTCGCAAATTTCACAGATAAGCCAATGTATGACCATTCCAAATGTTCAGGAAAGCTGTTAAAGAATAAATGATTTCACAACCACTTGAGAAAGTCAGTTCAAATCTGAATGTCAATCTTAGGTTCAGTTCAATTGTAATGTATTTTTTCTACAGTTTGGAACTGGACTCAGTCAAACCAAGATCTGAGTCAATGGTAGACTGTGTCAACTGCTTTGATCAAAGAATTATGTAATAGTATGAGTTTTTGCATTGGCCTATGATTTTCTGTTTAGTGCAGTAGTTCTTAACCTTTATTTTGCTCATCGCCCTGTTTGATTTGTTGTTAACCTCTATGAGCCCCCTCAAGTTTTTAGATGTGTCCAATGCATCTCTATAAAACACTTTGTGGTCGGTCCTTCTTACACTAACATTTTTATATTCATTGAATTGTTTTCTGTCACGCTATTAGAAATAAGATACAAAAATATTGTAACCTTGTCGAGATTTGAATGTCTGACCAGACGGACAGTTTTGTGATCCTTTACCAATATCATTCCAAAGATAGAATGGAGCTGAAAATTTATTTTGAATTGCTTGTGATAAATATGGACTACTGGAATTGGCATAACTAGAAGAAGAATTCCAGTACTTATTCATGAATAAGTTTATTTATCATAAGTGGAAGATGTGAGAAAAAGTGGTAGATATATATTTTTTATTGTCAATCAACCAATTATTTACCATGCCAGCTCAAACATTGACGAATAGAACATACTCTGCACTATATTAATAAAAAAATTTTTGAAACAAACATTTTCATCATTTTTTCATTAATTCAATGCTATCCTTGTGGCTTATGCTAATCCAAAAGTTCTTGATGTTTGACTGCAGCATTGTAAATAACAGATGAAGATCACATTTTTGTACAATATCAAAGCAGTTACAAGCTTTTGATAACAAGTGAGATACATGACTAGAATCAGATTCAATAAGGTGAAAGCAATAACATACAACTAACTTTCTCTTAGAGTGGTAGGTATTTCTTAGAAGAGTCACAACTTTTCTTTTTCCCATCTTTGAGTCTAGCATGAGCTGCTTGGTCACTCTATAATTCAATAAGGCTCTCCTGGTAAGCAATGTCTATACCAGCGGCATTTACTTCAAATGGAATCATCATCCAGACTGGAATTTTCATTCATAATAGGTCACTAATCCGAGCTTACATATTGAGTAAATTTTTCAAAGGTTCAACATTCACAGCAAGGTCATCTGCATGCAATTCATTGCTAATCAAGGTCAGACATGGAAATTGTTCTGATACATGACATCCTATGTTGATTCTGAGCTGCTTGAGTTTCCTAAGAAAAGCAGAAATAGTTCCTTTGCAAGATATCACATCATAATGTTCCTCTTGTCACAGTTTATTAAGCAGATTCAGCTTTTAAAATACATCTGATAAGTTAAACGTATCATATCTCACAGCAACCAACTGTCCTCCGAAACGGCTTGATTCTCAGAAATAGAATAAGTCCCATAGTGCAGTAAAGTGGCAAAGACAATTATGAGATAAATTTTTGTGTTTGGAAAATTGAATCATCGATGAAATGAAACAAAAATGAAGTTGGTATCGTCTTTGATTCTATTTTACTTCATTGTGACATCATCTTATGAAAATACAGAAAATATATCCGGACAGAATTGAAGTTAAAAATGAAACAATCTCTCTCCAAGATGATCAAAAATCAAACAATTTAATCATAACCTGTCTTCCACCTACCACAAATGACTCTGCCTATTTCTTAAATCTGGTCTCTATTGCAAAACAAAACTATGGATGATTAAAAATGATACATTTCACCCATTTTGAAAAATGTTTCAATTGTATCTAAAAAAAAAACCCATCAAATAGATATAAATATATGTATATATATATATGTGCAACTTTGAAACACACCTAATGTGAAGTGAAGATTATGATAAAGTAGTTAAATTCCCTGAAGTTAAATTTGTATGGCCTTCTAAAATATGTCTGTAGATGCTTTATATACTCTTCTGTTCAGATAGCCCCCAGCAATGTAATATAGCCTCCTAAGAGGCCATATGGTCCAATGTTTAGGTGAAAAATGCAACATGGTTTCCGTACTTGTGGCTGATAGCTCTTGTTTTATTAGGATATAAATACAATGTAGTTTCTGAAGTTGTGGTTGATAGATCTTAAATCATGGGACTAGATAACATGCTTTGAATAGATCATCTGCAACTTGAAACTTTGCCAAGCCACACTGTTGAATATATTATAAGTAGTTTGCCAATCAATAACCATTTATATATTTGTCCACATTCCTACTCTTAAGTCCATTTTCATAATAAGCGGCCAATTGTCAAGTTAATTTGTTTTTTCTCCTTTTGTATACTTAAAAATTGATTTCTTATGAACAAGTCATTGTTTCATGTTTTAAAATCTTGAAACTAATGATTTTTTTATAACAGTTCATGAATAAGAATATTTTTCTAATGTGACTCTTTATTTGAACTAATGAGAAATTTGTTTTTTATAGATAGCTGTTCTGAGTTTTTCTTTGTACATGATTTTGCAGGAAAACATTTTTTGCTTCTTTCTAATAAAAAATTAACTATTACAACTAGCTTTGTTCTATAAGCTCTCTGTTTTATAACTTCCAAGTTAGCAATATCCATTTTGTGAAAAATACAAAAGGTGACACAGTCAGAAGTGAACGCTATCACTTTGAAATTACAGCTGAGCGAAAATCGCTTTCATAAAATAGGTAAGATCAAAAGAGAAAAAATCTCTGATAGTAAATATAAAAATATATATATATGAAATTGCCTGACCAATCAGCACAAACCAAACAATATTTTTCAACCAATAAGAATATGGAAACCAGACTCCAAAAATGATTGTTTCTGTATAAATAAGAATTTTGAACAACAGGCATTTGAACATCAGTATGACTTAATGCTACTCACCACAATGCATCATCTTTTATCACACTGACAACAACATTTTTTTCATTTTAACAACATGTGAATTCTTCCAAGTTGTTTTAACTATGACCTGGAGGAATTCATGTGTTGCCGATACTAACAAAACTGATATTGAAACAATAAAATGACAATAAACAACAAGAGAAATGGAGTAGACGCAGGTTGAGATTCGAAAAATTTAAAAATATCTCAATAACATCAAAACATCCACAATAACTGTCATCTACCATCTTCATGACAAATGCAACAAACTTTATGTCAAACTGTATTTTTATTCTGGAATCAATCTAAGGAAGGTAGGATGTAGCAAAATATACCATTAATACTAGAATGAATTACTACATTCAAAATTTTTTTCAAATTGTCATATATATATATATATATATATATATATATGTATATAAATATAAATATAAATATAAATATAAATATAAATATAAAAATATTGTGTCATCCACAGACAGCTGTTTTGATTTGATGTATTACATCTCTTCTATGTGGCTATAGACTTTCCATAATCCCATCCAGTACCGCGAGGCAGAATTGAAACCTTCATTTCAGACCCGTAGGGCGATATCCTACCAATGGACTACGGAACTGGACAGGCAATTAGGCTAAATTTAAGCGATATATTTTAAATTACACAGAAAGCCCCCATCCACCAGAGTGCTCAATTCTGATAGAAGAGCTATATATATATATATATGTATTACTAGATCAAATTGATAATTGTATTTGATGATTGGAATTGAGTTTGAAACATTTTTTTAGGATAACTATCACTTTAAATTAAGCTCCAAGTACTTGCACTCACTGAATTTGTCTAGGACAGACACAAAATAAACAGACAGACAGATGAACAAGTGATTTATTATTATACAATGATTAACATCTCTTGATTGTAGACGACTATGTGCACATCTTGAAATTTGTGTAAAATTTTAATAATACTTCAAAATGATGGATGTGGTTAATTCTTCCCAACGAGAAAGAAACTTCATGATTTATTTTGCTCACACTACATATGTCAGAACTGATTGTGGACTTGGTTTTCAGATTCACTTCTAAATGAAACTTTAAGAGAAAAAGCCTATGGATATTGGTACCACACTGAAATTTAAAGGCAAAATTGTTCTCAATAAATTTTATTGCTTTGTTAAAAGCTTTTAGCTAATGAATATAGCAAAGCCCCCAAACAAAACAGAAACCCTTTTTTACCTGAGAAACTGCTTCTCTAAAACTCTCAGACATAACTTAAGAAAAATATTCTATTTATTTCTTTAAAATTTGAGGACCAGATAGATGAATCCAAAAAAAAATTTATTCCTAGTGAATTAAGTGGATACACTTTGTTGAATACTGCAAAGATAAGAAATATTCATATTTATCTGGTTTGTGGATATGTGCGGAGAGACTGGTGAAGTTATTGGTTATTTTCCAGATGCTGTGGTGACTTGAAAGGGAAGCAAATCAGAAAAATCCTATGAGTCTCATAGTTCCTTCTTATTTGGGAAGAAATATTTTGACACCCGAGTATAGTATTATGGAACTTTCCCACTGTTTTTCTTGAAATTTAATATGGCTTCGAACTTCTGATGCCAGGGAGAAAAATCATTATGCGGCCCCACCACAATAACAACATCATAATACCTATCACCATATTTTTTTTTCATATATTCAATCTAACAAAAGTTTTTTCTGGAAGCTGTTTAGATATGAATATAATTTCTTACACATGTTGCTTCAAAAGTAGGAATGCCAGTATATGATCTTTGTTCAGTTTACATAAATATATTCGATATTGGAGAGGAAATTGCTAAAACAATCGTTGTGAACGGCAATTTTTCCTAAACCCTCACAAACCAATAAAGTATTATTTTCTCAAAGCATCCAAGACATCATTAGGGTTTTATGAAGGTCTATATATGTTTTTTTATTTTCATTTTTTTGACTCCATAGACTTTTTTTGTAGGTTGATAGTGACTACATTTTTCTGATTGGTTGGTAGTGAATACATTATTTTGGTAGATTGGTAGTGACTGCATTGAAAAACTATTTGATGTTCCTTGTTAAAATCTACCATATTTATTTGAGTACAGTATGATCTTTAATATAATATGATCCCCACTAAAAATCAGTCATATACATATATATGTTATTATTTTTTTACAGTATAATGCTACCTCCTGAATTTGACCCTGATTTTTTACATTTAATTTCTTACATTGTACTCAAGTGAATACAGTATTTTCTCTGACAAATGCCCTCAAAAATGTATCCTGATTAATGTTTCAAAGATCAAAGGAAATAGTTATTGACTAAGCATAGCTTAGTTTTGGCTCAAGGTCATTATGGGGCACCCAGTGAGAATCAGACTCACAACCTGGTAGTAATGATTTGTGAGTAGCTTGCTTGACTTTTTTCCATGGCAAGGCATTCAGAGGAAAGAGATGTACATTGGGAAACCTATTCTCTGAGAGACATAATAATCAGATACAAAGTCTCTATATATATCTGATTTGCACATGAGTGATAACTGTTACATTACTTCACATCTCTTCATGGTGTCTCACTCTGTTTTTCTAATGTGTCTGTTGTAATTAGGGATTGAGTGGTGACAAGTCTACATACCACCTCCTCATGACAATACATGGTGCCAATTTTGTTTTGCATTTGGGAAATAGATTTGGTATTGGAAAAAAATATGGTCTTTTCATTTTCAGGCTGTATTGCTAAATAATATGGTTTGCGTATCTTGAAGTTTGGACTAAATTCCTTCCAAGTTGGACACTTGTTAGTTTGCTGATGTTTAGGTTTTATAAAAGGAATGGTCTGAAGCAGGGCACACCTTGATGGGATGGATGAGAAGCAGGTCACGAGGACTGTCGGAGAAAGTGATGGCAGATCAATTTGATGGATGACTTAAAGCCGGAGTGACTCTTGGTAATTCATAGAAAGTTGAAGTAAGAATGTGTACATTGCAAAGTTGCTGTACAATAGATGGACACGAAGAATGGCTGTGTTTTTTGTCTCAAAGTAAAACTCTGTGTGTAAGTGCAGAGGGAGGAATCTTGTATACTTGAGGAAAATGAAAAGGTTGATTTGATTTCTGTAGGGGTAGAGGTTTATGAAGAAAGTTTTTATAAATATGACTCTGTATCAGATATACAGCATTTTCATCTAGCCACTTTCTCTCCTCTTCCCAGCTATGCCTCTGCTCTGTGTCTTAATGTTTTCAAGAGTTTTCTACATGTTCTTGGAAAAGAGTATCAGCAATCTTGCCAATTTAGCACATTTTGTGCTTTAGCAGTGCAAATATCCAATACCTAGCATTGTCTTGAGCCCATTTTTATTGCTATTTTCCAGTAATTTTTGCCAATTTTTAGCCAATTCAGAGCCATCTTAGAGGACTAGCAATTTATAGCTATTAAAAGTGGTCATAAAATGGCTAACGGATTTTTAATGTGTTTTGGAATTTTTCTATTTTTGAGATTGTTGTTAGTGTCAGGGGGTTATGATAAAGAGAATGCATTTCAAAAAGCGCATCGATGAAGAAATAAATGAATCAGAGAATGTCCAGGAAATGAAAGAAAAATGAGGAAAATCATTAAATTTAATGTGAAAAGGTGTTTTTGAATGAAAATTTCTTGATCAATGTGAAAGAGAAATTGAAGGAGTTAAAGATTTGAAGACGAGAGACAATACACTCAGCAACAAAAAAAGCAGAGGCAAAGAGAGAACTTGTTCTTAAATATGTCAAAAAGAAAGTGACAACAGGAGAGGGAGAGAGAGAGAGAAGTGAGAATGAAACTGGCTGATTGAGAGATGAAAGAAATTGAAAGAGAGTGAATGATGAAGGATTGTATACTTGAGTGAGTCAGTCAATGGAAAAGAATGAAAAAAGAAAGATAGTGACATATGTCGAGAGAGTGTATTCTTAAACTTGTCAAAAGAGAGAGAGGGAGAGAGAGAACAAGGGAAGGAATTGACTATGCTTGAGTAAACCAAAAAGCGGGCTGACGTACAGGTACACAATCTATCTTGAGTTTTGGAAATCTGCAAAGCTTTAAAAACTAAACATTTTCTCTTGGATGTTGCCTTCATACCAAAGCTCATGTTTGGTGCCAAACATAGCCTCACGTCACCTACACTCATCCAAGGTCATCTTGTTTACTTCAACTATGCTCTATCAGGCTTGGAAAAGCAGAGTGGAAGTTATCATTTCAAGATGGCCTTGGCTACACTCATGCTACGCAGTTGCATCTCAGTGCTCCTACTAGTTAGATCTGTCTTTGCTGCTCACAGATATTTTTCTTAATGCTTTGATGAATTTTTGACTTTGAAGACTTGAAAATGTTGAAAGCTTCAGATTCCCCAATGGGAGACAGTAAAAAGCAGAAAAAGGAAGCATCTGTCATTATCGATAACAGATTCAGAAATTCCAAAAAATTCTGAAAAGTGTCAGGTCCCAAAGGTTTCAAAAAGAGATTCTGTACCTCTATTATGAGATAGAACAATACCAAAAGAGAGGAAGAGGGTAAAAATGTTTGGAACATTTTTTTAATGTTTGATAACAAATAGGAACTTTAGAAAAATACGTGTGTGTATGTGTCTGGGTGTTCACTAGTGTCTAAACGGCTCGGGATATATATACAGTTTTCATGTTAGTATGGACATATTTATGTATATATATATATATATATATATATATATATATATATATATATATATATATGTATATATATATATATATATATATATATATATATATATTTATGTATATATATATATATATATATATATATGTATATATATATATATATATATATATATATATATATATATATATATATATATATATATATATATATATATATATATATATCATACTTGATTATGATAGTAGGTGAGTGAGGGAAAAAAGTTGCATGAATTTTCAAATGCATTTGAGAACTTTATTGAGCAAGGGAAATGAACACATTTTATAGCAATGCAAAAAACAATTCACCCTATTTATATATAAGTACATATATTCATATATGTATAGTATTGCATTTAAATGTATAGTAACATGCACAGCAAAAGCTGATTTTTTTCTGGCATTTCTAATTGAACAGAGTTAGCCAATATTTTGATAAAACATTCTATCAATATTTCATATCTCCCAAAGAATCTTTTTCCAACTTGAGGAAAGCAAATATGATATATTTTCATACTGTATTGAGAAAGTCTACTGTAAATGATGATAATGGAAAATCCTACCATAAGTATGTCTTGAATACAAAGTAGAAATTTCAACAACGTTTTAGCCGTGGTTTTCAATGACTAAATTATGAAATTTCCTCCATGAATATGAAAATTATATCATCAGAAAATCTTGTTTGCTCTTATTCAATCAATTATGTATATAGGTATATTTTTTTCAAATAACACACACACATTCTATATATGTGTGTGTGTATAAGTGTATTCAAATGTACTGAACCAAGGAAATACAAAACTAAAAAGAGGATAAAATGAAAGACTGAAAAAATGAAGAATTCTTTCACAGATATACTCTTGTATACTTTTATTTACTTGTACAAATATACCTAGTATTGCCATAAATACTGTGACAAATGTATCCATTGATTAAAGGAAAAGTAAATTTTGAAACAAAGTAAGATTTGGTTTATAGATTGACTTTGCTTGAAGTAATACAAAAATCAACAAGTTATTCAAAATGCTTTTGTTAGTTCTTTATACACAGGTTTGAACAATTGGGTCATCCAATCATTGCAGTACACATGATTTTCATGGGGAAATTGGTGGCTGCTTTCACCAGAGAATGTTTCAGACATTCCAAATTTGGGTGTCTTTTGCTAGAAACAATCTTTTTCAGCTCTGACCACAGTTTGTTAACCAGAGGATTGAGATCAGGACTTCCAGAGTGCCAATTCTCAGACTTGGAACATTGTTGTTGAGCCACTGTTGAGTCATTCTTGTCTTGTGAGCAGAAGCAGAGTCTTGCAGGAATGTCCATTTCTCTCCATGGAACATAGTCTCATTAGAATGTTTAACTTGATCTTTCAGAATATCATTAGCATATACAAGAGCAATTATTTTGACTCCTTTCAAGCAGAAATGAAGCTGAGTAACACCTTTGTGATTCACTCCCCATCACACCATGACTGAAGCGGGATGATAGTCATACTGGACCTTATGAGTGACCTCAGAAGCTTCCTTGGAGCTATAAGTATAGACTCATCATTTTATCAATTGAAACACTATTTATCATTGAAAATCCTCTCATCAGTGAAAAAGATTCTTCTGTGACCATTGCCTGCATTCTGCTGAAGCAACAATTTTGATCTTAGCACTCTGATTTTCATCAGAATTTGACTTAGCTTGATTTGCCAAGTATCCATTTCTATGATGATTTGCATATAGTTCAAGCTCATTTCTGATCAACTTGTATGTTGATTTGAGTGAATTATCCATCTCTCTAGTCATCGTTCTGATTTTCTGTTTTCTCAAAGAATTTTTCAAGATTCTGCTTGCCACAGCTTTAATGGCACTGGAAGTCCTTACTCTGTAAGTATGCCCCGGTCATTGTACAACTGATACTCTGATGTCCAGTGAATTCCTTTATAGTACAATACACAAATATTCTATAGATCCCAACTCGTTTGAGCAGTTGGAAAAGAGCTGAAAGATCAAGACCTTATGAAGGCTGGTCACCATGATTCTGTTTTCATTATCATGCCATTTCTTGTGTTTACTAAATCTTACATTTGAATACATATATTTGTATTTTCTTTGGAAATAATTAATTATCTGAAAAATGTTGGAAAACATACTAACTTGTGACAGTATTTTTGGCACTATATATATATATATATATATATATATATATATAAAGTTGTTCATGCATGCATATGAATGTGTGCATAAATAACAGATATGAGCAAAAATCTATATCATATACATTTCATTATATATCTAAAATACATATCTAAAACAGATATACATATCTAAAAACATATTTACTTATATCTCTCAGAATTCTTCCAATATTCTTGGCGTAGATCAATGCTTAAAATTGTTTTCCTAATTTTTACAAAAAAATAAATCCAAATGCACCAGAACTCTGGACAATTGGAACTTAGGATAGAAAAAACTTACCTTGCAACTCGTAATTTTTTGCTGTGATGAGCTGGCCCTGAAATCCTACCTACTTAGACAAAAGCAAGTGTCTAAATCAAAGATAGTCCATCTGTTTCATCAGAGTTTGTCAGCTCTTTTTTTAATACATATTGTTAAGATTGGTGTTTGAACTCTCTCATGAATAACAATTTCATTGCAGCCATAACAACACAGACAGAATAGGACTGTTCATATTATTTTAAATATATTCAATAAACCTACTTGCGTTTGTTATTATAGTTCTATCACTTTATTTTAGAAAAATTCATATATTTTCATACACACCACTAAACTAATCATAACAACATATAATTTTTATGTATATGCTAGATATGCATATACAATAATATCTTCATACATTAATTAGAAACCACCAACCAAAACTGTCAACATATTTTTTTTCAGTTTTCAAGTTGTTTTTGCTGGTTGGCTGGCTATTTATGTATATATCACAAATAAAAGATGCACAAACAGAACTAGAGAGATGAAAATTTAGGAATTTTTTAATTATTCATCCCAAACATGACAAAGTGCCAACAGATGTTGGACACATGAGAGTTTCTATTAAGTGACTAAAAAGACCTGTTTATGTATTGTTAAATATGCAAAATCATTCTTCCTCATAAATTCCCTGAAGACTTATCAATTAATCTCTATGAATATTTCTGTTATGATCTGCTATAATGATAATCCTTTCAGCAGATACTAATATATTGGCAGAAATTTCATCCTCTCTTTTTAATGGAATCTGTCAAGACCTTCCATGAGAATTAATATCAAATTTGTATAATTACCCATTGGTTCATTATTCAGCTAATATCTAGACCCAGCACTCAGCAAAGTCACTGTTCACACTGTGTTTGGACATAGTTGCCAATTTGAAACTCTTCATGCTAAATCTAGCACACTTACTGTTCTGTTGGAGGAAAATTTCTACATTTAATGCTATTTTTAGTCCATTTTCATACTACTTCTAGCTATTTTGACCAATTTTTAGCTATTTCCGAGCAATCTAAGGTGAATACATTTTCAGCTATTAAAATGGCCATTAAATAGCTAACAATGTTTTTTAGCATGTTTTGATGGTTTTTGATGCTTTTCCAAGATTGATTTAGTGTGAAAATTTTTTTGAATTATCAACTCTGTGTGTGTGTGTGTATGTGTGTAGGTGTAGGTGTGAAGATGGACAAAAGAAAGACAGAGTAAGAGAGTGAGAGATAATGTGTGCGTATATGTGTGTATGCATAATCGGAGAAAAGCTGGGAAAGAAAGAAAAAGAGATATAGTGTGTGTCAAGTTGAGAGAAAGACAAAGATAGAATGTGTGAGAGAGAGTAAGAAGGAGAGCGTGAATGTGTGTGAGCGTCTGTAGAAAGGCAAAGAAATATAGAAAGAATGTATGCGTGTGCGTGTATGTTTGCTGAATAGACAGGAGAAGGAAAGAGGAAAAGAGTGAGAGAGAGGGTAACGGTATGTATGTATATGCGCACCTCTGTGTGTGTGCATGCAACATTTATAAATAGAGAGAGAAAGAGAGAGATAGGATGTGTGTTTTTCAAAATGTGTAGATGAAGGTGATCCATATGATCAATGATTGAAGTGAAGTCAAGAGAAAACGCAAGGCTTGTTAACTCTGGAGCACTTTGAATGTGAATTTGAAAACAACTTGCCACCAAAGTCAATAACTGAACAACTGTAGCATCAAAATCTGAAATCATGTAAAAAAAACTTCCTCGAGAAATAAGTGTGGTAAGAATAAATTCTATTTATGACCTCACATGCAATTTCCACTGGAAAACATCGAAATCAGAGATTAAAAAAAACAAACAACTAGAGACATCTAGATTCTCCAGAATGTAGATGTTATTAATAAAACCGTCAGAATGAGTCCCTTCAAAATGTCAAAACCGCTTTTTCCAAAAATCAAAAAAAGTATTCTTAGAAAAGGTGTAGTGGAGTGCAGATGCCAGTTTTCAAGTTTATTGATAAAACGGTATGGCCAGGAGTTCTGGAACACTTGAACAAATAAAAACATAAATACACGCACCTATAAAAAAGGATTGAACCCTTAGCCATCTTTGATGGCTACATCTTTACTTAAATTCCACTGAATATCTGAACAAATTGGCTGAAATTTGAGAGAGAGAGAGAGAGAGAGAGAGAGAGAGAGAGAGAGAGAGAAACATTTATGTATGTAATGAAATAAAAGCTTAGCTTTGGGGTGAAAAGACCTATCTATACTAATTTTAAGCCACTGTGTATTTATGTGCATGGTTGTCTGCTGGGGGTGTGGTTGAGGGGGAAATGGGGTATATGCGCCCACCCACCTCAGTCTGTATCAGGCCTTCTCCCTTAGGATGAGGGGCTTTGGAAGTTGAAACCTTATAGTCAATAAAGGATAATGGTGCTATGCAATTGTTATAAGTAGCCCTTATGTAACGGTTTATTTTCATCAAAAAATGAAAAGAACAACCTCAAAAAGCCAAATTCTAGACGCAGAAAACCTTGAAACTTATACAGAAGTTGTTTTTTTTTTGTGATATTGAAATGTCTCCAAAAAAACCAAGCAAAATCCTTAGTTAGAATCAAGTTACACATTTTAACTATTTGACAAAGCCTTGAAATTCTTTTACTCAACAATTGGCACTACTTTATTTTCAATAGAAACCACGGCTGAGATACAAACTTTTGAATCTTTTTTTTTTTGTGAGTTAAATTGCAGCATCATCATCTTTTTTGCTGATTTGTCATGCCATATTACTTTTTGTAGGCCACAGTTTTGCATATGATCTCTGGGGATACTCATTGTCTGGGATTCTACAGTTTTCAAGAATATCTCTGATCCTTATTTTTTTCTAATATAGTGTGCTGTCTTGTGATCTCTCCATGTGATGTTAAGCATGATTCTCTCCTGTACACATAGGCAGGGAGAATACATTGGTTGTAGACCCTTCTTCTTAGAACTAATAGGATTTTCTTGTTCTTAAAAAAGAGGGCTATTATATTTAAGGGAAAATATCCATTAGCAGAGTTATTCGGACCATTGAACTTATTCTTTTTCTTAGTAATGCATACCAGGAAATATTTCGTATTACTGAGAGAAAGAGACCTTATTTTTTCCATACAGATTATACACTTGAAGAAAGTGGAAGAATGAATCAGCCAAACAAAAAAAAAAAATAGCAAAAATAAAAGAGTTCAATTTTTGGTATGATAACAACTCTTTTCAAAATAACTGAAGATAAAAATATTCAACTTGAAAACTGAAAAAAAAGTATGTTGATACTTTCATTTGATGGCTTCTAATAAATGTATGGAGATATTATGGTATATACATAAAAATTATGTGTTGTTAAGATTAGTTCAGTTTTGCATGTAAAGATATATGTATTTTCCTGGAATTAAGTGACTGAACTATAATAACAAATGCAAATAGCTCTATGAAATATGATTAAAATAATATGAACAGCCCTTAGAAAAACTCGTAATGAATGTCAATTTTTTTATTAAAGAAAACTTTATGTATTTAGTCTGAAAAATACAGATTTCTTCTTATTTTAGTTGCCTTTCATCGCAACTACTTGGACCATCAGGCTAAGAGTAAACAGGATGGATCAGGAATAAATGCTAAGCTCTCAGTAGGACTAGAACTCGCATCCCTTTTTCCTCAGGGAAGGCTGGTTATCTGTTCTAGTTGCTGTTACTGATTGAGCCAAGGATGTGAGTTTTGAGATTATTCTTTGTCATAGATTGATGGCCTGAGTAGTTGTAATGAAAGGCAACTGAAATTAAGATGAAAAGATACAGGTAAAGATTTAATGATAATGATGGTCAATAATGCATTATTTAATAAAAAATCAATCAAGGAAAAATAGTTGTTAACTAAAACCAGTTCGAAACTTTATTTCGGATACTTTGTTCTGGTATAAATGTGCCAAAATGTAGAAATAAAGGCTCAGTACTTTAAAATGTTATCTTTGACCATGATGATGTGGCACTGACAAAACAAAAACTGTAAACATTAAACAGTGAAAAGATATACATCCAACAAGCACAGAGTTAAGTATTTCATCAATTCTTGGTGCAATATCTCGGCGACTGAAAGAAAATTAATAAAATTTCATTAAAATCTGACCAAAGTTATCTCATCTAACTGAAGAACACACAAACTAAATCAATCTTGGAATATTTAAAGTTGTCTGCAACATCAAATAAATCTAGACTTTGTGAAACCTGCAGCACTTATGAGGTACAAGTATTTTTTTTTTTTATCCAATTCTATCTGAAATAAGATCTCGGTCGGCTTCAGAATTTTAGACAAAATTGAAAATGTAAATCTAATGAAGCAGTAAGTCAGGCAGTAACTTTTGATAAAGAAAATTTGAAAAGGAATCCAATTAGACAGTTCCAAAACTTGTAAATACATCCAAAAATAGTGATTTTTTTTTTTATTTGCTTAAATAATTTTGTTTTCATGTTTTAATCTTTCTTTGTAAATTTCAATTCCACTCAATTCCTGAGTACATGTTTCTTAATAAAAATAACCAGCCTTGTACCTGTCTAGACTGACAAATCATCATGATTTGATTGGCACTTTTGCCAAGGTTCATAGTTACTGTGCGCTCTACCAAGGATTGAAGTGTTGCACCCGTGCCATCTGCCTAGGATCAGACTGTAATATCTGTTTGCAATACGCACTTTGGTAGCTTTTGCTGATGATAGCTTACTGAGGCTTGATATTGCTAAGTGTGTGAGGTCTGGGATTAGTCCTGTGACCTCAAAAAAATAACTCTGCCCAGTCTCAGGGGAGCAGTACGCCCTGGGGTTGCATCATCCCATCATGCTAAAGAGTAAGAGTCGGGCTTGCCCTGATACCTTTGCAATGCCGATTGTGGGGATTGGAGTGACTTTTTGAATTTCCCATGTACAGGGCACATCTTGCTCTCGTGAGGAAGTGAGTATCTATGCACACATTAAAAAGTGTTACACGCAGAAAAATATTGTTCTTTGCATTCTTAAATTGTTGTTGCTGGACCACTATTCATGGCATATTAATTATTTTGCAATGTATAACATCATAGTGTCATTGAGTTACGCAAAAAATTATGATTATGAATCAAACATTCAAAAACAGAGAAAAAGTAGAGATAAGCAAAACAACATTACAAATGGTAATATATATATATATATATATATGTGTGTGTGTGTATGTGTGTGTGTATGTGTGTGTGTATTGTAAATACATATTCATACATGCAACATATGCATGTACACATCTATATATACACATATATTGTAAAGGCATATTTATACTTACAACATGTATATATATACATACAACACACACACACACACACACACACATATATGTATGTATACATATATATATATATATATATAAATATATATATATATATATATATATATATAAAAGCCATCAACAAAACTGTCAACATAAGTTTCTATTAGTATTTTAGTTACTCTGGCTGGCTATGTATGTATGTATGTATCAAGCTAATGGGCTGCACCAATGGAGCTAGAGGGATGAAAATTATCTATAAAAAACGTGTTTTTTGAAAATTCCTGACCTAAATAAGTTTTTAGTGCGGCATCCAATTTGCAATGTAAGTTTATGCTAAATTGATCCCTCAGTATGTGTGCTTGAGTTTTTGAAAGTCAGACCTTCTAGTGATCAATACCTAACCAAATGAGAGCAAAGTAATTTATTCACTGATCACCTTTTTTTCCATATTGTTAATTGATTACCTCCAACATAGGTTATTAGCAAAAGTTGTTGATCATATAATAGTTTCTTTAGAATGACAAACCAGAACTGTATATATATACATGTATATTTAATTATTATCATAAGCGCTCTGGTGGATGGGGAATTGTGCGTAAGTAAATATACGGCTCAAGTTCAGCCTTACTGACCGTCTAGTTCTGCATAGGGCATAGGTAAAATGCCAGCCTCTGGGTCTGAAGCGAGGATTTTGATCATACCCCATGGTCCTGGATGGGATAATGGATAGTCTATAGCCACACTGAAGAGTTGTAATACAACGAAACAGCTGTCTTAGGATGACAATTATTTATTTATCATATATATATTTATATATATATATATACACATACACACATGCTGTATGCATATTCATATTCAAGTACATATGCATTTACATGTAGATATTTATGTACATACAAGGTATTCATTTTCATGGAAATGTTCTCTTCCTATACAGACATATAAAATATTCATATGTATACTCACACAGGTGTAGAGGAAAATATATGTATGTACAGCAATTGACAATATCTTTTAAAATGCTTTTTGCTTTTGTTTCTATTCCAATAAAAGTCACGATGTACCTATATGTGGCTGCTTGAATGTGTGAAAATATATACATAAATATATATATATAAATATAAAATATACTTTTTGATATACATATATATATATATATATATATATACACAAAAACCCATCCATACATATTTAATGCAATATATAAAAATACAGTCATAGGTATCATGTGTATATTTGAGACTGTCAACCAAAACTCTCACCCAAACTGTTAACGTAGATTTCTTCAGTTTTCAACTTGGTCTAGCTGGCTAGCTGGCAATGTAATTATCATGTGTATAGGCTGTACCAATTGGGATAGAGAGCTGAAAATTTGGACATTCACTTCTTTTTATGTCTAGAAAACAATGTTCTTCTGTTTTTTTAGAAATCCGCCACTGAATTGTTTTTTTTGCGGTAGGGTGAGTTTACAATGTAAGTTTATGCTAAATAGTGTCTGGCAGCATTCATGCTTGTTTTTCAAAAATTCAAACTTTTTTCTAGTAAGCACTGCCCAATGAAAGGTGGGAAAAGTAACTAATTCGTTGATCCCCTATTTTCAAATTTCTTAATTGATCACCCCCAACACATCATGCTGTCCAAAAGACGTTGGTCTCATGATGGTTTTTATTGAGTGACTAATCAGATTTTATAGTGATTTATTTCAAACATTCTATACTAAATGCATATCACTGTCCTCTATCTGTCAAGACTTGGCAAATGGATAGGCATGTTGCTGCCTGGGTATGTATATATATGTAAATGAGTACACATATATATATATATATACATATATGTTGAATGAGGGAGAGAATGTTCATCTTATTTTAGAAGAGATAAAATAAGCGAGAACAAAACATAGAATATATAGACAATATTTTTTGAAGCAGTGATTTGTAAAAAAATCTTTCAGTATCAGTGGCAGAAAAGTGATTGGTTGGTAGCAAGTAAAGAGACAGGTTGTAAGATAAAAATATATCCAATACTGTCGTCAGTGATACTTCTCTATATCTCCAGTTTGCATCAATCCATCTCTTTCACGCTGTATTCCGTCTTCTATCAATATCAAACCCAAGAACAAGTTAACAGTCAAATGGTAAATAATACGTGTATGTTCAAATATTCTCCATCTAGGTTTACTCCTACGTTTTCCCACTCTGTTCGCTGAAAAGTGCTTTCAAGGCCCGCTTGAAGAGCTTTGGCGATATATATCCTTAGTGTAGAGGTCCTTCAACACATCTTAAGTAATCTAAATAGAGAAAGCCAAAAAATAGGGCATGAGATGAACAAAACAAAGACAAAAGTAATGTTCTATAAGTCCCCAAAAAGACCATTAGAATGAACAGTGCAGCTTTAGAGGAAGTTGAGGAATACATTCTCCTAGGCCAGGCGATGAAGCTAGAGAAATATATAATATATATATATATATATATATATATATATATATATATATATATATATATATGTATATATATATATAGAATTAAAATCTACTAAAACAAAAGCTTTACATCAAAACTCTACAACCTAAACTAGCCAATTGATTTGGAAGCCAAAATAGGATTTAAAAAATGATGATGATCAAAGAAAATACTTTGGTTTTTGAACATCTGAGAAGTTTTTATTTAAATAATCCATTCATCTCTCTATATATACAGATAAGTTTTGATAGCAAAACAAACAAATAACAAATATTCACATACATGATGGATTACTAGTTTACAGTCCTGTCAGAGGAGAGATTTGAGTTGGAGATTTTCTGAAGTTTTAAAATTAGAACGGTACAAAAAAGTAAAATGTTAAGACATTATTCAATATTTTTTATTCTTATTCTTTTTTGTTTTATATTCCAATATTTCTGTTGGCCAATTTACAAATTCACTTAGGGTGAACGTGATATCCAGGGAATGATATCAAAAAGTTTTGTTAGGGTTGCCATATCTGAACATTAAAAAAGAGGATATTCATGGCCACAGTCATTCAAAAAGAGGATATCATTGGTCCCCCATAAAAACTAATATAGCATAAGGGCCAGATTATGGCTGGACATTTCTAAGACACGTCAAATGTTCAGTAAGAAAAACATATGCTATAGTGTGAGAACACCATGAGAAAAAATGTTATATTTTCAAGATTTCATTTATGGCTGTAATAACAATGAAGAAACTTCATGCATGTGATTCAAGAACAAGAAAAAGCAGTACATGGCAGTACATGATATGCTTCAAACTGCTAAATTAACAACACTGTGAAGGCATCTTCTCCTCTCCCTTAGTCTCTCTGTCTGTCTCAGTCTGTCACTATAACAGTTTCATGTTTTTTGTGGAGAGAAAATGATAGAAGCTGAAATTCTGAAATTCAAAAAATCCTTCTGGTTGAAGATCTTGAGATTTGAATGGATAAGGGTATGTCAAGAAAAATACAGATGTATGTCAATGCTGAATTTTCAAAGATATTGACTGAGCCTTAGCTTACAGGCACAAGGACGCTATTGAAAGGGTACATAATGAAGACTGAACTCACTACATAAGAACTGAGTTGTAAAATTAACCGTCTGGCAGGTACCTAATAGTTTTGTGTTGTATTTTCTCTGAACAAAATTTCCAGGGGGAGATAATCTTCTTTCCACTGCAGAGAACATCTGCTGTCAAAATACATTTAAAATCAAAGAAAATGCTCAAAAATGTGTCAATTTCTGGAACAAAGATAATAGCTTAAAAAATATTTTAGATTGCTGTTTAAATATTTTAACTTTCTGAATGATTTTGATATCAGCTAATATACACGTACTTCCTGACTCATGACCGGGTTCCGTCCTGACTGGCAGGTTGTATCTTGAAACGGTTGTGATTTTTTTCTGGTGTGTTTTAAGTTCAGTTTTACTATGAAAAACATAGAACATAGTCGCCTTTACTCTTTCATAGAGTGTTATCCATTTATATACGATTTCTCTGAAAGTTACTCGCAAATTCAGAAAATTAAAAGAAGGAAGATCTATATTGGCGACACTGGACTTCAGTTGATCTAAATGTTTAGACGAAAATAAAATTGAAAAAGCCTCTGAATATATTTGGTGAAAAAGCCTCCAAATATATTTTGCGAAAAAGCCTCTGAATATATTTTATGAAAAAGCCTCTAGATATATTTTGTGAAAAAGCGTCTGAATATATAGTGTGAAAAAGCCTCTTAATATATATTGTGAAAAAGCCTCTGATTATATTTTGTGAAAAAAGCGTCTGAATATATATTGTGAGAAAGCCTCTGAATATATTTTGTGGAAAAGCGTCAGAATATATATTGTGAAAAAGCCTATAGAAATATTTAGTGAAAAAGCATCTGAATATATACTGTGAATAAGCTTCTTAATATATATTGTGAAAAAGCCTCTGAATATATTTTGAGAAAAAGTCTCTGAATACATTTTGTGAAAAAGCGTCTGAATATATTTTGTGGAAAAGCGTCTGAATATACATTGTGAAAAAGTGACTGAATATATTTTGCGAAAAAGCCTCTGAATATGTTTTGTGAAAAAAGTGTCTGAATATATTTTGTGAAATAGCCTCTGAATATATTTTGTGGAAAAGCGTCTGAATATATATTGTGAAAAAGTGTCTGAATATAATTTGTAGAAAAGCGTCTGAATATATATATTGAAAAAGTGTCTGAATATATTTTGTGAAAAAGCCTCTGAATATATTTTGTGGAAAAGCCTCTATATATATTTTGTGGAAAAGCATCTGAATATATTCTGTGAAAAAGCCTCTGAATATATTTTGTGACTCATAAAAGAGAAAAAACATCTCATCTGGCAACACTGCTTTTATTCCCTTACAAGTTTCAAAAAATGAAAATAGAAAACAAATGTGTAATTTGATTTTAGAAATGAAAGATAGGCAAAAAATTGTATTCAGTTTAGTAATCTTCTAAAATCAAGTCATTGTGTTTGTGTGAGTGAGGGCATGTGGATTTGTGTGTGGGGGGCATGTGTGTCTGGGTGTGCAGCATAGATCACTTTAGGTTAATGTCTGAGTAAGGGTGTGGTCAAGTATTGGATAATGTTCCATTGCATGAAGTCACCTGTTGGCCGACTACTTGTTGTAACGAATTATCTTTGGATTATTACTGAATTCAAGAAACACATCGGCCATTAGTAAAATCTCAGATGAAACCAGGAAACTGATTGAAAAGCGCAGAAACCTCAAAACACCAACGACCACAAGGGAGAAAATAGAAGAAATCGAACTGAACAAAACAGTAAAAAAGAAACTAAGAGAAGGCAAAAGAAGGTATACGGCAGCCATCATCGACACCAACCTTGAAAAATGTTGAGGATTTAAAGCAGTTCAAAGACTTCCCCAAAGTTACAACATGGGAAGTATAGCAAGCCATCAAACAAACCAAAAAAGGAAAAGCCCCTGGACCAGATAACATTTCCATTGACTTACTCAAAAAGGCTGGCAAGAGAATCAACTGAAAACTAGCTATTCTATTCAACTTGTGTCTGAAACAGAGTAAAGTCCCGAAAGACTGGAACAGTGTTATTATAATGCCTCTACCTAAAAAAGGTAACCCCAAAGACCTTAACAACTACAGGCCTATAAGCCTGCTCAACTGCATTTAGAAACTTTTCACAAAAATCATCACCAACTGGATTACTAGAACACTGGATGAGAATCAACCACGAGAACAGGCTGGATTTAGAAGAAATTACTCGACCATGGACCATCTTCATCCAATAAATCAGCTGAAAGAGAAGACAGCAGAATACAAAATGCCACTCGCTGTAGCATTCATAGACTTCAAGAAGGCGTTTGACTCTGTAGAAATTCCCATGGTCATGAAGGCTATCACTCTCCAAGGTGTAGACCCTGTATACGTCAAAGTATTGCAACATATATACAATCACAGCAGCTACACTATCAGGCTACAGAAAGACGATGAACCCTTCCAACTCCAAAAACAAGTAAGACAAGGTGATATTAGCTCACCCAAACTCTTTACAGCCTGCCTTGAGATGATCATCCAAAACATGGACTGGGAAAATGGAGGAATCAAAAAAGACGGCAAATACTTGAGCGACCTTAGATTTGCAAACAACATCATCCTTTTTGCAGAGAACCTACATGACTTCCAACTAATGCTAGATGATCTAAACAAAGAAAGCAAAAGAGTCGGCCCACACATGAACTTCAGTAAAACGAAAATCATGTGCAATAATCATGTTGAGAATAAGAACATAACTGTCAAGATAGAAAATGCAAAACTTGGCAAGGTAGACCACTACGTCTACCTAGGACAACGAATCTCCATTAGACCCTCAAAAGAGGAGGAAATCAAGTGAAGAATCATTTTGGGATGGTAAGCCTTCGGCAGAGCAAACTCAACTTCCAAGAACCAGATGATCCCAATAATCCTAAAAGAAGAGTATGCAACCAATGCATTCTCTCGATAGTCACTTATGGAGCTGAAACATCAAAACTAACCAAGAGGCAGGCCCGCAAACTGAGAAGTATGTAACGTGCGCATGAGAGAATCATGCTCAGCCTTACATGAAGAGATTGCAAGACAGCACAGTATATAAGGAAGGAAACAGGTCATTGTGATATCATAGAAACTATTGAAAAACTCAAATGGCAATGGGCAGGCCATGTTTTAAGAATGAGAGACAACTAATGGACATCACATCTCACAACATGGATCCCCAGAGATCACATAAGAAACCGAAGCCGACAGAACACAAGATGGAGAGATGAACTTGACAGATTCAGGAAATACTGGCTCCGCGATGCCCATGATAAGGAATTGTGGCGAGTCCTGGGGAAGGTTTATGTCCAACGACAGACTTAAAAGACTGACGATGATGATGATGATGTATTGTGTTGGTTGGGGAGGGCCTATATCCAATGATGGACATTAAAACGCTGATGATGATGCTGTGTTGCCAGCTTTATTTTTGATGGAAACTCTGTACTTATGGTATTTATATAGAATATGTTTTTCCTTTTTGTTCATTTTCCATTCAATATTTATTGAATTAGTGACAAATTACAATAAAGACACCTGTAAACTTGACCAGAAAAAAATAGACAGAAGTAGATTTCTTTCAGTGAAAATACATATTGAATATAAAAGTTTGGCACTTGGCTGGTATCCTTTGGCATTAATCTGGAACTACTGCTTTTAGCCGACTCTCGCATTTTATACGGTCGTATGTGTGTATACGAGCAAATTTTTATATTTACTTACATTTTATAACTTAGAAGGGTAACTTTTATCTTTACATGAATTTTTATACCCACATATTTCGGTCATAGGTACGAATATTCGTATGTCAGGGAGTAGGTGTGAATGTATGTAGATATTATTGTACTCTATTTGAAAGAGCTTCAGATATTCTTTATCAATTTCCTCTCTTTTGAAATAAATATTCATGAAATTTATGAGGTATTTTTTTGATATTGTCAGATAAGTCTTTGAATGTGGTAATTAACCTTATCTATACAATATTTTTGTTCTTATTTTGTCTAGTTTTTACATTTATCTTGAATCTTAGTTGCTTTTTATCACAACTTATCTATACAAATTTGGAAGATAAAGTGGTTAGGATCAATATCATAGCCTAAAAATGTTACCAAAGACAACAAGTGGTTACATGTGTATTGTTTGATATTATTGTATTGTTTATTCCGATATATATTTTCATTTTCATTGGTTTTACGTCAATGTTACTTTCTTTAGATGTCAGTGAAAGCCAATGAATTCAGCTCGAAGACTGTAGTCTGAATAAACTATTATCATTATTTCTATTATTATTCGGCCCATCCTCATCTTGGTTGTTTTTCATATAACGTTTCATCCGTTGTACTCTACAGCCTTCATCAGGTATCATCTGGTAGGTGTGGGGAAGTAACGAACCGAACCCTTTATTTAACCAAGGGGGGGGGGGTAAATTGACCAAACTCCCCTCTTAGCATGAGTAGTATTATTATTGTCTCACACTGAGATTGAACCTAGAACCATCAGATTACTTGCAGTAATTTTATCTGATTCTGTAACCACTACGCTATATGGTCCGAATAATAAAAGAAATAACTTTATCTCTTATTCTATTTCCGTTGATATTTATCTATCTATTTATCTATCTATCAATATGAAGTCTTCAAGCTAAAAACCTCCTTATAAACAACAAATATCAAACTGAAACAGGTCTGGTTAGTCATCATTAGAAACCATCATATGATCAACATCTTTTGGCAGCATGAATGCTTCTAGACACTAACTAAGGGATCAAGTTAACATAAATTTACATTGTAAACCCTCCACTATGGACATAATGAGGAGTAAATCATTAGATTTTAAGCCCTCTAGCTCATTTGGTACTGTCTGTAACATGATACATGCATAGATGACCTACCAGCCTGCCAGACCAACTTAAAAACTGAAAAAAGACCTATGTTGACAATTTTGGTTGATAGTCTCTGGTACCAGACCTTATTATCATTTAAAAGAAAGCTACGGATGTCATTAAAATTCTACATGAGAGTTACACAAACAGCTCTTGGAATGAAAATGACTCCTTTTAAAATTACAGACTGGTCTTCAGGTGGTGAGTGGGTGTATTTTGGATCATTGAGACAGGGATTGTCTGGAAACATTTGCATTCTTCTATTGTCTAATACTGGGTGTGGTCGATTCCACGATTGTTGGCTGTAATTGGCTTAAAAACTCTCTGGTTGTCTGGAGTTGATGCCATGAGGAGGGAAGTTGTTGGTGGGGATGGTGGAACATTTGTACATAAAGTCTTGTCATGTCGCCTCACTTTACAAATAAGGAACATAGATAAAGTGACATCTACAAGAAAAGAACAATATGAAACCCTAACTCTAACCCAGCGGATGAATCTCTAAAAATCTTAATGATGGGTAAAGATTACATGAAATAAGAATGCATAAACTTTGGACACTTTTTAAAGCTGAAAAGTTTCTTGAAAAACTGGAGAAAGTCTAAATAAAAAAGTGTAAAAAGACAAAGCCGTATTGATATTTACAATTATTTGTAGGTAGATATTCATATTTATCTAGATGTACAGATGTAGATAAATGCTGTTATATATTGTGGTAACTAATATATTCTTTGTTGAACTATGTCCAAAGGCTTATTTTTGCCATTACATTGTATACATAAACTGAAACCTTGTAACTATCATCAAATCAAGTTATTTCAGGCTGAGGACTTGTCTTCAACTTCCAAACCATTTCTAACTTTCCTCAAAGACAACTCTAATCAACTCGCTATCTCTTCGTAGAGTTCTTTTCATATTCCCTCAGGAGTTTTTCTAGTCATGTCTAATTTTGTAGGCTTTATTTGTTCTCATATTCATTGGCCATAAAATTTTTTTTTATTATTTTACATTTGATACATGGATCTTTCTGCTATCAGATGCACAAAATAAGACAAAGATTGATTGTGAGTTGTGTTCAGAGATGATCCCCCAAACAATAAGCACTTCTTATTCCTCAAAAACGCATTACAATTAGTGGCTTATATCTGTATATTTAGGTAGATATAAATATCTACCTACAAACAAATGCAAATATCAATATGGCGTTGCCTTATCATATTATTTCATTTGGACTTCTTCCAGTTTTTGAAGAGTTATATCAGTTTTTTTTTTCATTTGTATACATAATGAATCAGTCATTTTCATTGAAAGAATGTAAGTCTGCTGGCGGATTGTAGCCAGGAGTAGCTACACAAGCACAAAGATTTATTGAACTTTGCTGTTTGTATCTCATTAATTATTTGTAACAAAAACTTTTTAATTAGTGCAATTAAAACAATTTAATACATGCTGTGAAATAATTCATGCATAATGAGCAGTGAAAGGCAATGTAATAGATGTTGTGAAATGCTTAACACATCATCATCATCAACATCATCATCATCAGTCCCTTAATGTCCGTCATTGGATATAGACCTTCCCCGGGATTCACCAACACTTCTCTATTGTGGGTGTTGCGGAGCCAGTACTATCTGAATTTGTCTAGTTTGTCTCTCTATCTAGTACTCTGCCAGCCTCAGTTATGAGAGGTAATTGGCAGTTTAAATGGTATTTTTCAATGCTTCACATGTAACAAGTGTTAAAAGTCAATGTAATAGATGTTGTGAAATGCTTAACATGTAATGAATGGTAAAAGGCGATGTAATGAATATTATAAAATACTATTCATGTGATGAGTGGTAAAAGGCAATGCAATAGATGTTGTGAAGTATTTAGAAATCTGCCACATCTAAATGAGTATTTGCTGTAAGGTTTTTCCTTCTCATTCTTAGTATGCTAAAAATACACCTGGAAGATTTTTGGCTGAAAAATTTGAAAGGATTCCATCTTTTTGTTAAGATAGGGTATTTTTAAGTTTTAATCTTCCAGTTTTAGTTCTGTATGTAGTGAATTTTGAATTCCATGTATCAAAATTTTCAGCTCTATTTTCAAGAGCCTTAACCATCTCTCTCTATAATAATTACATAACATTTTTTGAATTATTGGTTACTCAAAACATTTGAACGGTTAAAGTGAAAATAAAAGACAATTTTTTGAATCATTGGCATTGATATTATCGAACAATATATCTATCATTCTGTGTCACTCTCTTCTGCCTAATTTCTGGCAAATTCAGAATTTCATACTCTCAAAACATTATTATCTTTCTCAGCAAAAACTTCTCTAGACAACTTCTGCAGTCTTCCATGGAATTGCTTTGATTCCATCAGTGAAATTCTATAGTAACCAAATCAAATGGTAATCCAATGGTCCAATATTCAGTGAATATGGTGGATGAGTAAAAAACTTCCCTGTGAAGCTGTAGTTTTCTCCACAAACTGCACTATTTTTTGTGATTGAATTACAATTATGTAGTTCTCAAAATGTTGCCATGATGATGATGATGATGATGATGATGATGACGACGACGACGATGACCCAATATTTGCCACAACTCTATCATTGGCATTATGGAGCCAGTAATTTTTTATTTTATCATGTCCCGCCATCTTGCTCACAGTTGGCCACAGCCTCGCACTTGATCTCTTGGGATCCTCGTTGTGAGAAGTGATGTCCAGTGAGTGTCTGCCCTTCTTGTAACATCTCCAGCCCATTGTCATTTGAGTTTTCTGACAGTTTCCATGATGTTGCAGACTTCTATCTTCTCTCTGATATACTGTACTGTCATATAATCTCTTCATGTGAGTTTAAGCATGATTCTTTTATGTGCACATTGCATGGTTCTCAGTTCTCAGGTCAATTTTTGGGTTAAGTTCCATGTTTCTGCTCTATATGTGACTATCAGTAGGATACATTGGTTATACACCCCTCTTTATAGGCCAAGTAGAATTTGTGTGTTCTTGAAAGTCGAGCTGGCTCTGCCAAAAGCTTGCCAACCCAGTGTGATTCTTTGCTTTATTTCTTCTTCTTTTGATGACTTCATGGATACCCATTATCCTTGGTAGATGTTGTGGTCTACTTTCTCCAGCTGTGCCATTTTGATTTGGGTTATTGTGTCTTTGTTTCCAACATGTTTGTTGTACACAACATTTGTTTTGCTGAAGTTCACGTGGAGGCCAACTTTTTTGCTGGCTTTATTTAGTTTGTCAAACATTATTTAGAGATCGTAAAGTGAGAATTGATAAATAAAAACTTGACATTCAACCTAAATCATGGGAATTTGAAATAAAGAAGTGTCTTTGGGCAAGATTTGATGTGAGTTTAGGAAAAATCTGTGGAAAACATCACAGGTATATTTTAAAGATACGTGTATCTGAGACTTTATAAAGGGATGAATATATATATATTTTAATAAGTTTACCAATGCTTATTAGTGTTAATCTTTTACAGAATAAACTTCATTATAATTATGGAAAATGTAATCAAACAGTTTTTGTAATCAAAATCAGTCAGCTCCAAACACTTTATCTAAAATGAATTAAAAATCATTAAAAATCATCCATTTATCATAATCAAATATTTTCATAATGTTGTTTATAATAATGGATTCATAAAAATGAATGTATATTAATGGCAATGAATGTGAATTGCCCCAATTTTTACATCCTTTGCTTATTGCTATCAGCTGGTTATTGGTATCTAAAAAAAAACCTTTCCAAAGTTGTCACAATAAGCATTTCCCATCGTATTATTAATCTTATCAATAACTATCGTATATTTATTTGTTTGGTCTAGTGTCCTAATATTTAAATAGTCAAAATCTTTAGCTGTTCATGGCCAATGTGAGTTTAATCCTGACGACTGCAGAATAGTCAAAGTAATCCGACGAGGGAAAAGGGAATCAACTGGAGCCAAGCCTAAACCACTACTGTTAGAAATGAGCCAAAAAAAAAGGGCCAAAAATTTAAAGAATGCAAACAAATCAGTCCTCATGGAACAGGATTTCAAAAAACCAGTCAAAGGCAGAAAGAGAATCTGCTCGAAAAAAATTTGGATAGGGAGAAAAGAAAAACTAGCAAAGAGGGATATCAGTTCCCCATCAAAAAACAGGGAATTGTTACAATGGAAGGGGAAGGAAAGAATGGAAACCAGACCGGTAGGTCGATAGGAGAAAAACGAATGAAAACTGACGTGAATGATGAACTAAATAAGAAAAAAGCTACCAAAAAAGAGACCAGGCAAAACAAAAACAAAGCACAGGATCGCCTATGCTCCTTCAGGGAAAAAAAATGAACACAAAAGAAAAAAGCAACGGATTTATCTGGAAGGTAGCTCTCTCGATGACAAAGACTATGGAATGCTTCAAAGAAATAATAAGAAAAATACTGTTGATGTAGACCCGTGTTTATTGTTTACAAAATATTTTTCCTTAAGGAAACTTAGTCAATAGTAATATAAAATAAAAACTATTTTCAGTAACTAAGGGACTTAATAATGGCACTAACATAAATAAATTAGATTTCTCTTACCCCCGCCATGTAAGATATCATAATAAACTTAACAACTTTATCAATAAAAAAGTTAGTTCTATTCAACAGGATGACACCAATAGTGAGTCTGATTCTGAGCCATCAGCTCATTGTCAATATTATGACATTGACAAATTTAACAAAGAATTTAATACCCAAACATTTTTTTCCAAACTAAATATACACTCAGCCCAAAAGCATACAGAAGAATTACAAATTATTTTTGAACTGATTGATTTTGAATTTGATATTTAGAGTCTAAATTAATGAAAAAAAACATTTGAAAAAATTTTGATAAATATATACCACTCAAAAAAAAAAAGAAAAGCAAATGAATTTAGAGACGTAAATCATGGATTTCTCAGGAACTATAAGAAACATCAGAAGGGGAAATATAATCTTTTGTAAAATATATAAAAGCAAAAAATGAACTCAACAGGACCTGTTTATATTGTGAATACAAAGAGCTTCGTAATACAATCATAGATCAAGAAAAGCTAATTTGACTACTTTAAAAATTACTTCCAGAAATATTCAAATAACATAAAAATATTCAAATAACATGATAAAATATATTCAATAACTTTGCAAAGGTATTTATCAAATGGTAGATTAGACCACTACATCTAACTAGGACAATGAATCTTTATGAAACCCACAAAAGAAGAAGAAATCAAGTGAAGAATCACTCTAGGATGGCAAGCCTTTGGCAGAGCAAGCTCAACCTTCAAAAACAAGATGATCTCAATAATGCTAAAGAAAAAATAAATAAATAAAAAGGAGAGTATACAACCAATGCATCCTCCCAATAGTCTCTTATGGAGCTGAAATATCAAAACTAATCAAGAGACAGGTCTGCAAACCGAGAAGCATGCAACGTGCGCATGAGAGAATCATGCTCAACCTTACATGGAGAGATCACAAGATGGCACAGAATATCAGGAAAGAAACGGGAGTCTGAGACATAATAGAATCTACTAGAAAACCAAAATGCCAATGGGCAGGTCATGTGGCAAGAATGGCAGACAACTGATGAACATCACAACTCACAATATGGATCCCCAGAGATCACATGCAAAACTGAGGCTGGCAGAATAAAAGATGGAGGGATGAAGTATAAAAATTCAAAAAATACTTGCTTCACAATGCCCACAATTGAGAAATGTGGTGAATCTTAGGGAAGGTCTATGTCCAATGTCTGATGATTTGATGTTAAATCTAAATCCTACGACTATCCTGCACGCATGGAAGATGAAAATGGTGAACTAATTGAAGATCTAACCAAAATCTCAAATGATTTCAATAATTATTTTTCTAGTGTAGCAGAAAACTTTTTAAATAAATAGAAATACACTGGTGATAGAAACTTTAGAAAATATCTAAAAAACCCTCTTCCAAACTCTAATTCAATTAGCTTTGTTGATAAGGAAGAAATTTCAATTATTTTATCATCATTCAATACCAAGAAATCAACAAGCCCATTTAGTATTCCAACAGGCATACTGAAATACCTGAAAGATAATATAGCAGAACCACTCCCCAAAATCATAAACATCTTCTCCACTGCAGACATTCATCCGAACAATCTAGAAATTGCTGAAACAATCCCAATATTTGAAAAAAGGTTCCTTACTAAAGGCCTCTAATTATAGACCCATTTTTCTCCTATCAAAGATCTTTGAAAAACTAGTTTTCAACAGTCTATAAATATTTACATAAGTACAATTGTTTTTATAAGCTACGATTCAGGTTTCATCAAAAACACTCGACTGAGCATATACAAATAAACCTTACAGAAAAAAATCAAAGACACAATGGTTGTTCATAATAATTCCAAGCACAGAAAATATGTGTGGAATATTTGTTGACTTCCGAAAAGCTTTAGATAAAGTCAATCATGACATACTCATAGAAAAACTTGATCTTTATAGAATTGAAGGACCTAAGAGGAACTGGTTTACATCATATCTAAATAATAGACAGCAATATGTCTCAGACCTTATAGGGTTTTAATCTCAAATAGACATTATGAAACATTGACTTTTACTTCCTCTTTTTTGTATTATATATTGAAGACTTTCATGTTGCAATAAAATCTACTACATACCATTTTGCAGATGACACTTGTTTACTTCTGATAGAAAAATCTTTAAAAAGATACAAAAATATCAAATTCCGACCCAAAATGTCGGTATAAAGTGTCTGGTCAATAAAACTCCTCTAAACAGTGACAAAAAAAACTAATCTTCTTCAGGGAAGCTTCAGAGAAATTACCTGTAAGTATCAAAATTAAAATAAATGGTCAAAGAATCTACCTAACTTCCTACGTTTAATATCTCAGTGTGTATGTAGATGAATTTCTTGAAGACTCCACTCATTGTCTAGAGATAGAAATCAAACTTGGATGATTTGATGGAATGCTCTATAAAACTAGACCATATCTGAATATGCACAAACTATCATCTTCTTACCATGTTACATGCTCTTTCTCCTTGTTATATGAATGTATACTAAAGAAAATTGAAAAGTTACAAAATGCAGCAATAAGAACTATAACTCATAATGATTATACTGTAAAAACACTGATAGCTTTTATAAAACCATTAATGACAAAGACAATGTATTTATTACAAATCATGTGACACCTTACAATGAGTTTCTGAAAATCCTCACAGTGAAAGATAGTATAACCTTAAAAATTTGTTTATTAGTTCATTCAAATTCTATTAAACATTAGACAATACTTGCTTGGAACAACTTCACTAAAGTTTTCCCAGTTATGGATCAAATGAACATAAGTAAAAGCAATATGAAAATGACCATCAAAAAATTTCATGGAATTTCATTGCTGGTTACTCTACGAGTATTCAATTCCCCTTGTCCAAAAAATATTTGTGTATTACATGAGATAATGTTTTATGAGAAACCATAAAAGAGGGTATCACTTGTGAGGATAATAAGACGAATTTGAACCGTTCCTACCAAGGATGAACAAAAATTAAGAAAAATTGTATGTACATGTTATGTTTATTAATGAATTTTTTAAAGTAATTCATTTATTTTTTCTTTCCAATGATAATGATGATGATGATCGTTTCTTCTTCTTCTTACGATGACGACAATTTCAGATTGAACTTATCCGTCATTATCTTACTGCAATTATGAACTTCATTTTCTCTTTTCCTGTATCAAAATTTATCATTCATTTATTATGCATTGAAGTAAAATTCATTATTGATCAAGTTAGAAAAATCTTCCCAAAATGAGAGCATAATGTGTCTAACTATAATCTATCTAAGTTGTTCTCTACACTATTCAGTTGCACTCTTTTGGGTGTGCTAATCAGAATTGATTCCCATGGTTACCTAGTATCCATTATTATATCAAACTATGTCAAGTCAATTCTACTGATTCAATTCTCTGAAATTCAATTATTTTTTCAATTCCGATATTTTTTTTTCCTCAAAAGATTTGCTAATTTAATCATGACTATCAGATGTGGCTGTTGATATTCCATTCTTTAATTGCTCTTTTCAAGTGCAATCTCATATTGTGCATCTTTTTTTATAACTTGCAATGGTTTAGGGTTATTTCTTCTCATCATGCACAATTCAATAATTTTATGTAGTTTTTTTGGAAAGAGATTTTTAAGATCTAATTTTCTTTTGTTTTCAAATGATTATGTAATTCTGGCACTCATGAATGATGGTATAAAACCTGAGGTTCTTGGAGCTGATATGGCTGGTAGCAACTTTCTAAAAAAGGTGGTGCATCCAGTTATGAAAAGAATCAAGGTAATAAACTTAAAATATGATTCCTTGGTCAAGTTTTCTATATCATTGATCAATCAACATTGATAACCATAAAAATTACATTTCATTACTTATTACTAATTCCATCATATATATATATATATATATATATATATATATATATAATCCCAACAAGAGACAATCCATACATCGTACCATAATGACAAAGTACATGTGAAACACTGAAGAAAATTATATAAATTGCATTGACAAATATTGGGAAATAGGTGACTGGAATGACATTAGAAAATCTTTTGAAAAATTTAATGCTTAGTCTTCAAAGCTGCAAAGCTATCGAGACTATATATATAAATATATATATATATATATATATATATATATATATATATATATATATATATATTTATATATATATATATATATATGTATAAAGAATCAAATTCTCTTACAATTCTTTGAATACACTCCAAACAATTGCTTTAATAGTCCGAAAGAATTTGTTCTAGAAAGTTATAATCAGAAGCAATAATAAGATTAAAAAAAAACCCCAAATACTTCATTCCAGAATTCAATTAATTTTAGACCATTATGAGGTTGCATAACGAAAAAAAAACAACATAAGTCTTGTTTGTCACTCGATAGAAACCATCATGTGACCAGCATCTACTGCAGCCTGTCGTGTTGGGGATGATCAGTTAAAAAATTGAAAAAGTTGTGATTGTCGTTTGTGAGGTGGTCATCATTAAAAGAGTAAGAATTTTCAAAAATGAGTGAATATTGCTTAACACAAACTAAGGAACCAATTTAGCATAAACTTACAATGTAAACTGAACCCTCCACTAAAAACCTTTTTGGGGGATTTTCAAAAACAAGATATAATAAGGAGTAAATGTTTAGCTCCATTGGTGCGGCCTGTACATGTGATACATTCATTTCCAGTCAGTCAGCCTGACCAACTTGAAAACTGAAGAAAGCTGTGTTGATGTTGACAGTTTTGGTTGACGGTCTTTAATATGCTGTGAAGATTTGTAATCGGTGTGGCAATAAGACTGTAGATTTGTGTCCCACTGAGCCACGTGCTTCCGTGGCTGAAGAGATTGAAGCAGCACTTCTTAAACTCTGAAAGAGTAGTTCATCCTTGAGTCTTCCTCACAAAATTGTCCTGCCCTTCAATAAGCGGGCTGATTCATTAGATAATCTTTTGACATGAACAACTATTATGGAGGCTACATAATGTATAATTCTCTATATAATTTGGTATCACAGGAGCATTTTCAAGTGATTATTTTATTCAACTTTTTGAACATCTTAAAGATATTTACAGAAAATCAGGGTGGGGAAGGATGAAATAATCAAGAACTGAAAAAATCATTAAAATTTTTTAGCTTACATAAAAT
The DNA here is from genome assembly GCA_963457665.1 of Thysanoteuthis rhombus. NCBI lineage: Eukaryota > Metazoa > Mollusca > Cephalopoda > Oegopsida > Thysanoteuthidae > Thysanoteuthis > Thysanoteuthis major. The sequence goes on along the minus strand of OY735212.1, from coordinate 45,262,931 downwards.
TACATTAAGTTTCTTTTTTATCAACGATGACAAGGATATTCCTATACTTCTGTGATAAGCTTTACAAACTGATGGTTCTACTCCCTCCTCCCCTAATGCAATGCGCAATCATCATCATCATCATCATCATCATCATCATCAGCAGCAGCAGCAGCAGCAGCCTTTCCCCAGGATTTCCTATATCTCTCAATCATGGGTGCCATGTATCCGATATTTTTTGAATTTGTCTAGTTTGTCTTGCCATCTTATATTCTGCCAGACTCGGTTTTACACTTGATCTCTAAGAATCTGTGTTGTGGGTTGTGACGTTCATCAGTTATCTGCCATTCTCACAACATGCCCAGCCCATTGCCATTTCAGTTTTCCAATGGATTCAATGATATCTCAGGTTCCTGTTTTTTCCCTAATATATTGTACTCTTTTGTCATCACTCCATGTGATAATGTGCATGGTTCTTCATGTGGGTCAGTCTCTTGGTTAGATTCCATGTTTTTGCTTCATAGGTGACTATCAGGAGGATGCATTGGTTGCATACCCTTCTTTTTAGGACTAATTGGATTTTTTTGTACCTGTTGAACACACTCAATCAAAGACTTGCCATTCTTGAGTTATCTTTTGCTTGATTTCTTCTTTCTTCTCCTTTTGAGGATTTCATTATCATATCATTTGGATTTGTAATAATGAATCAATATCCTGAATTAAGTTCTCCTCTAGTTTGAGACTTGTTGGAAGCCTTTTCTTCATTCCTATTTCACACTACTTACTTCAGTAGTTACAGAGTATTGAACCTTGAAAATCAATACTAACCTGTAGAAAAGACCAACAAAAAATTAGTAATTGATTTAAAAAAAAATGTAATTACAGTAACAGACAAATTGAAACGAAAGACTGCTATCTGCATTTCTAGCATGCAGATTTGTTTAAATTGTTGACTAAAATTTTTTCCGTTGAAATTAAATTGAATTGCACATGAGAGTTGTGATAAAATGCAAGTGAAATTAAAATGAAAGAGATACCAGTCATAAATTCAATTGACTATTCTTTATCTAAGGAATTCCAAAATTATTTCATCTGATACTTCATTTAATTAGTTTATCAGTGCTTGTAAATTTTCATCTAACTAACTATAATTGAAGAAATCTGTGCATGCATGTGTGTGTTTGAGGTGTGTGTGTGTGTGTATGTGTGTTTATGTATGCAGTGTCATTACTCAACTACTGGCTATTGTATGGAAATGACATTATTAGTCAGCGTACAAGACAAGGCAGTATCGAGTCAAAAGTTTTTTGGATCAGTGGTTCTTCTGAATTCAGATATAAAATATCTAAATGGGTAACATGTAAGAAGAATAACTGAAATACTTTGAAGCTGAAATTTCATATGATAGACAGAAAATTATTCTACATGACAATTATAGCTGGCGACTCAACATACCTTAAAGTCCAGCTCTCTCCAGACAAGCAACTTTAGAATCAGGGCCAGGTTGAGTAAACAAGAAATTCTATTAAATTGATTTTTCATTATACTGAATTTCATCCACATTCTTATCATTTCAATGTACGTTTACAAACTTTTCCAATAGCAATTTTCTTTAATAATTTTTTTTCTAGTTTTGAGGGCCCCCAAAATATTGGAAGGCCTCTGGCTTTAGCCCATTCAGCACCCCCCCCAATCCTATTTGGAATAAACACTAACTTAATTAATATCAATCTTATTTTATCTGTCATTATCTAATCATTATGATTTTTATAAATCATTCTATTATAATTATTTGTTTAGTAATTATTACATATCTATGCTTCTTTTATGAATTTTTTGTTTCTACTTTTGTTTTTCCTTACTTAGTCCATATTTTATTTGTGCACATGTCTATGTATACTTGTGTGTATATGTGTGTGTGTTTGTATGTGCATATGTATGCTTTTATTGTTAAAATATTTCATCCATTTATTTATAATCAGCAGGGAGATACCTGGCATTGCCCAGTGGAAAAATGACTCAGAATATAACCAAACAGGAAAAATATGTTCCTTGATATATTTCTTCTTAGGCAGCACAGCAAAGGAGTAAGCAATTATCTACTTTATGTACACATGACAGAGTGGCTGTAATCGATGGAATATTCTGATGTATAAAAAAGAACAAATGTTGTCGTTCAGATTGACAGGGCTTCTGAATGCTCTACATAAGTATTTTTCCATAAGTGGTGGCAGTATGAAAAGGTTGATTTGGGTTCTAACCCCGGAAAACCAATGTCGAGCTATCCATGGGAAAAGGAGAGAGAAGTCAGGCAAAGGCCAGCGATCTTGAGAGATTGCCCATGTGCTTTATTACCATTCCCAGAAATGACCTCTGGCAACCTATACTAACCTCCAGCATGCCGATGAGTTTTACCATATAAAGATTTACCATGATGCAAAACTTCTGCATCCCTGGTGTAATGTTGTGGCAAACAACTTGACCAGATATGACATGTGATACCTACAATGACCTCAATGTCAAAATCATATCTCTAAATTTTGAAAAAATCTACTTCTATGGCAAATTTTAGTTTTAGATAATTATAGCTCTCTCCTTGGAAAATTAGCTTGAAATGACCAAAAGTGATCTCAGATGATCTATGGAAGGCAATATCACATTTGCCAAGAAAAGATTTACCCCTATGCAAACCTCACTTTGATGTGAGAAGATTTACCCATCCCTGGTACAAAATTGTGGCCCTCAACTCTGAAAATTGACTAAAAATGACCAAGAAATGACCTCCAAGGTTTATCTCACAGAGCCTATGAGGTAAGTTGGCGTTTCTGCAGTCTACATGAAGAATATTTGGTCTCCTAGTTTTAGCAGAGAAGAAGCACAAATAAGCAAATGAACAAAACTACATTAGTATAGATATATGAGATTTCATTTTCAAAGACATAATCAGATCATCACTGAATTATGAATCGTTTCTTTTTCCTAAACTGAAGTATGTATTGATTTATTTATGTATGACTTGGGACATCTTTTGAAGAGTATAAATTGGGTGTCCACACCCTAATTTCATTTTATCATGTGAGTGGTCATTCAGTTTTGGGGAGTGTTTAATCACTTTTAATCTAATCGATTTCTGCTTATTGCTTTGTTTTCATTTGTCTTTATAAATGATCCATTATAAATAGATAGATTGATAGATAGATATGCGCAAACTAAGGTAGATAGATATGGGCAGACTACGGTCGGTATATAGTTAGATATGAGCAGACTCAGATAGATAGATAGACAGGTCAGGTTACTCTCTAACAGAAACCATTGTGTGACCAATGCCTTTTGGCAGTATGCAGTATTGTATTTGATCGATTAATAAATTGGAAAAAGGGGTGATCAATGCGGATTGTCGGATCACTAAAAAGTCCTATTTTGGAGAAAAAAAAAAGCATCAGCACTGCCAGACTTAAACAGAAGGATGAATTTAGCATAAACTTACACTGTAAATTGAACCCCCCAAAAAACTGATCTCGGGAGAATTTTATAAAAACCAAAAAAAAGTCTTTTTTAGTAATAATAAAGAGTGAATGTTTAAGATTTTAGCCCTTTCGCTCCATTGGCACAATCTGTACACATACATAGATGAATAGTCAACTATCCAGAATCACTTAAAAACTGAAGAGACCAATGTTGACGGTTTTAGTTAATGGTTTCTAATAAATACATAGATAGATACATTCATACATACATATAAAACTTTATTTAGTCTGGAACAAAGCCAAATCTGAGGTCAAGAGAATTGTGCTTTACCATTCTTCAAAATGGAATGGGTTTACCTTTGTCCACAAGAATGAGAACTCTTTTGTCAAGGTGGGCAGATGGTTCGATTTGTTCAAATTTCATATGGTTTTGCTTGAATTATACTGATTCATCATAATCATTCAAGTGTTTTGAAGACCAAGACGGAAGGTTAGTTGTTCATCTGATCCCCCATTCCTACTCCAGACAGAAATGTGGACTTTTTTCTGCTACCAGACTAAAAGAAGGCACTTACATGCAAGGCCCTATCCAAAACTTCCGGGAATTTGAATAAATTGATCAATCTTTTCATGAGTTACTCAGGATTTCCTGGGTTTCACAAGATACTTCGCGCATAAATCACTCCACCAGGAGTTTATTCTAAATTATTATTTTTCTCTCTTTAAGGAAGCTATCACACACAAGCTTTTGAGTATCCCCTAATATATACATTACTTCTCATTAGTATTTGAACAGACGTTTCACTTCTAATCTCTTGGTTTTGAGTGTTTAAAACAGGAACATTACGTAAGAAGGCATACATTTAGTCATGTTCTGTGGTTTGGAATGTTAAATTTCTAGAAAATGTTTCTTGAGATTTAGTTGAATTGTTAAATGAAGAATGAGTAATTTTTTTTCCCATCCTTCTAAAATCTTGTCAAGAAATGGTGAAGGGGATAGAAAAAGCTAGATACCTTCTCTATATGGAAGAGTTACCACACTAGTGAGTTAATTTGGACCCTCTTCTGCTCAAAATCCTCAATGTCCCCCCCTGCAATCTTGGGCAATATAAACAGATTTTGTGCTTATTTGAATAGCCATGAGCAGAAATTTTTTTTATACAAACAACGGTTTGTTCTGTACCCAGCAGGGGGGGCTTAACCATTTGGCTGAGTAGGCTAAAGCCTAGTAGCCTTATAGGGAAGGGTTCCAAGAGCAAAAAAATGGTTTGCGTGTACAAGAAATGGTTGGAGTGTATAGAAAATGGTTTTCGAATTACATGTGAGTAATTTTGTTGCTATTGTATGATATTATAGTACCCCTGCATATACAAATGAAACATTAGTAGAAAACATGGTAGATTATCTGTCTAAAACCTTTGAAGAATTGTTCTTCTCAAAACTGACAAATTTTAATATTATAGTTACTTTCTAAATAGAACCCCATCCTTATAAAACCCTTACGAGTCTTTTCTCACGACTCCATTATAATGGCTAACTGCAAAACAAACACTAAAAATGATTTTCTCTGTCGGTATTTTTTTTTAAGCAGGAAAGTGGCTGGAAGCAAACTTTCAAAAAGAGGAGCATTCATGTATACACACACGCACTCACATATATATATATATATATTTGTATATATACAAATATATATATGTATATATATATATATATATATATATATATATATATATATATATATATGTATGTATATATATATATATATGTATGTATATATATATATATATATATATATATATATATATGGATCTTGACTAGAGAGAATTTATCATTGTATCATGATAACAAAGTATATGCAAAACAGTGGGAAAACACTTGAGAAAATTATTGGAATTGCATCGATAGACATTGGGAAATAAGTGACTCAAGTAGCACAAAAAAGTTTTTGAAAAATTTTGGTAATGTTTAGCGTTTAAAGCTGAAAGGCTTTCTGGACTATATATATATATATATATATATATATATATATATATATATATATATATATATATATATATATACTACAATACAAATCAGGAATGCAATACAATATAATATAATTTAGATTATGTATAAAACATTTATGAAACATATATATATATGTATATATACATGAATTATTGATTTCGGTAGATCATATAGACACTTATTTCCAATGATCTCCCATCATTATACATAACTGTTGTGTTGAAAGAAGTGAATAGATGAACAATAAATGAGATGAGAACTTGGTGTAAACACAGGTATTTCGGCTTTTGCATTACCAGCGGCTGTTTAGCTCAGTGGTAAGAGCATTGCTCTATTAAGGTGGCTACTCTATCAGTGACGGGTGTTATTCCTGCAGTAGCCTCATTTTTCTTTAATTGTTTATTCTATTTACGTCATCTAGATTGAATGATATATTAACTGTGTAATGACAGGAAATCATTTCAAATAAGTTTCTGTATAATATAATGCAATTTATAATTCATTCTCTCTGATCACGAATATTCATTTCTCAAAATGTGTATATATATATATATATATATATATATATATATATATATATATATATATATATATATATATATATATACATATATATATATATATATATATATATATATATATATATATATATATATATATATATACATATATATATGTATATATATATATGTACATACATACATACATACATACATACATACATACATAAAAATATATATATATATATTTTTATGTATGTATGTATGTATGTATGTATATACATACATACATATATATATGTATATATATATATATATATATATATATATATATATATATATATATATATATATATGTATATTTGTATATGAGACAGGAAGAGATCTTCTGGTATCCTAGAACTATTTCCCTCTTTATAATAACTCAAGATTGTTGTTTACCCACTGAAGAAGTTCTTTTATGTTTGTCTTGCAACTTTGATAATTTTGTTGAAGAACACATCAAAGATCTTATTTAGTACAATTTTTAGCTTTGTTTATAAGTTGTATTTGCTTCAGATTGGGCAAAATAATCTTGAAAAGGAAGCAAAATTATTTCTCCTATCAACAACTCCCTTTGATTCCAAATCTTGTCTTACAACAAACATTTTTATCTGTACATTTTATTAGACAAATAGGAATAAATTTATATCGAACTGCTGTAAGGATACTCGATATACAACTTCAAACATCTAAAGCGAAGAGAAATCTTGTTTCAATAAATCAAGGAATCCTTATTTGGAAATGATATTTTTTTCAGCAATTCAAATTTTTTTGAGTAGTATTGTGGCCGACAGAAAATATGATGGCGTGTCAAGCTAGATAAATTTAGAATCTACTGGCTCTGTGCTGCCCATAATAGAAAGGTTTAGCAAATCTTGGGGAAGGTGTATATCTATAATGGATGTTAAAAAGTTGCTGCTGATGATGATGATTCATAAAATTCTTACCAGAGATTTGCAAGAAGATGAGGAAAAAAAATTAATTCAAAATTTACTCAAAGTTGCAAGAATGACAGACAACCGATGAACATCACAACTCACAATACGGATCCCAAGAGATCATATGTGAAACTGAGGCCAACAAAATACAAGATGGAGAGATGAACTGGACAAATTTAGAAAATACTGGCTCTGCGACGCCCATGATGGAGAAGTGTGGCAAATCCTGGGGAAGGTCTATGTCCAATGATGTACATTAAAGGACTGATAATGATAATGATGATGATGATGATGATGATGTTTACTGGTGAAGATTGTAGTTCAGGTCTTGAACTCACCCCAGTGGTTTGCATAATTCTTTCTCTTTCCTTTACTTTATGAATTTTCTTCAACTCAATATTAGTTTTTATTTATTTGTTTTCATTCCTGATACTTCCATCAGTTCTTGCTCTTCTTTTTGGTATTCAGGAGGAAAACATTTTGAGCATTTACAAACAGGTATTCGATACGTCTATAACAAATCATTGAACTAAAAAAAAATTAGTCACGTATAATAATGAGTGAAAAGTAAGGTTGATGATTAGTGATAAATTACCAAATTTAGAACTGACTTCAAGAGGTCCGAGTTTGCCATTGGTAGTACCATGCAAATCTCTTTGGCCATTTTGCATTGGCTTGCAAGTTTACTTTTGGAATCGTGCCCCTTCCAGTGGTATAAATGATCTTTTGGGGATCATTTTTCTACACCATTATCAAATTTCAAAGCCTGCATCCACCTGGAAGAGGAAAGGTATAACATGAAAATAAAAAATGGCCATGCAAAAGCTTTTTGAAATCTCAATTAAGTCAAGCTTCACACAGTGTTTCAAGACAGACTAAAGGGTATCTTTATGAAAATTTATAATTGATTGTTCTGTTGATCAAACTGGTCTTCACAGGAAATTTTCACAAAGATTGTGAAGGGTTCTATCATTTTATGTTTATGTTTGTTTATGTGTTTGAGTGTTCTAGCACCCCTGGCCATACTGTTTTGTCAACAAAAATAATCATTAGTACTCCCCTAGCTACCATCTAATAGTGTTGTTTTGAGTTTTGCAAAAAAAGCTTTTTTGGCCTTTTTGGGAGCCTCATTCTGTCAGGTTCATAAATAACATCTAAATTCTCCAGAATCTAGATGTTTTTTTGTGAAAATCACCTGTGATGTCATAGTTAGAATTTATTCTGACCACATTTATTCTTTGATGGAATTTTTTTTCCATGACTTTTTGAAATTTTGATTCTACGGTTGTTCAAATATTTACTGTACTGGTAAGTATTCCTGATGGTTGTCCTTGGTTTCAATAACTGCTTTACTGCCTCTGGACAGTGGATGCATACAAATCTTTTACATTCTTGTTGATGGTATAAGATATACCGTTTGTTCTGGCTGAGCTCCCATACCTTTTCAAGATTGTTCGGATTCTTTTGGCTTGGACATCTCTCTAATTTAGATCACATTTGCTGAATGATATTTGAGCATACACTTTGTATCAGCCAATCTTTCAATACAGTTCCACCAGCATCAGCCAGACTTAACTGTGCTGTAGACTTTCTGTGACATAGAATTCCATCAAGCTGACAAATTTTCCCTTCATTTAAATGTAGTAGCAGATGGTCCTTCCACAACTAAATATATTTGGCACTATTCAATGTGTTTTAATTGAATTTCTTGAAACTTATAAATCCTTATAAATGTCTGATTTTTCATGGCAATGTTTTTCATCAACTGTATGCAAATTTGTAAATTAGATAAGCAACTATTTAAAACAGAAAATTATTGTGATAGTCTCAAATTGTCTGAATTTCTTAGATGAAGAATTATCATGATGAATAACTTTTGACTTGTTCTTCTTCCATCTTAATTTTGTTGCTTATTTATACTTGATAGTTTACAATCTATTATCTTCCCTACGATGTGATAATATGTCCTTACCACATAGCATTGCCAAAAGTTTGTGGCTGTTCACACAATATCTCTCAAAGTTCTCAATGAATTACAATGAATTTTTGTGGAAGGGTGGGCAATAGGCCACGGAAGAAGTGATTAAATTTCGGGGTGGATCAATGCACAATTATTTCCCCTGTTATTTGACTATTTTTTTCTTTCATCCTAGTTTTGTTCTGTAACTGTATGTTTGAAACTCTCTGGTCGTTTTTCTGTTTATTCTATGAGAGATAAACAGGATGAATAATGGTATAATTGCTCAGATATTATCATAGTAAGACAGGCTCAAAGATAAGGGACATAAGCTTAAATCTAACCACAAGCTCATTCTATATTTCTAATCCATGTTGCTTATTTAAAGGTTATAGAATGACTGAAAACCAACCTGAGCATTGCGATAAAAGCAACCGTAATAGATCAGAGTTAAATCAGTCAAGAATTCAAAATAAAAAATACTATTGATTTTTCTCTTTTTCAAAATTTGTTTCAACTTGTGCTATTTACTATTATACCTACCAGCACCCCAATTTTCAGTCTGGTGACGCAAGTGACTCGCTCAAAAATTTCAGTTTTCATTTTACCATTAAGGGCATTCAGATATCCATATAGAGGAAGTAATTATCATGGCAGGAGCTGAATGTGGAGTTGTTTCCCCTTTAGGTACTTATATAACTTGCACATGTGGGGAGAGTAGAATTTAACTCAAAGAATGGAAATATTTGCTCAGTTCTTTTTTACTGCTAATGGTTTGTGCATTTGACTTTTTGCCTTGCAGGAATTGAAAAAAAATTTCTGGTTTATTAAATTGGTTGATGGAAGTTGGTTTTTCGAAAATTGAAATAACTTTATTGTTTCTCTTCCTAACATGGTTCTTATGATGTGGGTATGAACAATACGGACGTTATCTCACTGGAAAATTGACACCTGAGAAATACTAAAATCTAGCAAAAATCTGCAAAAATTTTTTCATACTTATTGTTCAAAGGGTGAATTGAAAAAGAAAAAATTTCCGTTCGAAAAAAGAATTCTTCTTTAATATAATTGTTACCATTTGGATGAATTATCCTATCTATGCATTACTTTTTTGATTGATTTTTACACATTTAACAGATAAATCCCTTGAGGTATTAATCATGTTCACCTTTTCTAGAAATGTGCTCCAGAATTGCTCTTACTTTTAGATGAGTAAAAATCAATGAAAACATCAATGTATGAATACAATAAATCATTAGACTAATAAAAGGTGGGGTAAGAATTACACGGAAACAAAATTCTTGTTTCCTGATACGTGGAATGAAAAATTATTTAAAAAAAAAATTCATCCATTGATAAATAGATATCAAAAATTGGATGATATCCTGATTTTTGTCAGATTTTAAAATTACTCAGATGTTGATTTTCCAGTGAAAATTCTGTTCATATCGTTTACACCTATACTAATGGGTCTTCTTCACCTAATACTTCAGGTAGAACCTTAACAGCTTACTTGTACTTCAACCACTAAATCAAACCTTCAATTGGAATGCTCTGAATACATTTATGACCCTGAACTTAGTTTAATCTCACTCTGTATATGCTTTATATATATCATAAAGTTTTATATATATACTTATATATATATACATGTATATGTGTGTGAATTTAGTAGACTATGTGGAAACATGAAAGTTGGGAAAAATAGATTGTATTTTTTCTGACTTTTGTGCTTCCATATTGTCCATCAAATTCAACATTGTATTGGATAATTTTCATCCACTGTCATTGCCATATATCAGTATATATATGTATATATATATATATATATATATATATATATATATATATATATATATATATATATATATATATATTGACATAAAGTTGGACATCAACAAATGACCTAATCAAAGGCAAAAATGAAAAGTTTTTCTCTGAATTCTCTCTTCCCTACTGTTATACATTCCATCTCACCTGTTCTGAATTTTTTTCCCTTCTAATAAAAAACAGTTCATCATAAATTCTTGGCAAATCTTTCCTAATATAGATATAAAAGCTTCAACATTTTATGGTAGAAAACATCATTTCTTGTCTCTTAATCAAAGAAAATCTAAGCTATCACAATTACTTCCGCACTTTTCAATTCAAAACTGGTTGCATCTCAGTAGATAATCTAAAATGATTTTTGCAATACTGTGCGTTTCAGCTGACATTATTCACCAGCTAAGAAGAATGATTTGTAACTAGCTGTATCTATAGAAATTACACAGGTGTTGATCATTACTCTCACATATATATGTATCTATAATTGATGCATATAATTTTGGTAAAGGAATTTATTACCCATGGAGTGTATTCATATCAACAATAATAACATACAAAGGAAAACTGAATTAATACAGCTGTTATCATTATTATTGGTTACTTCTTCTGTCTAGATTTCTGTGGTCTACTCCAACTATATTACTTTTCAGGCTTCAGACTTGTGAGGGACGAATGCTTGATGATTACAGCTTTGGTTTAGATTGAGTTCCTTTTGCTCCCATTCAAGCATAAACACCCGCTTCCATTTTTACATCACATTGCAAATTGACAGTTATAGTAAAGTTTGAGTCCCTTTTCCTTCCAATCATCAAGTAAAAGCATCAGAAGACTGTTTTCAATTTTCATTATCATAATGATGATTGGAATATTTAGCGTTTGATATTAGGTACATGGACAATCATGAAGAAATTAGGTGTTACAAGTGTGTTATGGCTGTGAGCTATGCATGCAAAAAAATAGAGATAATTAATGTTGGGAATCTTGCACAAGTGAATCAATAAAAATCATCAACACTATTTGCTGTTTTTCTTTTCGTTAGGCATACATTCTCATTTCAGATCATTGGGAAGAATGGTTTCCTCCGACCCTCCCTAAAAAAATGAAAAGCAAAACAAACTACAGCTTCGGCCAGTCTTTCAATAGAAACTATCATGCAACCAAAATTTTTTGGCAGCATGCCATGCTGGAGGTGATCAATTACAAAATCAGGAAAAGGGATGATCCATGAATGAATTACTTCTCCCACTTCTTGTTGGAGAGTAATCTCTTGTGAGTCCAAATTTTTGAAAAACAAGTACAAATGCTGCCGGACACAAATTCAGGGACTGATTTAGCATGAACTCAGATTGCAAATTGAACCCCCACTGGAAACCAGTCAGTGTGTGTGTGGGGGGGTGTTCGAATATTAAAAAAAAATGTTTACGTAGACGTAAGAAAGAGAAAATGTTTAAGTTTTCAGTCCTCTAGCTCCATTGGTGTGGCCTGTGCATGTGATACACACATACATAGCCAGCTAGACCAATCCGAAAACTGGAGATACCTATGTTGAACTTTATGGTGACTGTTTCGGTTGACGGTTTCTAACAAGTAAGTTTAACAATAATAAAAGCTTGTTCTAGCTGTTGGCAGACATGCAAAGAATAAATGATTTTGATTTCAGCATTTTCAATCACATCTCGTACAAGGGCTGGGATATTAGAAAGTTGGAAAGAGAGGCGATCAATGAATGTTACTTCTCTTGCCTTTTGTTGGGCTCTGATCACTAAAAAAGGAGTGTGTGTGAAAAAAACTCGGTTGATGTATAATAAGTGGGTAAAAAAAACTTTTCTTAAGTTTTTACTAATCTCACCCAATGACCTCTGACATTGGATAATCAGATATATCTCTGGAACCAAGGTGATCAGAATATATCAATGTGCTTGTAAAGTTTGATAAAAAACTAGCATCCCAAGGGAAATTATGAATCACTAACAACCATGTATGTGTGTTAGGGGTGATCAATTAAAAAGTTTGGAAAAGGGGTGATCAATGAATAAATTACTTCTCTCGTCTTTTGTTGGTGCTGCAATCACAAAAGAAGATCTGAATTTTCAAAAAAAACAAGTGGGCAAAAACTCGTGACCAATTTAGCATTAACTTACATAGATTTTTGAACCCCCTACTAAAAACCTTATAAAGGGAAATTTTGAAAAAAAAACCCAAACTTTTTTCCCACATATTGAGGAGAGTATATGTGCAATATTTCAAGTTTCAGCTATGAACGGTAAAGGTTAAGCGAAACCCAGATAGATACATAGATTGATAGATAGATAAAAATGTCTGTACATATGAATAATTTAAATCCAGCAATATTGTTTAAACTTGTCTGTTGTGGGAAGTGAAGATAAATTAGGGATATGAATAAACTTGAAAACTGACTTCAGTTATGTATCATACTTCAGTTGTTATATAAATCTTCTTTGTCGACATAGCCATTGTTATGTGAATCAATTACTGAGCCTACATTTACTCAAACTAAGTTAAGAATCATTGAATTTTTATTTGAATTTTTTTTATCAATGTTATACTTATTAAAAAGAATGTTTGTTTCAACTAGTAATATTTGGGGGGAGTTAGGTCAAAGAATACCTTCTTAGTAAGATTACACTTCCTTTAAAGTGCATATGTTTTGAATGCATGATATTTTTCTAACTTTTTCTCCTTCTTATACCATAACAATGTCCAAAAAAAGTGGTGTTATTGAGGCAAGGATGAAGAATCTTTAGAAAAATGTTTTTTTCCCTTTTCTCTGAATTCTTCTTTCCTTACAGTCATTCGTTCTTCCTCACCTGTTCAAAATTCTTTTTTTTTTCCTGCCAAAAACAGTTCATCATTAATTTTTGGCAGACTTCAGAACGATTCTTGAGAAAGGTTGGCACTCCAAAGTTATTAGCAAAGCTCTCAATACAGAATGGAAACAAATCATTAATATACTCGACAAAAATGAAGACCTTACAAAAGATATGCCCAAGAATTTTACCAAAAACTTTATTCATCCAAATAAGAACTACAAAACAACGAACAGGATACAAGAGACACAAGCAATCAGTTCAAGGATTTCCCTGAAGTTACACCATGGGAGGTGTAACAATCTATCAAAAAAACAAACAAAGGAAAGGCTCCTGGATCAGATGACATCACCATCCAGCTTATCAAAAACCTGGTAAGATCATCACTAGGAAATTAGCCATTCTATTCAACTTATGTCTAAAACAAAATAAAGTCCCAGAAGATTGAAACACTGTAATCATAATGCTGTTATATAAAAAAGGAAACCTGAAAGACCTCAACAACTACAGACCAATATGCCTACTCAACTGCATTAGAAGAAGCTTCTCAACCATGGGCCATCTCCATTCGATAAATCAGCTAAAAGAGAAAGTAGCAAATCACAAAATGCCACTTGCTGTAGCATCAATCAACTTCAAGAAAGCCTTCAATTTGGTGGAAATTTCCAAGGTCATTGGGGTTATCACTTTACTTGGTGTTGACCCTGTATACGTCAGAGTACAGCTACATATATACCATCACAGCAGCTCCTTTATCAGGCTTCATAAAGACTTAGAGCCTTTTTAGTTCCAAAAAGGGGTAAGGCAAAGTGATACCAGGTCACCTAATTCTTCTTAGCCTGCCTCAATGATGTTCCCAAAGGTAGACTGGGAGAACAAAGGAATCAGAATTGACAGCGAATGCCTGAGCAATCTCAGACTTGCAGATGACATTGCCCTTTTTGCTGAGAACCTCTATGACTTCCAGCTTATACTGGACGAAGCAAATGAAGGAAGCAAGAAAACTGGCCTCCACATGAACTTCAGCAACACAAAGATCATATGCAACCATCACGTCGGAAATAAACACACAATGATCAAAATCAAAATCAAAGACGCAAAAATGGAGAAAGTAGACCACTACATCTACCTAGGAAAACCAAACTTAATGAAATCTACAGAAGATGAAGAAATCAAGCAAAGAATAATTCCTGAATGGCAAGCCTTTGGCAGAGCAAGCTCAACCTCCAAGAACAATAAAAAACCTATTAGTCCTAAAAAGAAGAGTATACAACCAATGTATCCTCCCGATATTCACCTATGGAACTGAAACATGGAGCCTGACTAAGAGACTAACCCTCAAACTGAGAACCACGCAATGCGTACATGAAAGAATCATGCTCAACCTCACATGGAGAGATCATGAAAGAGTGCAATATATTGAGGAAAGAACAGGAGTCCTAGAAACTCAAATGGCAATGGGCTGATCATGTTACAAGAATGGTAGACAATTGATAGACATCATAGATCACAACATGTATCCCCAGAGATCATATGCACAATTGAGGCTGGCAGATTACAAGATGGAGAGACGAACTAGACAAGTTCAAAGAGTATTGGCTCCGTGATACTCAAGATAGAAAGGTGTGGCAAAACGTGGGGAAGGTTTATGTCCAATGACGGATGATGATGATGAATCTAAAATATTTCTTTTGTTTTGTACTGCTTTGTGATCCAGCTGATATTATGTGATATGAATCTAAGCTTAAATTTCTAGAATTGTATATTATAATTTTAAGTTTTTTGCCAAGTCTATCATTTGCTTGAAAAATAAACAAAATGTTGGTTCATTAGCATTAATAAAAGCTCGAGGAAAAGATATTGACGAAGCTCCAGGAACTTTGCAAGCAAGCAAACTTAATATAAATGATGAACATTAAATCCTTCCACAATGTTCAAAAGACATTAACTCATTTGACTTTTTTATGGGGGTATTTGAAGGATAAAGAGCCCAATTCTCCAGTTCCTGAAATTTTGAAGACAAGGATAACAGATGCCTTGGTGATTGTGACTGAGAAGATGTTGACAAATACATTGCATGAAACTAAGTATCCCTCAGATCAGGGGTTCTCAACCTTTTTTTGCGTCATTGCTCATTCTAACATGGAAAATCTTTCCACCACCTACCTGTATAGTAAATATTCAATAAGATACCCAAATTTTTTATCTCTTATAAAAAAATGAAATGAACAAATTTTGTTACAAGATTCTTTAATAAAAGTAATAACATCAAATGTTTGGCACATACATACTGTTTTAGATACTATCAATGTGATTCTTGTGTCTGCTGTGATAAAGCTAGTGCAGCCAAATTGGGTTTAAAATTAGTTATCTTCAACCGCAAGTTGCCTTGCTTGTTTATATCCAGCCAACCAATGCATCCTCCCGATAGTCACTTATGGAGCTGAAACATGGAACCTAACCAAGAGACAGATCCGCAAATTAAGAACTATGCAACATGCACATGAAAGAATTATGCTGGGCCTCACATGGAGAGACCACAAGACAGCACAGTACATCCGAGAAAAGACAAGAGTCAGGGACATCATTGAATCCATAAAAAATCTCAAATGGAGGTGGGCTGGGCATGTTGCAAGAATGGCGGACAACTAATGGACATCACGACTCACAACATGGATCTCCCGAGATCACATGCACAACCGAGGCCAATGGAGAGACGAGCTAGACAAGTTTAGGAAGTACTGGCTCCACGACGCCAATGATAGAGATGTGTAGCAAATCCTGGGGAAGGTCCATGTCCAACGACAGACGTTAAAAGACTGATGATTTCAGATAGCAAGGTACTGATGTAGCTGAAATCGGCCTTTACCAAGCAGGACATTGGGAAAGCAAGCAAAAACTTCACATTTTGTAACAATCTGAAAAGTGGATAGTGGAATGTTTGAAAAATTCTATGATTGTGTGAAAAAGTTTGACAAAATGAACAACACAGTTGCCTTTTTATAACCATCATACTTCTGTGTGGTACAAAAGCCTCACAAATTGATCAGAAAAAGAATTTTATTTCAGTTTATTCAATCTTGATAACCGACTGTAGCACATCCTTGAGCCAGCCATTGATAAATTTTGCAACTAAATGCTCTCGATGATCCACCCAGTGAACTGTTAAAACAGGATGTGAAATATTATAATTCACGAGAAAGGAGAAACCTTTATATCTACGTGTCATAGCAGGCGCTCCACCAGATGTACCAGCAACAAAATTGTTTGATGGGATGTTACGCTCGTTGGCGTACCTTTTCAGTCAAGCAGCAATTGATAATATTTCCTCATAGTGTTTAGGAATTTCATTAAAAACCAAACAAATACCATCATGAAGCATTGACTGCCTACAATTGCTGATTCATCCATTTGTATGGAAAATTCAGTCCACAGGAGAAGATGAATAAGTTGATGTTTGATGTAGATGACCATTTCATCTATAGGTTGAATAATTATGTCATTATTAAGAGGAATCGTCTTGATAATCAAGTCAGACTTTTCACGCATCACAGTCAAGAGAACTTCTTTAATCACAGGTCAAGGTAATGTTTCACCTATAGTGTGCATATGATCTTTAGGGATCCATGTTGTGAGTTGTAATGTTCAGTGGTTTACTGATCTTTGTGAAGAGTAATGCAATATTGTATGATGCAATCATGCCATTATCATGCAGTGTAGTTGCCTTCTGAAATACCAAAATCAATGTTTTCCACTTTTTGAATGAAGCCTTAAGTTGCAAGAAATATGATAATGGTTTGTCCTTCTGGTCAGCGTGCTTAGAATGTAAATGATACCTCAAGCATGAAGGTTTTATGTCTTTGTTGCTCAAAGTTTGTTTGTGCAGAAGACACATAGATAATTGATTGTTCCTGAAGAGAAGCTACAAACCCATCAATGCTATATTGGCAACAAATTTTCTCAACTGGAGGCATTGTGATATTCAAAAATCATTCATTAATTGATGGAAATGACTAGAATAGAATAGATAACAAAATTTTAAATGATGAACTGTGCATTAAATAGCCAATTGAAATATATCGTATATAAAATTCATGAGAAATTTTTGTTCAAGGTTCAAGCATTGGCTAACATTCTCTCTGTTATATTGTTACTCAAGACCCGTCTTCAATAATCCATGAATATAAGAAACAAGAATGTTGGGATCACTCAGTGACCCTCTATTATCCAACAATCATAAATGGTGGTCTGTTTATATGAGCATGCATATCGAGTAACTGGGAAAAAGGCTCATAACTCTCACTGGAAATCTTTCAAAAGTGTTATACATATATATATATATATACATATATATACATATATATATATATATATATATATATATACATATATATATATATACATATATATATATATATATATATGTGTGTATATATATATGTATGTATATATATATATGTATATATATATATGTATATGTATATATATATATATATATATATACATATATATATATATGTATATATATATATATATGTATATATGTATATGTATATATATATATATATATATATATATATATACTACATACCTACATTGAAAGAGTGTAGTACAGATATATGCACACCTATACAAACATTTACACATTTCTTTATACACTTATATACAGTGCAATATCACAGTACTGCTTGGTAAATCAATAATAATAAATTTTTTTATTGTCAATTGCAAACTTTAATAATCAAATTCATATACCACCCACCAAAATTTCAAAATGCCCACCATTTTCTTTCCAATTGCCCATCACCCACCAAAGAGTTGAAATCCTGTTATGTTTGATTTAGGAGAAAAGTAACTTTCTCAGTGATTGGAAGCACTCATTTATGGGCAACATTGTATATCTGTAATTCCAAGACAGAGAAAGAGTAATGGAAAGTATGTCTACAGGTGCAGCTAATAATGTAGCTTTAAATCTATTTTCCTCAGACGAGTGTCTAATACTTGCTAATACTGTTGAAGATCAAGTTGAAATCTGATTTTGTTTGCCACCTTTTTTGAAACTTGAAACAAGAAAGTTGATTTTATGCTGTATCTTTCATAAACGTCCAAGAAAGCTTTTGTTCTTCAAAGATTCGTTTCTATACCATATATTCATGAATCAAAAAAAAAAATCTTTCAGTTATCTTACATCAAGAATTCAGTTTTGTGTTTTTCTTATTTTTATATGCGTATGCTTGAAACATATTTATGCATCTCATTACACAATGCTTTTATTTCAAAGTTCTTTTTATAACAATCCCCAACATTGACATGGCAGACCATCATTCAAAACAGTATATTGCAAATTTGATTTGATATTTTGACTGAAATGTGTGCCACTAATCCTTTAAAATCTTTCTATTTGACAAATCTAAACGTGAATAAAACAAACAAGATGAATGTCATTTTTGTAGATAGGAAGATACAGTGATTTAAATCTGAAGTTTTGTACATGGTAGCACTTTGTCATGACATGTATAGTTTAATAAGATAATTTTTCCATTGCAGCAAGTAGAAAAAAACACCAAGAGAAATAGAAACTTTTCAAACCCTATTATTTGTTCACTGAGAGTTTCCGCTCTCTTGCCTCCTTGCACATTGTACTTTGCATGGAAATTTAAATTCATATTGTATATTCAATTTGTTATTTTGCAGTTTTGTGTTGATTTTCAGTACATTCATAGTCGGTGAAAAAAAAGAGAGACAAAATTTAAGTTATGATTGGTTTATTTTTGCTGTTTATAATTATGAGAGTAGATCAACGAGGCCACAGTTTTATATATAGTTACTTATGTATAGTTATAAGCTGAATTTTGATCTGATATTTTCACTGTATAATGTTTGATCTATTTGATTGATATGCTTAACTTAATTATGTGCATTGACAAGGAAGGATGTAATATAAAAAATATCTCGAGTGCAAAATAAATGCTTTCTTAATCATTAATATGTGGACATTGATTTATATAATATTATATTATGTATTATATATATATTGTTACAATAGTAAACAGTCTATCTCTGTTATTATGATGGCTCATCTAGGGTTTGAATTCATCACAGGGCTCAAAAATAGGTCAGGAATTTGCGAGTGTTCAAACATTGATCAAGAGTTGCATTTGATGATCTTGAGTGTGACTATTTGTCAAAGGAAAAACCATTCTGTGTTGATTCATCATTTGAATGCCAAAATGAAGTTGTATTGTTCATGCAAATACATTTGAGATTTAAAAATAAAAATGGTTAGTCACTCATTAAAAATAGTCACGGAACTAATATCTCTTGGCTGCATGCCGTGTTGGGCTGATCAATCAAAAATTTAGGAAAAGGGAAGATCAACTCTACATACATAGCCAGCCAACCAGAAAAAAAACTAAAAAACTGAAGAAATCTATGTTGATAGTTTTGTTTTACGGTTTCTAATGGTACATACATTTTTTTAATTGCGGATTGTTCCGAAGTGACTCATTTGATAAGCAATGTGAATTGGCTCCAGTTTTATTCTGTATCCAATCCAAGAGCGTTGTGAGTTCAATCCTTATCAGGTGCTTCACTTGAGCTAGATTAAGCAAAGACTAATGATTAACAATCATCTATTTTACATTGCAGCTCTGTGTATGTGTGTTTGTATGTGTGAGTGTGTGTAAGTGTATGTGTATGTGTGTGTGTGCAGTTGTTAAAAAAAATTATGTATGTGAATTTTCAATGGAGATGCATTTTGGAAGCTTTGGAATCTTAAAAATCATAAGCATTTTCTTTCTTGTTTTGTACCTGAGAATATAAATCTCAACATATCAAAATTTTCTTTAAGCCTGACAAAATCATTTCACTTCATTTATATTCAAAATTTATATCTAAATTTATCCTCAATGGGACAGTTGCCAAAATATTGATTTCCATCTGGATATTTGCCCTAACTTTCCCTTAAAAAGTGAATATGAATAATTATGGTTTATATTCACTTTAGATTAACTGGACAAAGATTTACTGACATTTCTACTTTGCTCATTATTTATTAAGCCAACAGTTTGCCATTTTGAATACTAGAATATAAAGCAAAACAAATATTGAAAATTTGGAACGTTTCATAATCATAAACCTTTTGGTCATGTGTGACAATTGGGAGGATTCATTAGTTATAGACTTTAATGTATTATTTTTTGCACACATCTAAGTGCTCTAAAGAGAGCTTGATATGAGACACTTCTCTACAGAAGAACCCTTTCTGATCTCTTGGGAATAAACAGGATAATCTCCAGTCTACATCAAGCAGTGCAACCAGAGGTCATAACAAGAAGATACAAATTCAAACAGCCACCAGGGTTGGAAAACACTTTCTCTCAAACAGATCTGTTCCAATCTGGAACAGGCTATCAGATGTCACTGTATCTTCTCTAAACATATACGTATTTATATCTAATATTGAAAAAGATCTCAGACACCAAATGTTTGAATATGGATTTTTTGAACTGAATGATTAGAAGCAATCAAAAATAAAACTCAAAACCACAGTAGAACTTTATAGGTTGACCTCACTGAATCTAATTTTTCCCTGCTTGAGATACAAATAAGAAATAAATGGATAACTATTCATAAATTTCTGACCAGCGCAAGAAATTCTTCCTCTATTCTTCATCCAAGTATGTTATAAAACAAAATGATTCAAAATAAATAATCATACCTATCTTTAGAATTTTTGATAACTCAAAACGGAGTTGGTTCAAATTAAATGGGTATAACTCTATTTGACTTCAAGTTTATCTTATAACTTCATTTACCCATTTACGTTGAATATTAGCTGATTACTTTTTTTTAGAATTCTATCTGAAATGTACTTATTAGTATAGATGAAGGATTTTAGCTTTCTGACTTTGTATGATCAGGTGAAGTGTATTATTGTTTTTACTTCAAGACTGGATATTATTTATCCACAGTCAGATCATGCTAAATATATGTTGGGACAACAGTATTGCTTTTAATTTCCCCAAACCTCGCCATGGTATGCAACTGATGATCCTCTCAAAATTAATTCACTTATAATTTTTGTTTAAAGGCTGAAACTCAGAGGAAGATTGAAAAAGGAATTCTTAGCAATAGAAAAAGAGAGAGAAGACCAGGGTGAAGGACATACATATAATAAATGACAAAAATAGAGATGGGCTCGGCACTTGGCAAGAAGAAAGAGCAACAGATGGAGCAAAAGGCTAACCAATTGGAGCCCATGGGACAATAAAGGTGGTCGGAAGAGACCAGACACAAGATGGGGTATGTAATAGAAAAGTTTGCTAGTAAGACATGGCAGAGGTTAGTGCAATCAGGGTCGTCATGGGAGATTGGAAAGTTAGTTATCAAACAGTGGATTTGTAACGATTGATGATAATGATGATACGAGGATGATATATGTACGAAGGTGCATCAATAAGTCCATAGCCTGATACATAGTTATTTGCTGAATTTCGATCTGAAACTTCCACTGAATAATTTTCCAATCTATGTGATTAATATTTACCACTGAATTAAGTACATTGATGGGAAAGTTGAAATATATATATATATATATATATATATATATATATATATATATATATATATATATATTAGGCTATGAATTTATTGAAGTAACTATTTTTTGTACTTGCTCATTATAAAAAAATCGCAGTGTAATTCAGTAGTCAGAGGACCTGATCACTGGGAAAGATAATGGAGGACCTAGCCTTGGAACTCAGTCAGACATACTTGTCCTTTTGCAATAATCTATGAGGATTTCATTTTAGAGTAAAAAGCTCTTTGCCAATGATTGTTTACAACCTACAAATGGCTTGAATTGTTAAGAAGGATTGGTATAATCTGTGATTATAATACTTTAATTCTACGAAGATATTCTGGGGAGCAACACACTGATCCTCGGCAGAACGCACAGACACTCTGATCCTAGACAGAAATGTCAACTGGTGTAGAAATATTTCCATCATTTTTGACAGATACTATGCTAGCAGTATAATATATGATATGAAATAAGCAAAATAAGCAAAATAACTAATATACAGATATACACATGTATGTGTGTGTGTGTGTTTGTATATGTGTAGATATATCAATGAATCCGTAGCCTGTTGATGTCAAAAGCATTTATCTCACACCACAAATATTTTCAGCACAACCTTTTTCCTTGTCAATACTCTTATTCCAGCGATGAATATTAATCACATAGATTGAACATTATACAATGAAAATTTCACATCAAAATTCAGGTGGTAGATTAACTGACCCTCATGCGTATATATGTTTGTGTACTATATTAAAAACCGTCAACCAAAATTGTTAAAATAGGTTTCTTCAGTTTTCAACTTGGTCCGGCAGGCCAGTAGGCTGGCTAAGTATCACACTTACAGACCATATAAATGGATCAAGCAGGCTCGAATCTTCCATATCCCTGACCCCAAATATGTTTCTAGTGGAGATTCTATTTGCAATTTAAGTTGATACTAAATCAATCCCTTAGTTTGTGTCCAGCAGCATTCATGTTCGTTTTTGAAAAATCAGACTCTTTTAGTGATCACTACTCAACAAAAAGCAAGAGAAGTTACTTAACCATTGATCACCTCTTTTCCTAATATTTTTATTAATCACTCCAAACATGACATGCTCCAAAAGACGTTGTCAGATGACGGTTTCTAACGAGAGACTAATTTAATTTTCTGCCTTTATTTTATGATTTTTCAGTTTCCAGAGAAAGATTCTATTTCTCAAATCGAAGACCTCTTCACTCTTCAAAAAAAAAAAAAAAGTAACAATACTCTACCATAAAAATTAAGCTTTTTTATAACACTTTTAAGTAGTGATTCTTTTCTCTCCTTCTCTCGGTAAAAGGGAAACACAAAGGATTTTTTATCTGCTTTTGATTCCTTTAAAAATACTTGCCTCTTTAACAAATGACATCTTAGGCATTTGCTGACAGTTTGGTCTGATGGGCAATAATGAATGTATTTTAAACTTTTCCACTTACCACTTTTCACAAACCTGTCTCTCTGTCAGATTGGATCCTGTTCTGCTTTTCACCTTCCGTGAGACTGCTCCTTTGCATCAGTGACTAAGCTCTTCAGTTTGACATACGATAAAGGGACACAGGCTTCAGGCTAAGGGTCTTTCTTTTTTTCTTTCTGACAGGATGTGCAACACATTGTGAAACGGCTTGCTGAAGTGTCAAATGCAACATTTTTTTGTCATTTCTTTTTGACAGCCCACAGTTTTATAAGAGAAAAAAGATTGGCTAAAAATAACTGAAAAGAAAATTTCCATACATATTTTTTTTCTCTATTTTTTGGACTCTCGGTATTTTTCTCAATGAATATTGTAATGATTAAAAAAAAAAACCAGGCATTCTATACTTTGCAAAAAGTTTGCTTCATGCCATTTTGCTTTTACAAAAAGGTCTCAAGCTGCCATAGCTTTGAACTGTGTTTGTGAGCATCAGTGGTTTATCTTGATTTGTTTGGTGCATCTGTTTGCAAGATGTGTCCTAAGGTATCAGGAAAGCCTAAGAGAGCCTCTAAGGCTGTTACATCTGGCAGAAAACTGGCAGACATAGAAGATATTTTGGGTCTGAGAATGCTCAAAAGAATTGTTTCTTTGCTTTACACTGTGCAAAAGATTTCAAAGAAGCACTTGAGGGTGACAGAGGGCTTGATTTTCCATGGTTCTGGTAGAATTTTTTCCCTAAATTTTACACAGTTTTGTCCAAATTGGGTGGGGAGCAGTTGTCCTCCTGCCCCTATGGCTTGTACGCTTATGGTGAGAGCAACTTATATTATTATATTCAGAAATGTATTGATTCTCATCTTCATTCTTTATGAGATAAAGATGGTTTGAGTTGTAGCCAATAAAGAGCATCTTGTTCTTAAGTGATTCTTTAAGTGTTGATTCACACAATGATGAGTCAGGTCGTTCTTGTAAAGCCCTCAGATATGAACAATTGGCTATGAAAGAAAAGAATCTGTTACAAAATCAGACGATTTTCGAAGACTGTGCCTTGAGTAATCCACCAAAAAGTTATCCCCCCTCAATTGGATAGGTCGTCTGATTCTGTGTCCTTGTCTATGAAATGGCATTGAATAAACATGAGAACTCCTCATTTGGATTATCACCTATTGTACATCTTTAAGCAGACAAATATGTTAATCATCTCTTACCTGGAATGCTTATCAAAGGTCATTGATAATATTTAAATACTACAGCAGAAATCATCAAAAGCAAAACAAAATTCTGTCTTCGGTGAACATATGATTCAAATCTAATTTGTTATGATTCTATTGACTCTTTTTTATTCATTTTTAAGTAGTTTAGTTTTCCCAAAATTCTTTTGAGCAATATTTCATGGATCATGCCTTAATTTTTTAGCTAAAATCTATGATACAAATAAGCAAAATTTTTCAAACGTTTTAATTGAAGAAACAAAAAGATATTGAATTCAAAACACTAAGAAAAATAATCTAGGTTGGAAAACTCAACTGTTTCGGTAAACTTCATCATCATCTTTAGCTTTTTAGCATCTGTTGTTGAACCTACACTTTCCTGAATATTCGCTAAACCATAGAGAGGCATTGTGGCATTGTGGAGCCAGTACTTTCTGAATTTATCTGGCTCGTCACGCCATCTCACTTTCTGTCAGTCACAGTTTTGCATATGATCTCTGGGGATCCATGTTTTGAGTTTTAATATCAAGCAGTTGTCTGCCATTCTTGCAACACACCCAGCCCATTGCCATTTTGAATTTTGTAACACTTTCTGTATCTCGGACTCCCGTGTTTTCTCTGATATACAGTTTCCTTATAATCTCTCCATGGAAGATTGAGCATGATTCTCTCATGCGCACATTGCATGGTTCTCAGTCTGAGGGTCAATCTTTTGGTTACTCTTACCAGAATTGAATTCTTCAAATTTGTAACTGTCGTCTTCTCTCCGAGAGAATTTTAGATTACTTGTGGAACGTCTTGTGACCATCTCTTTGCATTTAGAAATTGATATGTATTTTTAGTGAGAAAAGTTATTTTGGCAGTAAAAAGTTTGAGGTTATAGGGAAACAATTTTGTATAAATGTATTAAAAAATTGATTTATATACTGTATATACTTGTGTAAAAGTCAATCTCATGTAAAAGATGACCTCCGTATTTAAAAAAAAAAAAATGGATTTTTCCATGTATCTCTTGTAAAAGTTGATCTTTGTTATTTACAGACAATAGATCAGCATTTATGAATCAAGGTATTACCCTGAACATAGATGTTAGGATGAGGAAACTAATTTTCCCATACTATTAAGTTCTGATATATGCATTAAAATACATCCTGAAAAATACTTCTCCGAAAGATCATGAATATGGTTGTGTCACTATTATAAATACCAGCAGTTACAGGTAATATTGGCTTGCATTATCCAGATTATATGGTTAAACCCCTGCTCCTGAATCCAGTGGGTATGTGTATTTCTCAGGAGTTGTCTCATTTTTGCTTCATCTGTTTGCTGGTCGTGTAAACAGTTATGGGTAGCAACGTGGCAAGATTGAAATTCATTAGGATTATATCATTGATAGGTCAGTATATCATCTCACCTTTTCTTAAATAATCTAGGCTTATATGTATTTACTGGTAGTTCACCATAATTACCATATCTCTGAATGGGTATATATTGGTAACAATAATTGGTAATTAAAATCAAGATAACATGAATCAGCCTACTGTTGATGTAAACACAGCTATGGATAGTGACACAGCTATGTTGAAATGCATTAATGATATATTATCACTAACAGTTTCATATTGTCAAAATTTGTTGAATAAAATATTACTTATCTATTCTTTGCGTTAACACTTTGCTTTTGTTTCATGGCATAGCAGAAATTTGATTTCTTCTTGCCTACATGCAACATTTGATTGTACATGAGGTTGTTGATGATTTTTCTCAGCTATAGTGATCAGTGAGATTGTATGACAGTCGAATGATTTTTCATCAGAAAAAATGCCAATAGCTTAAATTGTTAATTTAAGCATTAACAAAAAAAGACGAGAGAAAAAAAAGAAAATGAAAGAATATGGTATGAATTTTTTTCAAATTTATAAGAGCTACATGGCTTTAATAATGTGTTTTGTTCGTAGGATGTGTTTCTCAATGTGTAGAAACTTTGGTATTATTATTGCAATTCATTGTTTTTTGTTTTTTTATTCATTTAGAGATCATTTAGGCTTCAGCTTGTTGATATGGTACCTTAGATTGTAGAGTGAATTTCAGCCTCTCAAAAATAGTGTCCAATGTAATAGTCGAACCCATAAAATATAGTATAAATATAGATTTTTAAGTAAGTATATTTGGTATGCGTGTAAATAGAGCCAACACAAGATGATCTTGCAAACATTCATGGTGACTGGTATGCCAGACTAGCTAGCTAACCATTGTGTGACTGAAAGCACAATGGCCTTTTGAATACAAGAATTCCTTGCTTTTTGAAAGTTTATTTTACGCCACTTTTTTGCTTCTATGAGAAAAAAAGGCAAAAAATAAAAAAAGTATTCAATGTTTATATTGCATTAATAGAGGCAATGCCCAGCCTCAGTCTCCATTACCTTCCACCACCTCAACTTCTGATGACGCAGCATAACACACCATCATAACCATTTTTGGGTCTGGAAACACAAAAAAATTTCTCATGAGAATTAATGATGATCAGTTCTTTGCTTTATGCCATTTCGGTTTGAATGCTCTCAGGTGGGAACCTGTATACTTGCATAGTAAGAATCATCACTTCATACCGCATATAACAAAAGAAATAATACTTTTAACTATCTTTTGTTCATATTCATATACTTCTTGAGGTTTTAATCTGTGGGAAAAATGGGCATGTTGTTTCTGCCATTGCATTACAACTTGTATTTCAAGTAGGTCAATATTAGTTATTAAACTTGACTAATGGAGCCCCTCTGTAGCATATTTCTGTTCTTCATTAATTGCTTTCTAAGCTGTCTGCTTTTATTTCAATATCGTTTTATTGTTCAAACATTCAGAATCAAACATTTGGTGTCAGATCTTTTCTAAGATTTGATTTAGATATGTTTATATTTGGAGAAAAGATTGTGGAATTCAATAGCTTATTCCTGATTGGAACATGTCCGCTTGAGAAAGGTTCTCTGATCCCGGTGGCCGTTTGTATTTGTAGCTTCTTGCTGTTAGCTCAGCTCAGGGATGGCTCAAGCATTTCTCTAAAATTTCTATACATGTCTGATCTGAATTCTTAAGACATGCTGAAGTTGAATCGTTTTTCTTGAAACTTAAATGTTTCAAATTATATCTATCCATGAAAGTCAATAACAAAGAGAACTTTATTCTCAATCTCTTCACTTGGGCAATTCAGAAGCTCAGTTAGTTTATTAAATCACTTGAACGATACTTTTCAGATAACATTATTTACAGATTATGAAAATCAATGAAAATAATGTGATTGTAATGATTGTAATGTAATTGTGTAAATCCTCAGGAACCCTTCATTATTGAAAATATTTACTTGTAAATCAATTCAATGAGATCAAATTACTTGTATTCTGTAATTATTTCTCTATTAACCTTGTTGATTGGCAACCTGGATCATTTCCTGATTCAAGAAATGAAGAAGGTGAAGAATTTTCAAACTTAACTTTCAAATATAAAAAATTTGACCTTGATGAAATTTAGATTGTCTGCAATAAAAGAAATTGAAATTTTAAGATATCTAACTTGTACACAGGCCCGTGCAAAGCTGACCATATAACCAGCCCAGATGGGAAATATACACCCCATTTGTTTTTTTGTAATCACTGCTAAGTACTTATGTATCGGTATATACATATACATGCATTGTACATCATATGCTTACAAGTAGCTTGAATGATTTATAAAAAAGGTCATGTCGAACAATTTTATTCAAAATGTATACAAGACAATAGAATTCATATCTGTAATAAAAGGCAGGGGGAGTAGGCCTATGCCAACTGCCCCACCCTCTGTTCTGGTTTACTTGCAAATGGTCTTGGTCTTCTTCGTGAGAATGAACTAGGTTTTCGATTAAAAAATACACATGATAAAGTTTTTCAGTATACTCAACCTGGAATCTACTCCAATACATGAAATATCATTGCTGGAAGTATTTTTTGTTCCTGATTTTGACTTGAATTCATATTAAAAAAGAAATCAAGTTAAAGGAAATAATTTTTGATCAAAGTTACTCCCCTTGCACCCTTGGGTAAATTTAAAAAAAAATTTTCTATTCAATTCACAATAGAGTTCCATTTAAAAAAAAAATTCTATTCAATCAAGAGTTTGATTGCTTAGGAGCGTTTTCAAGCGGTTCATGAATTTAAGAGTTAAAGTCAGATTTCTTTTCCCAGAATGGGTTCTGATAACTTGCTTCATGAAGCTGAAACTGATTATTGAATTGCATACCTTGTGGCCAATAAAATGTGCCAGCAAGTATTAATTAATTGGAGTGATTTTAGGTTATGGTTTCTCCCTACTAACAATCTAAGAGCTGTAACTGTGGATTTCGTTGGAAGTCTAGATAAAAGATAATTACTTGTTAATGAAGCCTTATTAAATTACTACATTTTGTTAGGGAAGGTTTTGTCTAATTTCCAATTTGGGTCTTTGTTGTCTCTGTCAGTCTAAATGAATGAGTGAAGGAAGCTGTAGCTTTGGAAATGCAAATGTTGTTGCTGCAAACGTGACTTTAGAAGCAGACCTTCTCATTTGCTGCTTTCAAGGTCCAAATTTCAATAATTGTATTATGGCTGATTTAATTTTAAAATGGATTTAATGATGAGCCAAAATCATAATGAGAAACATTTTTTCCCCTTCTCTCTTCTTCCTTTTTGATTCTTTATTTAAATGCAGCAATTATTTCTCTCTGGATTGTGCTAATCAAATTCTCTTCATAAAATTAGTCTTCTCTATGTTTTAACCATGGCAACTCTCTCTTTATTCCTGTTTTCCATTTCCTCTTCATTTGTTTCATTCTCCTACACCTTTTCACCTGAAAGGGTACAGAGTGGTCAAACAGTAAACGGCATGGACAATTGAATCAGCAAATAGAGTTCAAACTCTAACTGTGACAGTTCAATGTATCTAAGCCACATAACTGTCCATATTGAGCTTCAATAGAAAGCTCGCAAGTTTTTTTATTAATCAAATGTCCATCTCACATTCTGGTAAATACAGTAATGAAGTGAATGAGATTTTGTGTCATAACATTATCAAGAGAATTCATTTTCAACAAACGTGGAATTAGAAAGATACATGTCCCATAGTTAGGAGTCATTTTATTGCATGTTATGATGCCTGTAGATGTTATCATTAGTATTTCTTGTAGTCTTTACAGTTGCAAGAGAGAGTCAATTTGCTTTGTAACATCAGTGTAATAATAAGTCATATATGTAAGTATATATATATATATACCTATATGATTGGAGTTGAAGCAGTCATTTGGGTCTTTGCTTTACTGGTGGCTGTTAGCTCAATGGTAAGAGCTACACTACATTGAAGCAACTACGTATCGGTCGCAGCCCCATTTTTTTTTCATGTATTCTATTTGTGCTGTCCAGGCCAAATGATGCATTCACTGTGTAATAATGGGAGGTTATTTCAAATAGTGTTTCAAAGTAATATAACTCATTTATAATCATAATTATATATATATGTAGTTCATAGTAGGAGTAATGTCAAAAGCCAACCTTGAATAGATTAACTGTTGGTCGAAATTCAGCACTTGTACCTCAAAAATATCCTATGGGATTAGAAAAGAGATTGATAGTATGAAATGTGTTCACAATTTTTTCTAGGTAGCTAAGCTAGTAGAGTTGCAAGTTGAAATTTTGGTGAGTAATTAGGTTTGTCGCTCATTAGTCCTTGTCTGGCAGCCATCCAAATATTGAAATGTTTGCTGCCAAAACTGGTTATTTTTAGGTGGATTAAAAAGGTGTCTGATTTGATTGTTTGCTGATTGGCTAGTTGCATTCTAACTCGTTGTTGGTCAGAAAAGATGAATATTGAAATTCAATTTTTTTTTTTTTTGCCATGATCCACTTTTTGAGCAGATTTGGGTTAGTAGTATAAAATAGCGCCAAAGTTGTCCTTAATATATTCAAAATTATTTGCACCTTAGCTTGGGTATAAAGCTGATAGCAGGAAGTTCTGTTCTCTAGTTGAATATCGGAAGCAAAATTCAAAGGATTGATCTTATATCCGGTGCCCACTGATAACAATAAACAGGATGTGCAAATGCAGAAAAGCATCCTTGGGACACCTCGATGGCAGATGTTGACGAAAAACATCTTGACGAGTGTGTTGACAAAAAAACTTGCTACTTCCATTGTCCTGAATGGGAAGCCAGAAAAACAACAGGTGTTATCACCGGAAGAAGCCAAATCCACAGAAAAAAACGGAAGCGGATCCGCCAAATGTGTTGGCGTAGATCCCCTTTAAGAAGGTAATGATCGCTGTCTAGGGCGGACCAGATTCTTGGTGACTGCAGATCGCAAAACACCAAGACAGGTCTCGTATGCCCATCCGTTGTCCTGAGCACTGCTTTCACTATCCTTTCCACACAATGCCACTCGGAAGTGTACAAATAAAAATATACGTCAGTATATTTATAAATCTGCATCCTATCTTTGTTCTTGAATGCTTCGAAGTCCCCTGCCTCTATAACTCTCAGTCTAGGCATGTAGTTCTCAATTTATTCCGTATTTTGATTTTTTTCCTTATTATCAACTGTCGGAAATATAAATTCATTTTTTTTCTTAAATTATTTCTGTTACTGCTGAAATCAATTATTCTTGGTACCTTAAATACTCTTGATTGAGGCAGTATGAAATAATTCCTGTTTTGGCATGACTTCCAATTTCTCTATCAACTTCATTCTTGTAATTTGGTTACATTGAATTAATTTTCTTGTCCTTGTTTTTTCACAATGTTTCAGATGCTGTATTCCCTGTCCTTCCTCAAGGGCCTGTTGTATTAGGTCATGTCAGCTGAAGACTATTCCAAGAACACGCAAGCACAGGCACCAGATACAATGTGCACGAGAGGGGAAGCATGTCTCCCCAGTAAGCTTCCACATTCCAAAATGCAACAAACACCTGAGGAAATCCAGGAAGAATAACATCGGAAATGCTGTGCTAAGCAAATAGAACAGACAAGAATCTTTTCCTTGATTCAATGAATTGACAATGAATGTAAATAGTTTCATTTTTGATGAATTTGTTTTAAGGACCAACACCAGCATCTTTTTTTGGGGGGTAGAGGTGAGATGGATGAATTAAGAAAATACAATTTCTTCTTCCACACCCAGAGATGCCAAACTAATGAAGAAAGATTTGTATAGTTTTAATTTCAAGTTATTGTTACGGACAGATCTGAGAAACTGAAGTTAATGCAGGTGAAAAATAAGTGTACTATAGATAACCATTTAACATTGCTTAGTTAAATATTGTGTTGCTCTAATGATGACAAGAAGAAACGGACAGTATATTGTAAAAGATAAATTTGTAGGATAATCATATAAACAAACAGCAGCAAATAATGGGACACAGAAGTGGGTCAATCTGTCCGTACAATCTTCAAATATCTGTCACGTGAAAAATTCAAAATAGACGAAGAAGAATTCAAAAGGATGCTCCGACTGAATATAATTTGTCTATTGAGCAGATGTTGGGCATCACCTCTGCATATGATTTCCTAAGACAACAGCCAACACACAACCATACATACTATATACAGCTTCTTAGTTGATGAACTTATTTCCTTGTGTTGCTTCCCAACCATATTGGATTTCAAATCTTGCCGAGGCTGGGTATACAACAACCCTTTAGAGAGACATACTCGCTTCATATTCCAAAATCATACTGTGATTAAAATCAGCTTTTTTTGTTACATGTTAATTCTGGCTCTAATAAACAAGGTTTCAATGAAAATCAAATTAGTACCGCGTCACCACAAACAATCACAGCATCGTGATCACAACACATTTTTCAACCAATCATAATTAAATAAAGGTTTTTTTTTTTTTAAATCAATAGCAAGCCATGAAATAAAGAGAATGAATTAGGCTCTGGTGAGTTCATTTTAGGTTTCACTAGGCTATAAAATCCCAAACAACAAGAGAGCTTTTGTCAGTCAACCAGTAACCTGAAAGAGAGAGAGCAGTTAAGAAGCAAACAGAATTATAACTGCCACAAAGAATACTAACAGAAGAAAGAAAATACATGACAACAAATCTTGGACATGTTTTTTACACCCACATCTAATTAACAATTTGGGGCAGTCACAGCAGCAGTAGCAGCACCAGCAACACCATCTATCAGTCCATCCAATCCTGAGGCATGCAAGGCCAATCAGGAATTTTTTGTGACACTTCCACTCTCACCCTCTTGGATAATGATGACCAAGATGATGATCATCATCATCAGTCTTTTATAGTTCGTTGTTGACCTTCCCAAATATTCAGCGGACATCTCTATCATGGGCATCAATATCTTCTGAACTTCAAGTTTGTCACGCTATCTTATCTTTTGCTGAACACAGTTTTACATATGATCTCTTGAAATCCACGTTGTGAGTCGTGATGTCAAGCATTGTCTTGCAACTTAACCAGCCATTTGAGTTTTCTAATGGATTCTATGATATCCTTGACTCCTGTTTTTTCTCAAATATATGTTTTCTTGTGATCTCTCCATGTGATGTTTGCCTGATTTCTTCTTCTTTTGAGGATTTTTAGAGTACATGAAATCATCTTTTCTAGATGTTCTACTGGCAAGTAAAAAACGTTAATTTCAAGGTATTATTGTTGAGAATAATTAAACTGGAATCAGAAAATTGATGTTGATCAGTTGAGGAGAGTCAGCCTGCTTTGAAAATCAGTATTGAAAATCTTGGCTTTTAATTGAGCTTGAACACTGACATCTGGCACCAGAAAGATGTATACAACTATCTTGGTCTCAAAACAGCCTGAAAAATACTAGAGTATTTATTCTGTAGAAAAAGGTATTTTGATTTATTTATTTTAGCAAATTATAATACATCATTGCTAAGGAGTATTGACCCATTAACTGCAGCAGGTGATGAAGAAAAATAATCATACATTGTCAGGTAAAAGCCCTTGTCTGTTGCAAATAATCCATGAAAAATTATCTATTGCAATTTGTCCATTGAAAGATAAAAGAACTGATTCATTGATAGAATTGAGTTACCATCAATTACAATAAAATAGGAAGTTCAAGTTAGCCATAGAACTGTTATAACTAAAATATCAGTCATCCGCAGTTGATGGGTTAACACCTGCAGTGCTTATGTTTTTTTTTCCACTGATGAGTGTAGAGGAAGTCCAGAGACTATATAGCAATCTTAGGAAGCTGGTATCAGTCACAGCAGTGTACAGAGGACAAAATGAAGACAAGGCATGGTTTTCAAAAAAGGGAGTTGTTGTGTAGTTAACATTCTTTGGTGCTGAACGTGTTAAATTTACTCCAAAGGAAAAGGGCTTGGTTTGGAAGTCAGCCTTCTTTCCTTTACATGAATTTGAGAGCGTTATCAACATACTACTTGGGCTGCGACTCAAGATATGCCAGTCTTTCATCCTCTGTCTGTACAGTGGAACTAAATGTGCAAGTGTTCTGTGGGAGAAATGAGGCATATCTATTCAAATTAATTTCCAGGTCTAATTAGTGTCTTTGAAATGTCACTAGCAGATGGTGTGCACTATGAGCTAATTATCTCTCTTCAAGTGTATGTTGAATTTTCCATAATTTCTAGCTAGAATTACTAACATGGATATGGCGAATAGACATTGCGCACACTGAAACTAATGATCAATTTTAACTGTTTCATATCTAAAAATGCTTTAAAAATATAAAAACCATTGTTTTTTTAAAAAAGTATCTTATAATTCATTTTCATGTACAAGTGGACACTTATGATGAGAATAAATTTTGTGACTGACATTATTACATAAAGCAAATCTAGAAAGAACTTGGAATTAATTATATTCTGGTAGGCAATTTTGAAAAAAGCAAAAACAAAAAATAAAATCAACAATATAATCAACATAAAAAATGAGTCCAATTCTCTAAACAGCTCTTGGGATAATAATGACCTTTTTAACAATCATAGACAATAACTGAACTTGGCAGTTTGAAAGTCCAAACACGTTATCTTGGTAATCAGTTTTTCATTGGACAGCACAAAACTGATATGCAAAACAAGATTTCAATTTTCAATCCCCACCCTATTTTTATCTTCCAATCAATGCTATTTACTCACTGCTGGAAGGAAATTGGTCTGAATAAAAGTTGCGATAGAAAGCAACTAATGATTAAGATGAAGGTAAAAAAGTAGTTTTAAAATCTTTTTGAATAATAATTTATAATATTTCACCTTATAAAAATGAAAAATAAAAGAATGTTTCAGTATACTGGAAACTACCAGAATGTAAACAAACATGGCTGCCAATCAGAATGGAGGATGGGTTGGAGGGTGGTATTTAGACTTCTGTTTTCTGGTTGAGTCTGTATAGCTCAATAGGTAGAGCAGGCAGGCATAAATGAGGCTTCCTTTTGGGTGCGTGGGTTTGAATACCACATATAGATTATTCTTTATTTTCCAATCAGTGCTATTTACACACTGCCAGAAGGAAACCAGTCTGAGTAAAAGTTTTGATAAAAAGCATCTAATGAATTGAGATGAAAAAAAAAGATAGTTTCAAAAATTAAAAAAATAGTAAGATTTCAACTTCTGTAATACTTTAGAGCTATTCATCTGGTGAGTCATGAATTCTTTAAGATAACAACAAGATTTCCAAAAGGAAAGTGATAAAGCAGAATAGAAATAAAATTGAAATATTACATTTTGCAATTTTATGATTAGTTATTATCATTACAAGAGTTGTTTGGTTTAATGATCTCAATTGTTTTCAACATAACTTTGCAGCTGATCCATTCTTCAGGCTTCCTCAGGTATACAAACTCCCCTCCTTCTTGTGCATCTGAAAAACACCACAGAATGGATTGACTGAAAGGTAACAGAAAAAACTAAAAGAATGAGATCAACTGTCCAAACCATTCCCGAAATGGAAATATATTGCACTCTCCAATGAAAAAAACAGAAGTTGTAAGTAAGAGGAAAATGACTTATTTCTTTTTTTCCAAGCTGCAACTCTTGCCATTAGTTACATGACATGGGGTAAAGACTATTTACCAATGTAATGGACTGTTAGTAACTGTCGATCAAAAGTCATCAAAACTGTCGACAAAGGTTTCTCCAGTTGCACTGGTTGGTTAGGCATATACCACTTATACAGACTACACTAATAGATCTACAAAGCTAAAAATTCAAGCTTTTACTCTTAATTATGTCCAGAATAAACGTTTTCTCTGTTTTGTAATATGAGAACAATTGCATTAGCTGTAACTTCATACTCTGTAGACCCACTATAACATAGAAGTTGAGGTCCATAATTTTCTATTTTATTAGTGAGTCCATGTTGTAACAAATTTTCCATTTTCACAAACCTTAATCCAAGTCAAGATCGACCCTTCATACAGAAATGGAGAGAGAATGATGGGGATGAGGGATTAGGTGAGGCTAGTCTGGCAGGAAGAGAGAAATAGATATGAAAAATTTTTAAAATCATGATACTTCACCAGAATGTAAGACTGCGTATAACATTAGAATACTCTCTTGCAGAGATTTATAGATATTCATGTACGTCAAACGTACCATAGGAGTCATGATTTGTCAGACTCACATGCCAACCACAACTCCATTGCAAAGCATCTATATCATCATTTTGATACTTCCATCGAGAGATAGATTATTGATGCAGGGTATAAGATGACTTAGCCCTTTTCGCAGAGAACCTACACGACCTCCAACTAATGATAGATGAACTAAATGAAGAGAGCAAGAAAGTCGGCCTACACATGAACTTTAGCAAGACGAAGATCGTGCAACAACCACATTGGAGATAAAAACACTAAGATCAAAATCGAGGACACAGAACTGGAGAAAGTAGACCACTACATCTACCTAGGACAACGAATCTCCATGAGACCCTCAAAAGAAGAAGAAATCAAGTGAAGAATCACACTAGGATGGCAAGCCTTTGGCAGAGCTAGCTCAACCTTCAAAAAAAAGAAGATCCCATTGATCCTAAAGAGAAGGGTGTATAACCAATGCATCCTCCCAATAGTCACTTATGGAGCTGAAACATGGAACCTAACCAAGAGACAGACACGTAAATTGAGAACCATGCAACGTGCACATGAAAGAATAATGCTGGGCCTCACATGGAGAGACCACAAGACAGCACAGTACATCCGAGAAAAGACAAGCGTCAGGGACATCATAGAATCCATTAAAAATCTTAAATGGCGGTGGGCTGGCCATGTTGCAAGAAAGGCAGATAACCGATGGACATCACAACTCACGACATGGATCCTCCGAGATCACATGCGCAACCGAGGCCGGCAGAATATCAGATGGAGAGACGAGCTAGACAAGTTCAGGAAGTGCTGGCTCCATGACGCCTATGATAGGGAAGTGTGGCAAATCCTGGGAAAGGTCTATGTCCAACGACGGACGTTAAAAGACTGATGATGATGATAATGATAAGATGACTTTGAATTACAAAATGCAAGAGATTGTTGTCTAATATCTTTGTGGATTTGGTTAATTAAGTAAAGATTGATTAATTGCTCGCTATGAAATTTATATTATATGGTTTATTGGCAATTTAATAACTGTTAAACACTGATTTGAATTGTAAGCATAAGTACTTTGTTTTCCTCGTTTATGAGCTTAAAAGCAGTCTTGCCTAATTACATGAATTCATTCCCAGTGCATTTCATTTGAGTTCTATAAAAGCTTTAATTGGAATAGTTTCAATTGCTCACAGAAGATGACAAAACAAAATTCTGAACTGTAATAATTAATTGAACATTTATCTAAAATCCAATTATTACATTTTAGTCTGATTAATTTACAAATGAAAGTAAATCAAATCTAGTCTCACAAGCTTTGGAAGGTATCTTGGAAAGCATGTCTAGAAACACAATTCTGTAAATTGTCAATGTGACAGTAGGCTTGAAGTAATATTAGTTTAACCATGACTGTTTTAAAGTTACTAAGTAAATTTCTCGAATTAGAACAGTAATTTTTGTACTGGAATAGAAGTTTGACAACAAAAGTAAAACTATGTTTCTTTAAGTTATTTAAATTTCTTATATTTCATTGTTTTGTCTATTTTCTGTTTTAATCTTTATTATTGCAATGCTTGGGTTGTTTAACATTCTATGACCATTAAGTAAGCAGTAAGCATCAGAAATAAAGAGATAACCTCTGACCAGAATTAAATTTGTATTCCTCCTTGAGAGCACATCTGACATGAACAATGCCTTACCAATTTGGCTACATCAGCAGACAAAATTCAAATCTAGTTACATAGCTATACCAATAATGTTTTAGTTGAAAATGTGACCCGCAGCTTAACTATCGTACATTGGAGAAATAAAGAATTTAAATGAGTCAAGTTGAATAAATGAACTTCAATGTAAAAATGTCAAATGAATTTGGTTTCTGTTTTTCTCAATGCCCAATAGGAGTGCCTCAACTCTCTGCTCCAGAACCATATTGACCATGAGGCACTTGAGGTGCGGGCCTAAAACTCTAATGGGCCTCAGGATAGACTTAGGGGGCTTTGAGTTGGCCATGGCCAGAAAAATATTTTTGTCTTATATCAATTTAGTTCTTTTTTGTTCTTTTTTGTTCATGCTGATGGTCACTTATTTTTAAGCTGTATCAAAGATGCTTTTTTTTTCTTTTAGACAATGAAAGAGCTTCAAAAACTATCCATTTGCACCATCTTCAGTTATCATAAGATAAAAATAATGATATGATAATTCATATTGTAATCTATATAATAAACAGTGTGACTTCTTTTGTTGTTCCTGTTATGTTAGAGTGAACTGATACTACACTTTTATCCTAGGTAGAGCACACAGATGCTTCAAACGCAGAAGTGTATATAAATAGTCCTCTCATTTTTTATGGGTACTATGCAGGGGATCTATACTGAAATGTTTACCTGTAATGTTTTGACAAGGCAGTGCTGCTTGATTTCAATCAGAAATAATATTGGTATGTCATTAAAATTATCTGCAATGAGAAACAGTCATTTTTTTACTGATTAATTTTTTGTCAAAAATTTTCTGGTTAAAACAAATGAATATGGATGTCGTTTTCTTTGGCATATTAACTTTGTTCTACAACTTTGGGGTATACTTGCAGTCATCAGCATATCTACAGAAATTAGCGTGATTGGCAAACACGAGAATTGGTGCCCCTGTCTGAACATCAGTCACAATGACACTCATCTTTTAGTTAAATTTACCATAATATCAAGAATACAAGTGGAGCTCATTAATCTTTTTATTAACAAATTATGGCACTAAATGAAGATTACAACTACAGCTTTATTGCTTTGCTGATGCAAACTAGTCTATGATGTACTCAAATTCAGTTTTATTTCAGTTTCTTCTCTTTCTGTATTCAGCTGAGCTCCTTGCACTATTTTTACCAAATGATTTTTATGTGGTCTAACAAACTGGCTATTGAAGAGCTTCTCACCCATGATAATCATAGATAGATCCCACATCTGGAAAAATCAATTTTTCATTATCTAAGGATAGCTTGTCTAACTTTAATAGAAACCTCTCGGTGGCACCCCAGACATGCACCATGCTTATCACACCCTAGATACACCCTAGATGCTTGGAGTAAAGAAAACTCCCTAAATGATTTTTCTCAAAAAGAAAGATTATAAATGTCTACATCGTAATTTGTCACTAATTCCATAGGTCTTGAATGCAAGATGAACAAAAGTAACTTTAAAACTCAATCCAGAGGAACCCACTATGCCCCCCACCATAACACCTCCCCTTAGAAGTGAGCATAATAACATCAAGTATAGTAAAAATTTTGAGTAGCACTAAATAAAAAGAAGTAAATATATAACTGGCGTAAAAAGCAGATTGGTGGTGATTATTGTTAGATTAAAAAAAAAATCAGATAAAAATGAAAGTAACTTTAAATCAGGAGTTTCAGAAGTGATCAATATCAACCGATAGAGGCTGAAGGGGCTTGACAAATGTCTGGGGATCAAAAGAGGGTCAGTAAATGCTGAATGGGTCTATTAAACTTTTGCGACCGTAAGCTGACATTCTTATGGAAAAAAATACATATATATAGAATATGACTTGCTGATACTTACATTTCTTATGTATAATTTGCTTCTGTCATTTATTTATTTTATATTCTGTTTTCTAAAACGTATTTGTTGATATGACAACCCTGTGAAGAGACAACAAGATGTTGTAGCCTCAGTATCTAAGACTGCATTGCTGAGCTGGGTTCGGTATGCAGTTTCCCCTCGTTAATGCAAGCAGAAACTGCATCTATTCAAGTGTTATTTATTTATTTACTTATTTTTTGTCCATGCTTGGGGATCGATGAAGAATTTTTGGATTCCGTGAAGGGGTGAATGGGGTAAAAAGTTTAGGAAACCTTGCTGAGAATATATGTACGTACATTCTTTTTGTATATTTTTATCCGACTTGACAGCTGGTATCACAGATAATTGTTTTGAAATCTTGTCTGATTCTTATAAAGTGTTAAAACTGTCTCACTCCAGCTTTCTTTCACAGTGATGCCCTGTACCTGAACGTTTCAGTCCGAGTTTTCAAAATCTAATTGTAGTGAGATATAAATCTTCGCAATGGAGACATCTTTGAGAATTTCAATAGAATGCTCAGACTTTATGTGATTAGAGTGGTACACCCTATGGCAGATGCCTAATCAGACTCACTCACAGATGATCAGCAGTGCAAAAGAAGAAGCTTAATTGGATCAATGGGGGAGGGAAAACGGAGTGTGGGTGGTTGGCAGACAGTCAAAGAAATGATTCTGTCTTAGGAATTGCTTTGTTAGAGTTGTTTACATCTAGTAACATCCATAATATGAATGAACTTTGAAAACATTGTTGTCGTCTGCAAAATTATAAACTTGTGAACATTTTAATTGTGTATTTTTCATCAAAGACTGACCTGAAAATAAGGAACAATGGTTTGAGATTAGATTTTCTTTAATATACTACAGGGAGCCTGTGTGCATGTATTAAAAAAAATAAATTTCCATGTCCAAGTATAAAGAAAATCTTGAATTGTTTGAATTCCTAAGATGAAGCATTGACATCGTGAAATTTTTTATTTGTTTCTCTCTATGATTCAGGTAAAGTGCTGTCCAAATCTGACAGACTCTGAAAGATGGGTAATATGAGTTTGAATTTTGTTGGAACAATTCTTTATTTCTGCTACCTAATCACCATTCAATGTAAAAACAACCACAGCATTGTTATAAAGAATGTCAAAAAGTAAGATGAAAGAGAATATAAACAAAATTAATGATAGTGTGAAGGAAGATTGAAAAATAAGGCTTATGGCACTTCTTTAGCTCTATTTCACTTTCCAAACTGCTTAAAAATAAGTTTAAAACATTAAAAACAAGCTATAGCTGATGATGCATTTCTCATTTGCAATCAAGTTCTAGCTTTTTAGCATTAAAATCGACAAAGAGTAAAGTGAAAGAAGTCAATTCAAGAGATTTACTAAGGAACCAATTGATAAGAAAAGACATCTTATTTATCAGATAATACATTTTTGTTTGGAGGGTTAATTCATGATTTTAATTCAAGTGAATTACATCAAAAGAGCTGTAGCTGAACCACTGGTAATCGTATATACCATTGCTGAGGTTGCATCATCAAGATAATCGCATCAGGTTGGTCTGATAACATGGAGTGATCTAAACTGCATAAACCGAAGATCAGATGGCTGGAGTAGTCAGAATAAACTTGAGTCAGAATTAAGAAAAGAAATTGATTCATCAAAATCATTTGAAAATAAAGAATCATTTGAGATTCCTTGAAATTAATCTCAAACAGCAGATAACCAAAAGTAAAATTTTGTCCTGAATTTCTTCAAGATTACCAATTGCAATTTATACCTGAGAAAGAATAATGAGTGCATTGGTCAAAATGAGGTAAAAACAAGAGATGATTCAAGTCCAAATGATTAAATGATGGCAATATTCCTTGTTAACTCTTCAGACTATTCATGGTTAGTTTGAGTACCTCAAAAACTTATAATATATTAGTTGCAAGAAGAGAAGTTGTATAAGATTTTAAGAAATATTACTACTTCTAATTTCTACTCAAAGCTCTATTCAATATTCGAATAAGATTAAGGATACTGCTCTTAAAGAATTGACTCAGCTCACGTAGAACTTGCATGTTTACTTTGGGCAAAATGCCAGGCAAACAATGTGGTCTGGCGAGGTGAGTTTACTGATTCATAGTCAGTAAAAGGACAATTTGTCCAAATTTCTGCATTAGATTTCCAGGAGTGGCGTCACTCTGTCAGGTTGCTATAATGAACTAAAATTTTCTCAGAGAGGCTCCGTAATTTGTGAAGTGGGTTTGCCAGCCTTTCAGAGCTCTAGAAAGTTGTCCACAACTGGTGCAGTGGAGAAAAACGGATTATCTTTGACAATGACGAGGAATTACAACCTGGTCAATCTATGCCTGTCTCTTAGCACCACCAAAGATTAGATATACCAGCCACGACACATGCTTTATACAATGGACATGGGACTTTGCATAAGAGTAAGAATCTTAGCGCTTCTTGCTCTAGTTAGGTTTGAACATTGGGAGATAGATTACTACTCCCATTGATTCCAACTATCAAGCAGTATTCCTCAATATAACTTATAGAAAGTTATATTGATAAATATGGTTATTTCTGAAGCAAAAGTTACTCAAAATCTCCTGCATTCCCAAATCCATCAATGGAAGTATTTATAATGGATTTGTATATCTTTGAACAATATTACTTACACTAAACTATTATGCAGAGTTTAATTCAGTGCTTGATAGAAAATTAAGGGAGCACTTTTTTTTATTTTGGCAAATCCCACTCTGCATGATTAATTCGTCCCAATGTTTACCCTCGTAAGATGAATTTACATTAAGTGATTAACAGAATCAATGGGAATAATTACAATAAACTTTTCTCCTTTTAGATCATTCATAGAGAGTTAAAAAAAATTACTTTTAGCTGTGTCTAATGCCAAATCTGTTATGGTTTATAAAAATATTTATGATATTTTTCATTTATTTCATCATTACCTCATAATTTTTAGAAGAGGATTTGTTCACAGTTGACTGCACAGATTTTGATTTTTCTTTCAATGTACAAATTTCTGCTGATTTCAATGCTTCTTCCCATGTTAGGATCGACATTTAGAAAAGGAAGATTCTTTACAACTTTAACATGTTTAAATCCTTCAAGTTCTTCTATACTAATTTCTTGAGCTATATTTTCAGCTCTTTCAACCCATTTGTCTTCAGATTCTTCAAATGCACATTGCTCCTTGAGTTGAATGAGATCATTTTTGTTCAATTTTTCCTCATCCAAATCAAGCAATTCTTGCAATTTTTTTGTATTCATGACAAAATCTATGTTACTTCCAATCGTGGTTGCGTTTTGAAGTATTTTACCTATGGACTGGAAGGAAGAAAATTATTTGCGTAATGGGCCAGAAGATACTTCAAAACCAAAAGTTTCCTGAAAAATCTCGTAGTATCTGAATGATTGCGCACATAAAACAGGAAATGGTTTCAGCTTTCTAAATTGAGGTAACAGAATTTCATGTTGAATGAAGTAATATATAGTGTGGTTTGACAGCATTCAAAATTCCGGCTGTTACCTTAGCTTGAACACCTATCCAGTTCTAGTGTAAGTGTGAAACTCGACTATCTCAGACCTAAAACATGCTTGGACTAGAATCCCAAACTATGTTTGCAACAATATTTTGGCCACTTCTTTGGTGCCATCCAATATAAACATGGTTTTTAGGAACTAAGTATATGGTAAAGCTTGGTGTACTAAGTATCATCATCACAAGTCTTTTAACGCCCGTCATTGGACATAGACTTTCTCCAGGATTCACCACAATTCTCAATCATGGGTGTCGCAGAGCCGGTATTTCCTGAATCTGTCCAGTTCATCTATCCATCTTGTGTTCTGCTGGCCTTGGTTTCTTATGTGATCTCTGGGGATCCATGTTGTGAGTCGTGATGTCAATCGGTCGTCTTTCATTCTTGCAACATGGCCTGCTCATTGCCATTTTAGTTTTTTAATAGTTTCCATGATGTCACGGACGTTTTCTCCCTTATATACTGTGCTGTCTTGTGATCTCTCTATGTAAGATTGAACATGATTCTCTCATGCACACGTTGCATACTTCTCAGTTTGCAGGCCTGTCTCTTGGTTAGGTTCCATGTTTCAGCTCCATAAGTGACTATCGGCAGAATGCATTGGTTGCATACTCTTCTTTTTAGGATTATTGGGATCATCTGGTTCTTGAAAGTTGAGCTTGCTCTGCTGCTGATGGCTTGCCATCCCAAAGTGATTCTTCACTTGATTTCCTCCTCTTTTGAGGGTCTCATGGAGATTCATTGTCCTAGGTAGATGTAGTGGTCTACCTTGCCGAGTTTTGCATCTTCTATCTTGACAGTTATGTTTTTATTCTCAACATGATTATTGCACATGATTTTAATTTTACTGAAGTTCATGTGTAGGCCAACTTTTTTACTTTCTTCGTTTAGATCATCTAACATTAGTTGGAGGTTGTGTAGGTTCTCTGTGAAAAGGACGATGTTGTCTGCAAATCTAAGGTTGCTCAAGTATTCGCCTTCTATTCCTCTATTTTCCCAGCCCATGTTTCAGAAGATCATCTCAAGGCCGGCCATAAAGGGTTTGGATGAGCTGGTATCACCTTGTCTTACTCCTTTTT
The DNA here is from genome assembly GCA_963457665.1 of Thysanoteuthis rhombus. Taxonomy (NCBI): domain Eukaryota; kingdom Metazoa; phylum Mollusca; class Cephalopoda; order Oegopsida; family Thysanoteuthidae; genus Thysanoteuthis; species Thysanoteuthis major. The sequence goes on along the minus strand of OY735212.1, from coordinate 45,218,370 downwards.
GAAGCTGCAAAAGTTCAGAGTCCTTATGTAGCCTAATGAATGAGTTGCTGTGGTTGTATATGTGTCGCAGTACTTTAACGTATGCAGGATCTACACCTTGTAGGGTGATGGCCTTCATGACCATGGGAATTTCTACAGAGTTGAATGCCTTCTTGAAGTCTATAAATGCTACAGCGAGTGGCATTTTGTATTCTGCTGTCTTCTCTTTCAGCTGATTTATTGAATGAAGATGGTCCATGGTTGAGTAATTTCTTCTAAATCCAGCCGGTTCTCATAGTTGTTTCTTGTCTAGTGTTTTAGCAATCCGGTTGGTGATGATTTTTGTGAAAAGTATATGCACACACATGCAAGGAATACTAAAACATTTCAGTGAAAATGTTGGGTTTAAAACTACAAAGATGAGAAAAGTAGTCAAAATAATTCTTGGAATAATAGCAATGCTTCATCTCAGAATTTAAAGAATGAATAAAAGGAAATTTTAGAACTGTTTTAACAAGAGCAAAATGAAATAATCTTGTTTAGATATTTGAATCTATGTAAGCAATTTGGATTAATGATACACTCCTCCTCATGTTGATATACGTACATATTCAATATTGAATAGCAAAAGTGGTTGTTTACTGATTTTAAAAGCATCTCAAACAAAATATTAATCATGGAGAAATGAGTGTTCCATGCAACAAGTGGTATTTTCTTTCCTCATACTTTGAGAGTTCTGAAGAAGGAATAATAGAAATATATTAGTAAGAAGGAGCTTTCAGCACATTATTCTTTCATAAATATCTACTTTTTGTTTATGTTTTGGATTTTTAAGAATTATCAACTCCTCACATGATATGCAATTTTTGACCCATTATCTCAATATGTAAATGAAAATGTATGTAAATGTAAAAAAAAGATCTTTTATTTATTCATTCAATATGACCCAACATTTATCATTTATACATACATCATGTATTGAAAAAATCCCTTGGCAGGAATGAGGGGGTAGTACGTGAGGGAACAGCGTATATCTACTTCTCAATTCCCAGGTTTTTTGTATGTTCAGTATCTATTAATGGAGACATTACCGTATGCCTGGGACACCAAACCAACCCTTACTATATACCTAGTTCCCAAAACCTATTTCCATCATTGTAAAGATCAATGAGAGTTGAAAACATGATGGATATCTGTACCTCACTTGAATGTATCACTGTAGTTCGCTCATGAACAAGAACTAGAAAATTATATAAAATCAAATAGATCTTTTATATAAAATTAGCCAAAATTAGATGGATCTTTTTTTCTAAAATTACCTAAAAAATATCAGCGCAAGATTTGGGCATTGATCTTATCAAAATGACCATAGAGACCCCCAAAAAACCTTTTTGAAAAAACAAAAGAAAACAGTTTTTAGATGGTGTTATAATCGTGTATTCCAGTAAATTTTCAATTTCCTAGGTTGTAGGCCCAAATCATGACCAGGAAGGCCTGGAGACACACAGAGACATGGGCGCTTAAAGACAGAAGAATCTATTCATCCAATGTGAAAAGGAAAAAGCAGATTTATACAAATGTCATTCACCACTAATGTCATCCTCTTTTTGAGCTTCAACTGTCTTTCGTGACATGAACTAGAAATATGAAGCTTTTAGCAGAGGAAGGATGCATTAAAAACTATCACCAAAACTGTCAACATAGGTTTCCTCAGTTTTTAACAGGTCTGGTTGGCTGACTGTGTATGTATCATATGTATAGGCAGCACCTATAGAGCAACAGGGCTGGAAATCTAAACGTTTACTCCTTATTCTGTCTAGATAAGATGTATTTTTTGTTTTGAACCCCCCCCCCCCAATAGGTTTTTAGTAGGAGCTTCAATTTACAATCTTTTTGCTAAATTGTTCCTTAGTTTCTATCTGGCAGCATTCATGCTTATTTTTATGAAAATTCAGACTATTTCAGTCATCATCATCATCATCATCATCATCACCACCACCACCACCACAACCACCACCACCACAACCACCACCACCACCATCATCATCATCATCATCAACCTTGGGCACAGACCTTCCCAAGATTCACCAGACCTCTCAATCCTGGGGACCGTGGAGCCAGTACTTTCTGAATTTATCTAGCTCATCACACCATCTTACTTTTGGTTGGTCACAATTTTGCATATGATTGCGGAATCCACGTTGTGAGCTGCAATGTCCAGCGGTTGTCTGACATTGTCCAGTCCATTGCCATTTTGAGTTTTCTAACAGTTTTTATGATATCTCGGACTCTTCTCAAATATACTGTACCGTCTTATAATCTCTCCATGTGAGATTGAGCATGATTCTTTCATGCGCACATTGCATGGTCTACAGTTTGAGGGTCAATCTTTTGGTTAGATTCCATGTTTGAGCCTCATAGGTGATCATTGGAAAGATGTATTGGTTGTACACCCTTCTTTTCAGGATTAATGGGATTTTCTTGTTCTCGAAAGTTGAGCTTGCTCTATCCCAGAGAAGTAACTAATTAATTGATCACCTCTTTTTTTAATTTTTCAATTCATCACCCCAACACGGCATACTGCCAAAAAAGTGGGTCACTTGATGTTTTTTCTATTGAATGACTAACCAAACCTGTTTCTTGTTTTGTTTCATTCAACAAATTTTTAAAATAGAATATTGGTCATAATTTGATGAAAATAATATTCAATATTAATATTGCCTGTATATTATATTTGCCTGAATAAAACAAGGTGATACCAGCTTGCCAAAACTCTTTATAGCTTGCCTCAAGATGATCTTTGGAAACATAGACTGGAAAATAAAAGAATCAGAAGAGACGGAGAATACCTAAGTAACCTCAGATTTGCTGACAACATCATTGTTCTGGCTGAGAACTTTCATGATCTCCAGATCAGACAAACAAAATGGAGAAAACAAAAAAGTAAGTGTCCACATACATTTCAGTGAAACAAATATCATGTACCACAAACATGTTGAAGATGAAGACACAACGATCAAAATTGAAAATGCAAAACTGAGGAAGGTAGACCACCGTGTTTACATTGAACAACGAATCTCCATGAAATCCACAAAAGAAGAAGAAATCAATCAAAGAATCACTCTTGGTTGGTAAGCTTTTGGCAGAGCAATCTCAACCTTCAAGATCAAGAAAATCCCAAAAGAAGTGTTTACAGCTAATGCACCCTCCTGATAGTCACCTATGGAGCTGAAACATGGAACCTGACCAAAAGATTGGCTCTCAAACTGAGAACCATGCTGTGTACGCAGGAAAGAATCATGTTTAACATCACATGGAGAGACCACATGATAGCACAGTATATCAGAGTGAACACAAAAGTCACGGATATCAAAGAAACCATAACAAAAATCAAATGGCGATTGGCTGATCATGTTGCAAGAATGTTAGACTACTGCTGGACATCACTACTCACAACAGAGATCATACGCAAAACTGAGTCCAGCAGAAAATAAAGTGATATGACAAAATGGACAAATTCATAAAATACTTGCTGAGGGAGGGTAGTATGTATCTGGCAACATTCACCCTCGCTTTTTGAAAATTTGGACTCTTTTTGATCACTGCCTACCAAAATGTGAAAGAATAAACTTATTCAATGATCGCCGCTTTTTCTAATTTTTCAATTGATCATCCTCAACACAGCATGCTGCCAAGAAACAATTTTTGTATCACAATTTCTGTTATTTTTTCAGGGATTAATTTGCTGTAAAGGGGCATAATCAATTATGACTTCAAAGGTATATAAATCATGATACAGTTATTTGCTTTGCTTTAAGAGTGACATTGGGTTTTATTGATGTTTTATATAAAGAACAAAACTACTTCCAAAGAACAAAAAATGAGGCCAAAAGGCAGCATTTCCATTTTCAAGTTGAACATTTGAGAGAGAAAAAAATATTTAGATGTATAATTTTTTTGATGGCTCTTATTAATCAATAACAAATATCTAAGCATAGTTGCTGTACATTAGCTACGGCCCTTTCATGTCAGAACTTGAGTAAAATTTGAAATGTACAATGTTTTTTCATCAAATTTCTGTCCAGGGTCTAACAAACAATACAAGCTATCGACATATTGATACTACCGCTTTGTATCTTTCAATGCACGCATTCCTCAACTATTGTACTGGCTGCCATCCTGGATATCTCTACCCAAGTTGAATTTCTGAATCTTGAAAGTCCGAATCTTGAATGATTGAATTATAAATTGGTTGCAGGGTTTCATTCCCTGAGAGCTAAAAATGTGTCAATGTCCGAATCTTGAGGCATTGAATTATATTTCAATTTGGAAGTTCCATTCCCTTGTGAGTTACTAGATTCCTCCAGGGGATTGTGACAATCGAAATATAAAAGATACACTTGTATCAATTCATATATCCCCCTGCAGAGTGATTGGAATCATTTCTAATGAGAAAATACATCGATGAACCTTGCTCATGACACCGAATGGGGAAAATTAAGGTCAATTAAGTTTAATTATCAAACGTGTTTATTGATACAATTATACAGTGTTACATGCAAGAGTTTGCTGAACACAACATGTCTTCTTTTCCTGATATAGGAGTCTGTAGAATTCTGAATCTTTATATCCACCTTCAATACTATTGTACTTGTTTATGGGGCCTAAGCTCCTTTACATTCAAATCAGCATTATCATTATCATATCCATGACATTGTACCCTTGAAAGTTTGGTGGAAAAGGGAGAAATGAAAGTATAGATTTCTTTGTTCTAATGCAGTTCAGTTAAAAATGTAAAAATGTCTGAATTTTCATGGTACGGAAATTTATAGGGTCCAAAAGTCTAAAGTGTACCAAAATTGAACAGAAAATTGAAACAAAATTGAATCTAAGAGCGCTGCCTGTACATGATTTGCTTTAACTTTGACCTCCCAACTAGAACTTTTTAATAGGTGCCTTACCTTAAATTTTGATACTTTTTCAATCAAATAAAGCTGTATAAATGATTAACAAGTGCATTCTAAGATCTTTCGAATTTCTTTTCTTTATTTACAAGACTCAGTAGCAAGAAGACACCATAGTTAATGATGATGTAATGAAGTTTCTTTCATTGAACCTATTTTTTACTTCAAAGTCTTCCTTTAATCTTCTGCATTGCATATTATGTTTCCAGAATAGTTATTGTGACTGTGTAAGAATTAAGTATTAATTATATAAGACACGAATTTAGTTTTGTACACTTATAGAAAAATATGGTGAATGACATCCCTTTCATTCCTAACGAACAATTTTTTTCTTAAGCATATGCTCATAAACAATTACAAAACAATAGTTAAATACTAACACAAGCCATGGTATGATCTTTGTACAAGTAATAAATATCTACATGTATACAATGCACACATGAAAGATTATACTGCTATGCACATAAGCTTTTACTCTAACTTATATAGTGTAATAGCTTTATAAAAATGCCCTTCGATTTTAGCTTGTAATTAAATGCAAGCATACTCTTATACTCATACAATGAGAGATTATTATGAGACTAGGAAGAGGTTTGCAATTGATCGCCCTTTCTTTAAAACTTGCTTTCAGTCTTATTGGCTTTTCTTTGATCCAAAAATAGAACCAAATGAAATTCTTCATATTCTTTGAAGATCTAACTGAAGGAATTGATTTTTCTGTTTGAACTAATCTCTCTTTCCCTTTTATTCTTTCATTACATTGCAAGTGGCCATTTTCCCCTTGTTATTGCCTAATACAGCATCATTTTTCTTGCTACAGGGGCATAAAACTCACAGACTGAGCAGAATTCAAAGCGGAAAAATACAGTTGCATAATTTCAGCAAGGTTAAAGTACAATCTTTATGATTGATCTATCAAAGCAATTCATTACGTTTTAGCTTTGTATACCATAAAAATAAAATGGATTTTATCCTGTTTATTTAATGTCTATGTGTAATAACTACTTTTTTTTTTTATCATCTTCTAACATGCTGTCAAAAAACAAAGCAAAAAATAAAGTACAAGATGCTTACAAAGTGGAAATATTTAATGCAATATGGCCGACTGACTTCTAAGAAGCTAACAGTGAAAATAGAAGTAATAGATTGACTTGGATTTTTTATTTAATCATACACGCACACATCCAAAATTATAACTAAGAACATTCTAAAGAGGACGGGAATCAAGTTTTTGGAAAAGGTTTTTATAAAGAAAAGTAAAAATATGAGATTTATTTACCTAAGGCCGAAAGGATAGAAATAATTCTCTGTTTTAAGATTTAATGTAAAAGTGTTGATAGATTTATTATTGCCAATAAAATCATCATGTCTAGCATAACAAAATTATGCCTTTTTGCAAAAATCAGAAAGCTTAGTTTCTTTAATTTGTTTTGTCTACGTTAAACAGTCAAAACTGTATCTACTAGAGTAAATGGAAAAAAATTCAGTTTCTTTACCATGGCATCCATTTTAACTTTTTTGTTAGTGTTCCTATATTGGAGCCTTATTTTCATCTGCAAATAGCTTTTAATGGTTTATATATATTATATAATATGGTCAGCGTATATCTGATTAACACATTTTTGCTCTTCTCTATGGATAAGAAACAGAATATAATAAAAATTTCAGGTATTTTCATGCAAAATGACTGGATTTGAGAAATTACGATCAAAGTTTTGAGATCAAGTTGCTTGTTGCATTGTATTACTTCACTGCAAATTTTCTGTTCTGTCGTGACCTTTATTGTAAGTGTTGGGCTAACAATTCCACCCTGTAAAAACTACTTGCCTCTGAAACTGCAGCAGGGTTGTTGTAGTCCGATGCTCTGCAATGAGTCTATAGGAATAAACAAAACAAACGTGACCTTTATGATTCAATCCTGCTTTTGGTCTACAAACACTGAGAGCACAGATTTTTCTGTTCTAATGCCACGATATACAATATAGAAAATAATAATTCCAGAGTGAACTCTCATGTGATGATGAATTAAAAAAAATATTGATTTACTTTAAAATCCTGTAGTTAGAGAAACATTGCAGGAAAGATTCAAGTGGTTGATATGACATATCCTATAATCCAAAAAATCTGATATAGCATCTGAAACATTGATAAAAACCTCCATATTAAGCAACAACAGTGTTGCATTCAATTTTCAGATTGACAAGGCAATTTTGCCGAAGTATTGGAAATTATCATAATCTAATTGATTTAAGGTGAAAAAATATATTTCATTGTTTTTGCTTGAATGATTTTAATTTAGATTTTTGTTCTTCTGGAAAATAAGATTATATTAGGATACAAGCAACTTTTCTAGACCTGACGTCTCTTGAATCTATATTGCATTAAATATTAAATTGTCATTTTGAAAGAGAATCAATCAATTCCTTGTCTGTACCGAATAGTCAAAACTGTATCAATTTTGATAAATGAAAAAAAAACTTTATTTCCACACAATGACATCCACTTCTAATCTTGTTTGTGTTTCTCCATTGGAGCCTCATTTTCTTTTGCAAAACTCTTTTAATGGTTTATATACATTGTTTAATATTGTCAGTGTTGATCTAACTAAGACATTCAATTCCAAAGGAACTCTTTATTAATCATTACCAACGTGTTTTTTTTAATATCTATTCCTTTATTTATTCATATTTTGTTATGTTGAATGAAATTGATGTATGAAATTAAATGGAACTGCCATGGTTTGAACGTTCAACATAGACCATAGCTTTTTGATGATTTACCAATAAGTCAAAGGCTCACTGATGATTCAGTGTACATATCTCAATCACTAGATGTCTCTGTCAGATTATATACAATCTATCAGTACTCAACCTTTAGCACACCTAATGCAGGGGGGACTATTTTGGAGGGAAGGTAAAACTATTTATGTTATCACTTTATTCAGTAAACAATTAAAGTAGAAAGGTAATCTTTCGTATTTGCTATCAGAAATTGTAGATCACTTTGACTTGGAGAAACAAATTACAGATAGATTGAAAGCATACAATGGTCTACAACATAGAACCGTCATCATTTTTGAAAGCATGTGTGCAATAGTTAATAAATATTTTTGCAATCTTATCTATCAAGTATTAAAATAAGTTGTCGCTGAAGGTGGTAACACATACTACTCGGGTCCTGGTTTTTAATGCTTTGGTATTTTTTCTCCCTGCTGATTTTATATCGGGCTTGTGTACGAACATTAATGAGATTTCTTTATCTGTGATATCTCAGTGGTTCTTCCTCAACTCAGTGACATTATTTGCAAGTACAGGAAATCTCTCTTAGGTTATTTATACCATCTTTCCTTTTCAATTTCTTTAACAAAAAAATGTTACTGTATTCCTGGAGATCGTCAAGCAAATGTGATCAAGTAATCACTATTTGGCATGTGAAGTGACTGTTTTGCTTGAATAAATGATACACATGTTGATTGAATATGGAATGGAAGAGGCTTTTTTATTATTCCCCAAGCATAGTATAATAGTCAGAATAATTTGCTATGATAGTATGATAATATTTCAAACCTCTATCACTAAACGTACCAGACATTTTTTAGTGAATTGATTATGAAACAATTTGACCAAGCAATGACTGTTTGGCATATGGAGAGACTACTTTGCCTTAATAAATGGTTCATAAGTTAATTGAGAGAAAAAAAAAAAAAATATTGTTGCATAATTTCAGCCAACTCAAAGTCCAGTCTTTGAGATTTATTACGTTTTAGCTTTGTATACCATAAAAATGAAATGGATTTTATTTTCAATTAGTCCCTACCAAAAGCTGACATCCCTAATTTTCAAGTACAGAGGCCTGAAAAGAAACAAAAATTGTATTTTCTTCTTTTCACAGACTTGAAACTTATTTTGCGGTGTTAGTTTGAGTTCATATTCAGTGTTGTAGTGCTGCGGTAATATATGGGAATGACATTCTTTTACTCTTTTGTGGCGTATGAGAATGGTGTTTTCTCACTTTTTAAAAAAAAATGACAGGCTCAGCAGAATTTAAAACAATAAAAGATTACTTACAAACATTTGTTTCTATTTGTTACTTCGGCTGACATGTCTATGTTCTTTTAACCCATCAAACAATATGGCACCCGTTCATTCAGAACATAGACAATGGCTGCCATACTGGAAGTCAATAAGCACTCTCTAAAGGGCATAATACAATACTAAAAATTGGTATACTTACTCACTACCTATAAACCACGAAGATTCTCATCCTGTTCATCTGTTAGTTCATTCAAAGTAGTTTAAATAGAGCATTGTCGCTATATTTATTGAATCAAGGTGCTCCTAAAATGTGCACCCCATAACCACTCAGCTGTAGAGTCTTGCTTTACTCACTGGATCGCTGCACTCACCAGAGCAGGCAGCCCTATAGTCCCTCACTTTTTTAGCACCATACAACTTGTCATATTTTAACAGCAATTTGATTTTGAGGAATCAAAACATTTCAACCTTTCTCCCAAACAATCAGTATTGTACATCTTTTTATTTGGGTTTCAGATCAATCAAGCTGTCAGTATTTTGCAGCTTTGCCAGAAAAAGAGGGTAATGCTGTCAAAAGTTTTAAAGATGACAAAAATCAATAATATTGTAGATAGTATTTTCTTTTTTTTTTGTTTGTCTCCATCAGACCAAAATTTTGGGGAATCGATTAGTCGTTTATTTTGTTAGTCTCCTCCCAGGTTTGAAGATTAGGGTTTTTTGTTTTTATGGTGAGGTCTGATGAAAAAGATCCAGTGTTTTGGGTCTTTTTGAGAGAAGAAGAAAATCTAACAATCTTTTTTTTTTTCTCAGGCTTCAGTACTTTAAAATTATGGATATCAGCTTTGAATGGGACATACAAAAAAGTCTCCCCGCAAAAGACTCATCTCTTTATTATCAACAAATTGCAGAAAAATTCTTTACTGTTATCTTTTGAAAAAATTATTTATGTATCTATGTATGTATTTGTATATGTTAATTTCAAGCAATTCTGACAATTGGTCTTTAGTCTCTTGTAGTTATGCTTTACAGTCAAGCTTAGAATAATAAAAATAACTCATGATACTATTTCAGACTGTTATCGTTAAATCTACCAGGTATTTCAGAGTAAATTGATTATGAAACAAATTCTATTCTAAAGTTTTGTTGGAAAAACTATAGAATGATCTGAACAAGTTTCTTTTACTTTATAAGATTATAATGTAGATATAATCTAATGATTATATGAAAAGTTTCTAGATCTCCATTATTTTCAGAAACTTGAAATACTTATACATTTGCACCTTTTTAATCAAATTTCAGTGACGTTCTAATGACCTCTTTATTTTTTCTTTTAAGCCTCTTTCTTCAGTTCTAAATAAGTAAATATTTCACTTAAATTCAATCCTGCTGACTGTCCAGTTCTGCGTAGGGCAGGGTAAAATGCCAGCCTCTAGGTCTGAAGTAAAGGTTTCGATCCTACCTCGTGGTACTGGATGGGGTATTGGATTGTTTATAGCCACACTAAAGAGTTGTAATACAATGAAACAGCTGTTTGTGGATGACTCAATTACTAATTATTATATATATATATATATATATATATATATATATATATGTGTGTGTGTGTGATGATCCCAACAAGAGACAATTTATACATTGTACCATAATAATGAAGTATTTTGTGAAATAGAGAAAAAGACACTGATTAAAATTACATAAATTGCATTGACAAATATAGGGAAATAAATGACTGAAATGACACAAAAAATCTTTTGAAAAATTTTGTTTTGTTTTGTATTTAAAGCTGTAAAGCTTCCTAGACTATATATATACATTATCATATACATTGTCATTCTAGGTTGATTCTCTGCTTGATTTTTTTCTTCTTTTCTGGATCAAAGAAGTGTACGAGTAAATTCAAGACAAAACGGGAGTATATCAATGAGAGAATTCATTATTTTTCATTCTTTTATTCTATTATTCATTGTTCTGTTTATTAGTGGACTATATTTTTGATAGTCCCTGTCTTCTTCAGCATATGACATAGCGTGGGAGAAAAGTTCCTGATGATATTAATTCTTATAGTGGCCCTCTGATGTGTGGGTCTTATTAGAACCATTATTCATTTCTTTCCCCTGGCTGATTGGAATTAGCTGGCGACACTCACTGATGAGAGTTCTTTGATACAGCATTTCCATGGTAATGTTGGTCTTACCAACGTAATCTTAAGAAGTGTGTGTGTGTGTTTGTGCATGAGTGCGTGGTGGATACATAGATCTATGTATGAATGTGTGCGATGAAGTCATTGTGTGTTTATATTTTCCATTGTATCAAAGTCTTTTTGATTTCTCAATCAATGGTATAACAAAAACAGAAATCACAGTAAATAGCAAAGTTTGTACATTTTAAATGACATTCTTGTCAAGGGTCAAGGTAGAGGACAATGTTTCAATGTCTTTCTGATTTTTCAAGGTGTGGATGGATTATGTATCATTTATTCTTATTATCTTTAGTCTTAATATTGGATTAGAGCCAACTTGAGTCCGTATACTGAAATTTAATTGCCAATAGGTGTCTATTCGGTTGGTATGATAAAACTATTTTCAGTTTTTAATAGATTGGTAGAGGGTCAGGGAATAATTTACTTGTGATTTTTTATTCTTATAAATGGAAATTTTAGAATGCTTGTGTTTAATTTAAGTTAAATAACATTGTACTGGAGTATATTTATAAAAAAACAGTTGGTATGTGTGTAAACTGGAAGTTATATGAGGGGTTGCTTGGGTAAGTCAGTGTCTTATTTTTCTAATTGTAATATCGAGTTAGATATTATTTGGATGGTTGAATTTACTGTTGGGCCTCATAGGTGATAGGCTCACTAGGCATTTCATCCACCAGTCTTTATGAACTCCTAATATTGCAGTGTTTTTTGGGTAATGTATTTCTCCAGTATTTCTATAATTGATTGAGCATCTCTATTGAAATTATGGCCTGCTCAGTGAAAGTCTTGGTCAACCATGAATGGCTTGTTGTAGTTTAATGTTTGTGTTTTATGTCTGTAACTGTTAAGTCTAATATAAAATAGTGATTCGACCTTCCTTACACATTGTATATTGTGGGGGGTGCATTTGAGGAGGTAAATGACATTTCTACTTTTGCAGTTCGAATAATGGTAAATCTTAAATCTCCTTAGTCATAGTACTAGAAAATGTATCATGTATATATATATATATGCATATATATATCCATATATGTAAATATATATATATATATATATATATATATATATATATATATATATACATATATGTATATATATATATATATATGTGTATATATATATATGTATATATATGTGTATATATATATATATATACATATATGTATATATATGTGTATATATATATATATATACATATATGTATATATATATATATATATATATATATGTATGTATATATATGTATATACATATGTATATACATATGTATATATATATATATATATATATATATATATATATATATATATATATATATATATATATATATATAAAATTGTGTGTAATATGCTGGTTCAACCTCATATTCACAATAACAGTCGATTAATGTTTGTTGGATGATTGCAATTATGATACTTATTCCATAGGAATTTCCTCCATTCATCAACATCATCATCATTATGCCTTTTAGCATTTATTGTTGGACATGAACCTTCCTCAAGATTTATCAGACCTCTCTATCATGGGCATTTTGGAGCCAATACTTTCTGAACTTGTTTAATTTGTCACGCTATCTAACATTTTGCCGGCCACAGTTTTGCATATTATCTCTGGGGATACATGTTAGTCGTGGTGTTCAGCAGTTGTCTGACATTCTTGCAACATGACCAGCCCATCACCATCTGAGTTTTCTAATGGTTTTTTATGATATCTCTGATCCTCATTTTTTGTCTAATATACTGTGCTGTTTTGTAATCTCTCAATGGGATGCTGATATAATTCTCTCCTGTGTACAATGCAGTGTTCCCAGTTTTAGAGGGTCAATTTTTTGCTTATGTTCAAGCTTCTTAAGTGATACTTCTTACTAGGTCTTTATTTCTTTCGTCAATCATAAAAAATTTTTCACCAACATGAATATTAAATACTTGAACCAGAGTTGGATATGTGGGTTGGAATTGAGACTGTGCAAACAATAGCAAGAAAGAAACTGATAAGGATCCTGAAGAGAATGCCAGAGACTTTATGTTACTTGAACCTTAGTAGTGCCACCAGATACCAAAGAATCCTGAAGAGAATACCAGAAACTTTAGGTTACTTGAACCCTGGTAGTGCCATCAGATACCAAGATACAGTAATAAGGATGATTCTTTAATGTGTGTTGGGGAGAAAAGATTATTTATTTTCCTCTAATGCATGGTTACATGGCGCTTTTTATTAGAGTATTGATTAAAATATCATTAGCCTTTTGAATTTTTCCCAAGCCCAGAACTTTGTTCACAGGAGAGTGGGTTTCTCAGAATTTGACTTGATATATAAGCTATTTAGAGACTTTCAAAAGTACTGTTGTACACAATATTCTGCTTGTTTGTATGTAAAACTCTCATGATTTCTGATTATTATAAATATTTTATCTGGTATCTTTCCACTTCGATAAAACTTGTTGATTTATTTGTTTTAGATTGTTCTTTGGTTCATTTCCCCTTTGTATGTTTCCCAGCTTATAAAATTGGTATAGAAGGTGAGGAGTCAATTTTTGTCCGCAGGAATTAAAGCATAGTATCTTACTGTAATAGAATCTAAATTTCCCTTATATATTTCATCCTTTCTCTCCTTCCTTCCCACCAACCCTTACAATTCAATGAACAAACAGTAAGAATGAAATGAGTACTTATGCTTGAATGTGATCAAAGGATACAACCTTCACTGTGATTACTATTCATTCATTATTCCTTCCTCACAAGTTTGAAACGTAAAAATTAAATCATAGTCATATCAAACCTCAGAAATATGGGCAGATAGCTAAAGTAATCATTAATAATAACAGATATGTTTCATTTGTCTACCATGTGTTTTTCATTAATATAGATGCATTCAATTGGTATTGAATTATTTTAGCAAGATTATATATTTTGATTGGAGAAATAAATAATGATATCATAGTTGTCGACACTCATAGAATTTCTAACTGTCCTACTAATTTTCATCATTATTCCTAGTACTCTTAATGATTGCTATTGTAACTATTATTTCCAATTGATTCTTTCTCTTCTCTATAGAGAGGAAAAAACTCAGTTGAATAAGACTGCTCAAATATGGTCTTCTTCCCCAGACCAAAGCAGGGCTGGAGGGAGTGCTCCGGTCTGGATGCTATCATCAGAGGGTTGACACCAAGATGACTGCCTAAAGATTTTTCATACAGTTTCTTGGTTAATTCTTATTTTTTATAGAACATGTGTCTGTCCACAAAATATCCCGGAAGTACTCAGTAAATTTCAATGGGATTTTGTTGAAAGGTGGTTGAGGAGCGGTGATTGAATTTTGGGGCAGATCCATTCACAATTACTTCTTCCACATTGTACTAATATCTCTACACCACATAATATCACCAAAAGCTTATGTCAGTCCACAAATATCTCTGAAAATTCTCATTGTACTTCAATTAAATTTTGTGGAATGGTATGTAATGGGTTATGGAACAAATGATTGAATTAGGTGATGGATCCATGTAAAATTACTTCCACTGACAACAGTGTTGGCAAAGCTCTGTGAATACTTTCCACTTTTATTGTATAGTTTTTCTTAAAGGTACCAAATGAAAACATTTTCATGGTACCCATACTTATTTTTTTCATTTTTATTTCACAAAGTTAGAACTGAAGATGAATGAAATTGATGGTAAATGTAGACTTATGCCATCACATCCAATAACATGGGAGAATGGATCATGATAAATAAGGAATATGATTAGTTGAAAAAAAGATCACCAAAATTTTAGATGTCCGAGGAAGAGAATAAGTTCTGGAGATGGCAGTGATACCATGAGTTACCACCCTTGATGACCACAACCATTATTGTCCTCTACATGAAAATGCACACAATAATGCTTTGTAAATTAACCAAGTTGGCTTTGTTAGAAAAAGGAAAGTACAAAATAAGTTGATTCTGAGAGCAAGGTATATTGAGTAGGAAAAGTTGCACCAGAGAAAATCTGTCGACTCTTGGAAATTAAACAGTCATTCTCCTCTCAAGGTAGATGTAATCTTGAGTAAAGAAATTGAGTTTGCTGTTTGCAAAAGTATACAATAAGCACACAACAAGCATTGTGAATATTGGTAAATAGATAGAGACAAGCTGAAAAATCAAAATGCCATGTTGAAACCAAAGATATGTAATCTAGTTAGGTTTATTCTCAATAGGTGAGAGATCAAACATGCAGATATTCTGTCAGCACCCTTGGCAACTGTTAAAAAGAAGAAGAAAAATTTTCGGAGAAGTACTTGTTACATTGAGGAAGATAAAACTTATTGAATTAATTTACTGCAGGCTGGAAACAGCAGCTAAGTTGCAAAAAAGTGTCTTCTTCCAAATTCAGTTGTCAGATTCTGTTCATTCTGGAGGGAAAGATTAGAGAATTGCTTCTCCACTTGATTAAATTGTGTTGCATGGAGTGTTAATAACACAGACTGTGACATGTACTTTTGTTAATATCATGTGTAAGGTATCTGTCTTTTTGGTGCGTATATAACATTCTCAATGAGATAGTTGAATCTCTTCATCTCCATGTGAACATCTGGACACTACCTCTCTCTCTCTCTCTGTGTGCATCTTTTTGAACAGACTCTCTCTCTTTCTCCACTTGTATTTGGACATCTCTCTCTCTCTTTTTCTCTCTCTCTCCATCTCTCTCTCTCTCTCTTTCTGCATGAATGTCTCTGTATACCCCCCCTCTTTTTTCTGTCCATATATATCTTTAGATTCCCTCTTTCTCTGTCTGTGCTTGTATTTGGACATCTCTCTCTCTCTCTCTCTCTCTGCATGAATGTCTCTATATACCCCCCTCTTTTTTTCTGTCCATATGTCTTTAGATTCCTTCTCTCTAGGTCTGTGCATGTCATTGGACCAACTCTCTTTCCCTGTACTGAGTCTTTGAACTACCCATTCCCTCTCTGTTTGTGCATGTCTTTGCTACCACACCTCTACCTCTCTCCTTCTATGTCTCATTGCCATCTCTACCCTCTCACTCTATCCATGTATGTCTTTCCGGCTCCGCCTTTCCCTCTCACCCTGCATATCCTTGCCCCGCCTCTCTCTGTGTCTTTGTATGTCTACTTCTCACTCCTAATCTTTTGGTCAATAAGCTTTTCCTGATTCTTAGCTAGAAAAATCTTCCATTCAGGGTCACGTGATCTGGCAATAATGACATTTAAACTAGTTTTAGAATCAAATTTCCTAGCTGTTCTAAGTCAGATTTCCTTAAAACTTGATAGAAGGGTGTTCCTAGATAAGATGAATTTTACCTAAAATGATCTTCTACTCAGGGTCACGTTATTCCTCAGTCCTTAGTCCTATCTCCTTTCCTCATTTCATATTTCCAAAAATTCAAATCATAAATGGGGATCAGTAAAAGCAACTATCTTGTAATTCTTTACCTAAAACCAACTTCATGATTTCTGCAGAGTTGAAAGAAAATCTGTCCTTGTTCAGTCTTCCATCTGTTATCTCACTGAGAACTTTAATATCAATTCATGTTTTATTTATTGTTCCTGGCAGAAAAAAGCTGGGGACTATTATTTGGCATGGGTGTCTGCCATCGTTGACGTGGCATTTTCTCAGATGGATAACTTCATCATTCCCCAATATATTTCAATTATTTTTTCTGTTTGCAATTGAGAAAATCTCTATGGCTATGAGATTGACAGAACCTCATCATTTGAAAATTGATGAGTTATGGTTGATCTGATTGTTTGTCACCTGAAAATGGCCGTTGAGTAAGAAGTCAAAAGGTCATGTTCAAGAAGGGAACCTAGATTAGAACCACAGTCCCTCCTAAGAAACTTCACATTAATTTGAGTTTGTTAAGTAAGAAAAAGTTCTGGTTAATCACTCAATGAAAACCATCATGTGACCCGCACCTTCTGGCTGCACACGGTATTTGGGGTGATCAATTAAAAATAGAAGGAGTGATAAATGAATAAGTTACTTTTCTTGCATTTGATGGGTGGTAATCGCTAAAAAAACAGTCTGAATTTAAAAAAAAAAACAAGCAAAAATGCAACCAGAAACAATCAAATGGACTAATTTAGCATAAACTTACTTTGTAAATTGAAGCCCCCTTACTAAAGACGTTTTTGGGAAAATTAAAAAAAAAGTTTTTTTTGATTTGATAAAGAGTAAATATTTGAATATTTAGCCCTCTAGCTGTGTTGGTGCACTTTGTATGCATGATGCATAAATACATATATAGCCAGCCAGACCGGCTTGAAAACTGGAGAAACCTATGCTGACAGTTTCGGTTGATGGTTTCTAATTAGCATAAATACTGTTTACCCTTTCCAGGGGCAAAGTGAAATTACATTGCTTGTCCATACACTAATAGCTAGAAGTGAATGATAAAAGAGAAAAACTAATGTGCTTCAATAATGGAAGCAAAAGAAAAGCCACATTTCAACGGTTTCTACAGCCAGGAAAAAGATAAATAGTAATCTTGCTTAATTTGTCTATTTGGAGATCATCCAAAAGGTCAAAGGGGTCAGTACTTTTGTTCCTTGCCTGTTTTAATCAAGTTTTCCTTTATATAAGTTTGAACTATCTTGAATAATCAGTCTATCTGGCCCTGGTTACAACTTCTAGTAGTGTTTGGAGATATTATATTCATTTAGTGTGCTCTTAGTCTTAGAATTGAGACAAACCTTTTTTCCCCTGGGTTATTTCAAATTCATGAAATGATCATAATCTTAAGGACCAATAACCTAATCATTTATTTTAAGGCTCTAACTACTTTTATGCTTGTTGCTTTACGTGTTTGTCATATTTCATTGTTAGAAGAAATTAGTTGAAACATTAACAAATTCATATTCTAGAGTTTTTAATGTACCTTATCAAATGACATATTTGAGATTGACCAAGCATATCAAGCTTTGTATAACAAATATATGAGAAAGTATACATGATAAGTGCTTGGACAAGCCATTTAAAAAAAAGATGAGGAATTCGGATTCAAAGTTTGACAAACTTTTGCTAGCGAAATTTTCATTTTTTTTAGTTACAATGTTCATTTTTTTCTATTTCAAAGATTGGACACTTTACATGATGATTCTGATGCATATTACATTAATGAATCTTGAAAACTTACAAAGTTGCGATGTATAAAGTTAGATTTATCATACAAAAAAAAATCTCCCATATTTTGCTTACTCATGCTGTAAGTATTTTTAGAAACATTGTTATGCATATTACAATCAAAAGCAAAGTATCAAAAATATCAAAGCAAAGCTAAGATCAAAATCATAACCGAAAATAAAAATATTGAGGGTGAAACATGCTCAAAAAATGACACGCAATCTCTACCAGAGCTTTAACGAAAACATAATTAGTGATTAGCCCCAAATAATACAATGGATTCATAAAGTTTTCATTGTAATATGCATCAGAATGCAAAGGCTCCAAGCTTCGAAAAAAAAACAAGAAAAACTGAACATTGTAGCTTTGAAAATTAAGGAAATATAGTAAGCAAATGTTTGACAAACTTTAAATCAGATTTTTTCAATTTTTAAAAATTGCTCATATCATTATAATTTGCACCCATTCATATATAATTATGAATATGAGCTTGCATGAAGAAAAATAAAGCAGGAGAATAGATCTGAAAATTACACCTATCAGTAGTCAGTCATTAGATTAACATAAGAGTGGGGTTTAATAATACTCAGAATATTTCTGTATTTGATGGCATATAAGAACTCTTTTTTCCCTAAAAAAATGTCTCAGAAGCTAAAGGCTACCTTTGTTGTACAGAACTTGTGGAGGAGCTGATGAAATTAAATGGTTTTAGTGATACAAAAAGGTTTTTGAAACTAGTTATATCTTAGGGTGTGCTTTTGGGAACTAGGTTAATGGTAATACCTATTAGTAGACTTTGAACATACAAAAACATGGAAATTGAGCAATAGGTATACACTATACCCCCATGTACCCCTCCCATTTCCATACCTCAATGGTTCAGTATGAAGTTATGATATTGGGGGATGAAATAAAAGGGCTCTTTGAAATGGGAGAACTGCTAAGCACAGTCTGAGTGACTATCAAACAACTGAGGGAACTTCTCCTAACATGACACTGGAAAAACTCTTAACTTTCAAAACACTATATGTCAATAACATTCTCTGGCCACAGTCAAAAACAACTATGACCCACTCGTCATAGTCGGTTGCTTATATCACACTCTAAAATGATTTTTGTCTGGATCTGAATTCTCTTTGGCTGTGGCAGGGCGGATGTCCTTGGTTCGATCTTCATTGTCAGCACCATTGTTACAGGGTTGGGGGAGCGGCAATTAGGATCATCTTGACTTGAACAGATGAAAAGAACAGACAATGGAAACAACCTTTTAAATTCCATTTTATTCAATCTTTTAATAACAGAAGAGAAAGAAATGAAGGAAAATAGTTGTGAAGTTTTGCAAAATGTAGTCCAAATCACAAGACTTATCTGAATGAAACAGAATTCCATTTCTGAAGAGTGATATTTTTTGTCTATAAAGTTCATTTGCTTGTTTGGTTCGAAACTAGTACTTAATGTTGGAAAAGGTTCATAGAGATGAATTAGGCATTCAATTGGAGATCTTCTGAATGGTCTTGAAAAGAAGGTATTTTTGAGGAGTTGGCAATTATCTCTTGTGGTAGTATTATATATGGGAAGGACTGATTTTGTATTGTGGAAGTATTTGTGCCAAACCCATATATCTTATAAGGAAAAAGTGATTTTGTAGTAGTGTCAGTTATTTGTAAGACCCAGATGATGCTCTTTTTTGTGGTGTCATGTAGTTTTCAAGAGATGGTAATTTTTCCCACCCATATTAATGAAGGTGACTGGGCAATTTGCCTACCCCAACAAAACATCTGCTCACTTTCACATCAATTGAAAAAGGAGGTCAATGTTGAATACAGTGCTAGCAGCTGCTGATCGATCTCATGACCTCTTTGAGGCTTTCTACGAAGGAAAAAGTTAGTAATTTTAACCAACGAACATTTTGAGATGGGGTAATTAGAGATTTTAGAAGCATGACAATCAAATTCTGAAAATGAAATACAAATGTATTCAACTCCTTCGAGGGAGTAACCCCTTCACTAATCTGGATGGTGGACCTTTTCGCAAAGTACTCCTAAGAGGAGTTAGGGAGTATTTCTGTAGTTTGATAGTAACGAATAACACATCCTGTGGAGTTGATGGGTAAGAGCATTGACCAAATAGAGGAATTCAATCAGGGATACCTTTTGTACTTTTATAATTAATGAATAGAAAAGACAGTTTATATTTATCATTTATGGGGATGATGCAAGATGCAAATTTGGTAAAATGATTAAATCTTCTTTAGCATGTAATGTAGAAAAATTTTGAATAAGTGTTTCCATGAACAATCATTTTCGTATTGATTCATTTGCTTTTTCCATTTCATTAATTTCAGCTTTGTTTATTAATTTGTTTCTATTGTTTATTCAACAAATTGTTTTTTCACAAATTCTAATTGTCTTCAATTTATCAATTCTCCCTTATACATAATGCATAACTTTAACTCATATTACGAAGATCCTTAGAAATGCTTTCCAGTAATGCATTAATTTAACAAATCAAATGTGCAAAAATATACATTTTTAAGGTAAATGCTAAACTAATAATAATAGCTTCAGTTTGAATTTTGTAGATGAGGAGATATCATTATGTAAAGTTTTTTGCAGACTTTTGTCCTTATCTCTGTTCATTTTCTACCCCTCAAAAAGTTCCAACATGGCATCAACTTCAGACAACGAGGGATTTTTGAGACCTGTTACAGCCAACAACTGGGGAAACGAAAAATCAGCCACACCCAACAATAGACAATTGAATGCGAACATTTTCACATGATCAGTGGGATGGACCTTTTCCGTCTTGATGATCAAAAATACTCCCATTAATCACCTGAAGATGGCTGAAGGGTAGAACGGGACCGAGATGAGGACAAAGGTCCGCAAAAAACTTTACATGGATAATAGCTCTTGTCTGAATTTTGTTAGATGAGCAGTATCAATCATTATGTGTAATGTGTTTGGATTGTTTTCCTCATCTATGTGTTGATTTGTTCAGTCTGATTGGACATGGGCTCTGAGAAGTGTTTTGACTTTCTAGAACCAACAAAACTCGACAAAAACTGGAGGGTACGTGGCCAAAAAGTTATGATCAAAATAATCTGACCATATCATGCATAGATGATAAGTGATAGCTATTAAAAGTTACAGAGGTGTATACTTGTTTTTTTTCCACACACCTCAATGATGAGTTTATTTCTGTAGGTGTACCTTAGGGGAAAGTGTGCTTCCAGTATTTGTGGCCTTGTGTCAGATTAATTAAGAAATAAAATGGTTACCAGCATGGAAAATAGTAATGGCAGACCATGTTCAAGTTTCTGCCAAAATTGTTTACATTCGCTTTGCACTAATGACCTTGGGGAAGACATGAATCCATTTTCCTTTTAGCTATTGGGGAACTGCAGGACTGTAGCAGCTCTCTAGCCTCGTAAGGCAATCCATAGGGCTAGCAACAAGCTACTGATACTGGTTGTGGCCCTATGCTCCACAAGGAGTCTATAGGAATATACAAAGTAAAAAATAACTCTTTTTATACCGTAAAAAGTTGAATTTTTTTACTTCATGATATTAGCTCCAACACTGATCAACTATAATACTTATCTTGTATATTGACAGTAGAATTTTATTGTTACTGCTGATGCAGACTTTCTTTGGAAGGTCAATGCTTAGTGCCGAGGATCATACATTCTTTTCAACTACAAACAGTATTTCAGGTTTCGCTGCTTGAAGACAACTCAGAAATGGTGCTTATCTCTGTTTAGGGAATAATCAAGTCTGATTCTGCTGAGTTATTCAAAGAAAAACCTAAATACTTTGGTTTCAATTTCAGCATTGTGTTTCTTCAAAACAAAATAAGCAGCAAATATATATGATGTAAAATATTTCATATCAAATTAGCGTGTAACAAAACAGAATCTATTGCAAAAGAAAGAGTCAGCATAAAATGTTTACTTTTCAAAAGGAGAGGGAAAGTTTGTTTTGTTTATTGTTCCAAGTATATAAGCATATTTTTTATTGAGATCTGTCTTATAGCATGGTTTTATTTTTCATAATCTTGTTTTACTGATGGTTTGGAAAAGAATCAAGTTTTTATTTGTTCCAAAATCTAGATTCGGAAAATAAAGAATAGACTGCGCAAATACCTGAGTAACCTCTAATTTGTAGATGACATTGTCCTTTTTGCTGAGAACCTTCATGCCTTCCATTTAATGCTAGATGAACTGAACGAAGTAAGCAAGACTGGTGGTCTCCACATGAACTTCATTAAAACAAATGTCATGTAGACCATGATACAAAAATCAAAATTGAAAACTCAGAGCTGGAGAAAGTAGACCACCATATCACAAGATAGCATAATTCATTAGAGGAAAAACAAGAGTCCAGAGTATCATAGAATCCATCAGAAAACAAATGGCAATAAGCTGATCATGTTGGCAGAAAACTGCTGGACATCACAACTCACATGAGAATCCCCAGAGACCTTGAGATATCAGAGACACTTCACATACTTCTGTCTCACACAGACACATACACACACACACACACACACACACACACAAACACATTATGATCGATGCCAAAACAGATAAATATATGAATACAGACATATACATACACATGAAGAAATTACTCTATTGTGTATGCTTATTTACCCATAAGTTCTGGGAATCTGGATAAATTGATCAATCTGTTCATTTGCCAAGTTATTCCAAGTTTCCTGTATCTCACCAGACATTTCAAATATCTCTCAGTATCACTCCATCAGGAGAAAAAGATCTAGATTTTCTGGTGATTTAAAAAAAAAAATCTCCTTTCATTCCTCAAGTTTATGAAACCTTTGACTAGCATCTCATATATATCTGTACACATACATACACGCACACACACATACATTGTAATTGCGATTGTCAATACACACTTGAAGGTTAATGGTTTGTATTTATAGATATCTATTTTTTGCTTAGTTCTATGAAATTCTTCGTGTACTCATTATTCAAAAACAATATTTTTTCAAAAAAAAAGTCATTCAGTTTTGGTGTTTCTTTTGTCCTGAAGAATCTTAAGAATAATTGGTACTTCTAGGTTAATGTCTAATCAATATCCAAGTAAGAAGTTACTATTTTGACTTGACATTGTTGCCCTCCAAATGTCATAAAGGTCAGTCTGGCTATTTTAGGACAATGAAAACCCAACCAATCAGGTAGGCAATCAAACAAAGTTATTTCTACTCTTGTGGTATATTGAATTTTCTGGATGTTTCTGTTTTTTGGAAGATTGAACTCTCTTTCAATCATACATTGCATATGCCTCATTTACTCTAATGGTTTTAAATTAAAAAAAACAACATATGACTTGGTTAAATTTTTGATTCATTTTGTTCCTGTTTTTGTTCTTTGAATTTCTCTCGAGATATTTCAACAAGAAATAAAGAACTAATTAAGCAGGTTCGGTTAGTGACTCAACAGGAACTGTCACATAACCAATGCTGTGCTCTGAGTGATCAATTAAAGAATTGAGAAAAGGACTGATCAAAGAATAAATGACCTCTCTTGCCTTTTGTTGGTTGATGATCATTAAAAAAGCCTGAAAAAATAAAAAGAACAGGCATGAAATTTCCGGACACGAACTAAGGGACCAAATACATTGTAAACTGAATCTCCCACAATGAAATTATTTATTTTTGAGGGATTTTCAAAAAACAATATATCCCCTTGTCTTACTCCTTTTCCAGTCTTACCTTGTTAGTTTCTTTGGAGTCTGATTATTGCAATGCCATTTTCATGTATAATCTCAATTTCTTTTATATAATTTTCATCTACGTACTTTCCTTGCGTTAAGTTGAAGATTGCTGTGTATTCTTTTTAATGAAGACTTTTCTTAGTCTACATAAGCCAAGCCAAGTGGTTTTTTGTATCTTGACATTTTTTCAATTTGTTGGTTTAATGTGTATAGCTGATCTATTGTTGAATAGCAACTTTTAAAGCCTCTCTGTTTGTGGAGTTGGTTTCCATCTAAGGTATTAGCTAATCTATTTGTAAGTATCAAGAATAGTTCGTAAATGTTGAGTAGTAAAGTAATCAGGATTTTTTTACTCGCACCTTCTAAAGCCTGTCTGTTTGCAAGGTTAGTTTTCATCAAAAGTATTTGTTAGCCTATTTGTAAGAATCGAGAATAGTTTGTAAATGCTAGGTAGGAAAGGAATAATGTTGAGTTAAAATATCATTGAATGTACTCACAGGATCACTATTTCTAGACATATGTTTTGGGGCACTTTTTTTTCTCGCAAACATTGTGGCAATAATTTCTCTTGCCTGTTGTGATAAACTTCTCCTGTATCTTCCCAAAGATTTATCCCTGTGTCATCTTTGCTCAGGGCTTTTCCGCTTTTCATATTTCTTATTTCTTAGCGCAAAAACTTCTTCATCCGTTGTTAGATTTGGAACATAGCTGTTCTCAATTGTGTTGGTTGATTGTACTTTTATTTCCGAGCCATAGAAAGTGAAGCTCAGAAAATATCATCGAATGTACTCTATAGTATTAACTGCACAAATTCACTCAATGGTGGTCTTTTTGCCTAAATTATTTCATTTGAAGATGTCTACATTAGTTCGGGTTCTTCAAAGAACTTATCAAATATGTGCCTCTATTGTCTCTCTTTATATCAATCTTATTCAGTTTGATTGCTTCAAGCTTATGTCCACTTTCCAAATGATGAACAAAAAAACTTGAAAGGAAACAAGATATTATTTATTCACATCATCTAGCCTTAATTTCATTATAGAAAGTTCTAAATTTGCAGCACAGCTGAGACAGCTCAAAGGATATTTGGAGAAATTCATGTTTCATTGCTTTTGAGGACTCCAAAAATGTGTCTGGCTATTTATCTTTTTAGGCTGATACATAAAACAACATTTGAAGGCAGAAGAACTGAATGACAGGAATAGCAGCAGCAGCACCAACAAGAATATTAAATCTTTATGATGTATAAAGATTGAATTGTATCGGCCAGCTAGTTTCTTTGGAAACATTTACCAAAGATGAGGCTTTTGTCACAACAAAGCTTAGATTTACAAGCAACATGGCTTGGCAAAGATAAAAGTTATGATGATATGTTCAAAGTAAATATCATTTTCATCGTATTGAATGAAGGCATAGATATACAAGACAGGGGTCAAATGCTGCCCCAAGTTTGGGCTTAGTAGAGTAAAATTTTTTTGGTAAATAATGTTTAATTTATTCATAATCCCTTTTTCTCCTTGTATTTCTAAAGTTCTGTTTCAGACACATGAGGTGTGACCCTAGCAATTGACACCCTGGGCAACCACATTGTCAGTGCCTTAGGATAGCCCTGGTTTCAATCAGTGGTTTGTTTTCGGAGGAGGATAAAAAAAAAAAGCAAGAAAGCACTCAGAGACAGCATACTACAACCAACATCATATACTAACTAAAAACTAACAAATAATCAGTTTGTAGAAAAGCTATGATGAAGGGGTATTAAGTATGTTTTGATTTCCTTATTTTGGACAATTGTTCACCTTTTCTTCATATATAAAAAGATATAAAAAGATATCTCAGTCAAAAATTATTTCCCGGATCTGCGCCAGAATGTGATCAATTCTTTCTCACGCAATGGCCTTTCTTTCCACCAAATGTCATTGAAATTCATTCATTTTTTGGAAATATTGTGTTGACTAACAGATATGAGTGAATACATATAACTCTTCCAACTTCATTGCCAGGGGGAAAATGAAAGCCTTGTGATTTTTTTCAATTTAAAAAGACTCATTATATCTGACAATGGTCAAAAGGATTTAAATCAACTCAGACATTGCAACATGAAAATTTAATAAATGTCTAGTAATTTCAGAGAAACAAAAATAACTTCTTTCCATGCACAAATGAATTATGGGTAGACAATGTCGGAAACATTAGGAAGCTTATCAATCTTGTCCAAAATAAATTAAAAAAATGACATAATCTTCATTCTGGCTACAGATGACAAAAATCTATTTGAAACAAAGTCTAGAAATTCAATTGTTTTCTTTTGAATCTAAATTTTTCAGTTTCCATAGCAAACAATACATGCTTATGTATTTATGTATATTTTATACATCTTTTTTCATAAATCTTTGCATATTCTATATTCTTCTACCTATATTTTACTTTGTGTATTGTATACCACTTTCTCATGTGTTATTTTATGAATTCTATGTCTTTTCCCCACATGTTACTATATATATTCTATATCTCTTTCCCACATGTTACTTTATGTATTCTATATATATTTCTCACATGTATTTTTATGTATTCTATATTTATTTCCCATGTATAATGTTAAGTACTCTCTATCATTTTTCATGTTTACAAATTCTTTACTTACTTCACATATGTTACTTTAATTACATCTCTTTCTTTCTCTATATATTAATGAAAGTTTGCTGGTGAAGTCTATGCGTATTTGATTTTTTTTCTTCAACCTTTAATATTTGAAACTGTATACTTCATTTGTATCTGGGTGTGAGTATGCATATTAATACTTTGTGTGCTCATATATACATCTGAATGTACGACTCAGTGTTCATTTATACTTTGAAAATTTGAAAATTGCTAGTTGCACGTGAATCAATCGATCTCTTACGTAGGATGTATTTCTATGAGCTCTTAAAGGAAAATATTTTAGAGTTGCGGTTAAAATAAACAAATTTTCAATAAAATGATAGTTATCAAGTTTAATTATATTTCAAGCTTGAATCTTCAATTGATCAGAATTCTGAAAACAAGATTATTCTGAATGAATTTTAATACTTTTCTATCTTGGTTATTTGCTGTTCTAGTTGGATTCTATCCTCGCCAGGCAAGCTCAGATTAGAAATCTAGGGATTATGTCTCATGTCTTATCTCCATTGACATCTTACAACATCATCTGGAGTCTTGGATAATAGCATTCCTTGCTCGTGACACACAGAATAATTCTTTGATATTAGTGATCCTATTTAAAACAATACACACCCTGGAGAGAAATAAACTAAAGTTTCTATTGCATTGAGTAAAGATAGTTGAAGGTCAATAACACTGAATTCATAACTTCTTAGAGGAGAAGATGTCCACTTCAATGGTATCTCTTGACCAATGAAAGTCAGTGTAATTTCTGTTTAATACATTCTTGAGCATCTCCCATTAAGTGAGGGTTAATATGCTTGTCTTAAAAAGAGTGGAAGGAATTTGATCATAACAGGGTACCTCACTATTGTGGCTACATACCAGATTATATATGTACTTTTATAACTATATATGTTATCAAATGGATAAATCATTTTTTCATTATTATCTCTGTCAACAAGGTTGGAGAGGTATATATATTTGGTTAGGTCCATGTTTCTGTCTGTCTTTCTGTCCACAAAATATCTCTGAAAATACCCAATGCTTTTCAAATGAAATCTTGTGAAATGATGGGCAATGGGTCAGGAAAAAAGTGATTTGATTTTGGGGCAGAATTGTTTTTTTCCATACATTTATGCAAAAGCTCATGTCTCTCCACACGGTATCCCTAAAAGTTCTCCATGAAATCCTATGAGATTTTGTGGAAAGGTAGACAATAGACTACGGGAGAATTGATTGGATTTTAGAGCTGGTCAAAATACAATTACCTCTATATATACCATATAATATTGCCAAAATTTCATATCTGTGCCTACGATATCTTGAAAAGTCTGAATGAATTTTTATAACATTTTGTTGAAAGGAAGGCAATGGACTATGGGAGAATCTTTTACAGATCCATGAATAATTATCCCCTCTGACAATTGCCTTGGCAGAGATATGCACTTTCTGAACCCTTTTTTGTTTACTTTATACAACATAATCTATAAAGAAAATGTGACTAATAAACTGAATATATACCTGAACATAATTTTACCAAAGATACGTCCAAATATATATGATGTAGAAAGGAAATAAACACCTATTTTAGAAAACAGCCAGGCATTTTCTGTTACAGCTGATAAATTGTAAATGACTGATTCTTGATGTTAGACAAGCTTTGTTGCTCTAAGGTCAAAATCCCTTACTTCATTAAAATCTGAAAAGTAAACAAAACAGAATTCATTTCTCCATACAATATTACTCCAAAACTATGTGTCTCATTTCAACTCCTTTAATAGGAATTCCTGTATATGAGATTTGTAAACTCTTGCAAAACAAGTCGACTAAAGTTAGGCTTTAGAAGTAGGAGTGAATTTGTCATCATTTTTTGCAGGCGTCACCGTTATTCATACATGATGTCACCCCTTTTCCTTCATGTCATTGTCATCTGTAATTGTTACAAACAAAAATAGAGTCAAAACTCAATAGTAAGAGTTTGACAAAAAAAAGAAGCTTGCTCAGCCCAATTGTTCATTTACCACTAGCATTGAAAGTAAGCAAGAAAGAAGAGGCCTACTCAATCTAATGGTTAATCCGTCACTGATCTCGAAAGCAAGGAAAAAATGAAAACAATTGTATTGTTCCCAATTGGAATTGATTCCAATATCTACTGATGTCTAGCAGAATGCCCTAGAATTGGCCATAGAAACACTACTGAAATTTATTTGTAATTATAGATAAGATTTTTGGGCAAATACCTCAAGATCACGAATGAAAATCTACTTTTTTCTAAAATTCTTATATTTTTACATTGTTAAATGGTTCTATTATCATGTTAACTGTTCTAATGAGATCCTTAGTAGTAAGGTAATTTTCACCAAATAGAAAAACAAATGAAATATCTATACTTGTTATGTTCTAAAAAAAATATTTTTCATAAGAGAAATTTTAAGTTTACAAAAAATACTGAGTATTCGCAAACACAAATTGATACAATATGACTTCAGGAAATTATTCTTCCTTTTTCATGCCCTCTCTTAATCAGGTTTAAAATTAAAAATTCTGAGGTCTGAAATTCCAAGATCTGGAATTCCTAAATCTGATGAATTCACAATAATTAAGTCAACTCTTGTTAATAATGTGCTACACAAACTTATCACTAGGATCAATGAGTAACTCCAATTGAAATGTCAAAAAGTAAGTTTTCTTTACCCTAGTTTTATTGATTTGTTATTGTCAAACTCCTTCTATTGTTGGATATAACTTTATTTTCCTGTCCTAACAGCAACAATGTCAACTTGAGACTTCCAGTTGAGACTAAAAAAGGGAAAAAGTATTCAAATTTAAATGATGAATCTAGAGAAAAGGAGAAAAGACCAACAGATTCTATTCCTATGTCATCATTAGAGAAAAGAAAGAAAGAGAAAGACAGAGAATGAAAGAAAGAGAAAGACAGAGAATGAAAGAAAGAGAAAGACAGAGAATGAAAGAAAGAGAAAGAGAAAGAATGAAAGAAAGAGAAAGAATGAAAGAAAGAGAAAGAGAAAGAATGAAAGAAAGAGAAAAAAAAAATGAAAAGCAATGTACACTAAACAGAATCATCTGGTGTTGCTGACCAGATTTTTTTATCAGAATTTATTGCTTCTTTCCCTTTACTATAATTCTCTATTCTTTTTAACCCTAATCGGCTGTAATGGAAACAAGTAGCCAAAATAATTGCGTTTTCTTCTTTTATCATTGTACATGTCACAAGCACAGGTTACACAAAGTAGAGTTTGACCTGGAAACAACTAGTCCTGTTTCTCATTGTTCTCATTGTCTTCAAAATACACCTAAGCTATGATAATCCTTGGGCATTGGTATCTTCAATGAGTCTCACATGGTTATTTCTGATTTCTACGTGACAGCCTGGCACCTATATATCATGTGATACAGGGAGGATGGTCATATCAGTTTTAACACTGGACTACTGAAAATACCATTGCTATACTTTCGGACTGTTGATTTTGGGTGCCAGAGTAGTAATGAATCTTCACAGCGCTGCGTATTATTCCAGTTGACTTACATACCCTATTTTTTTTCGTTTGCCATATTTCTTGCGATATAATTGTTACTATTGCCTTCAAAATTTGGTACAGAAATCACACTGTACATTGAACAATCTTTCCATCATTTTTTTTTTTTTAAAGAAAATCCTTTATTCTTAAAAGTTCAAGAAGAACTTTTCTCGTCTCCACAAGTGAATTCAATTTAGTTTAAGTTATTGAGGGCTGTCCAGGATTAAGACATAATTTCCTCTCTTTTAGATCCTCATAAAAATCCATTTTCATTGCCAATAACTATCTTGTCAAAAAATACTGAATATGTAGGACTAAAAGATAATGGTTTACATATATTTGGAGAACTACTGCTGTCTGCAACTCACCCTAGCACCATAAATGTCCATATCGAGCTTTGGTAGATTGCCGTCCATTTGTAATAATAGCACTTAGGATGCAGTGTAATAGTCCATCGTATACTGGCATATATAACAACTTTTTTTTTCTGTCTAGTAAGAAAAAAAATATTTGTTTTGTCAAGTTCATGTAGAAGACATTTTCCTTGCTTTGATTTTTTCCAAAGGCTTGTTAACAATGAACTACCATCGAATGATTGCAGGAGCGATAAAGAGTTGAGTGAACTACAAAGATACCTCAGCATTTTCCTTAACATGGTGTAAAACACTGGAAAATTTTTACGCTAAATCAATGCTATGAAAGGTATGTTTTGGGGTGATCTAACATGTTGAAAGGAATGGTACTGACACACCTTTGCTAAATATGGCAAAATGAATAACTCATATATATATAAAACGCAATGTGTATCTATCTATCTATCTCTCTATACATATTTATTTGTGTGTGTGTGTATGTGTGTGTGTGCAACACTTTTCAGTGTGAGTACGAATACTAATACCTGATCATGGGCAGAAGTGCAAGGGAGTGACAATTTAATCCCAGGCTGAGTGCACAGATATTCTGATCCAAGGCAGAAGTAATGATCCATACATATATATATATATATATATATATATATACTCCCATCATTTTTGACAGGTACTATGCTAGCATTTGATGTCACAATGAGTCTGTTCAGCTGGGCTCCATGCTTAGAGCCATAGTTAGCAAGCTAGTCTGACAAGCCATTAGCTAGTGCATTGAATCCAATTCTCAGAGGTTTTACCCACTTTGGTGGCCTTGTGTGAATATCTATTCAGTTTAGAAGCTTTTACAATTTACTGCCATTTGATAGATACTGACATTTTTGCCTGAAATATGGAAGACTTTCTAAAATATCAAACTACTCCTCATAAACTCCGACTGATATTAACCATATTGACATCAATATGAATCCAATCGATCAAAACCAATATCTTCCTCTTCTTTATGTAATATGCAAAAAATGAATGTACGTGATAGTGTATATTAAGCTGAAAAGATGATGGTGTTGATAAAATATGATTATAAAAATCTGAATATGGATTTGGCTATTTGTAGTTTTATACAAAAGTTTTCTGCACAATCTTTTGCACGATGTTAGACATACCATTGAAGTTTACTCAGTTCTTTATTGCTTGTGCATGCCACATTCTTCAAGAACTGTTTATAAGAAAGTAATAACATTTTTTGTTTTGTTTATTATGAATGAAGTTCTGCTAGAAAAATCAAACCGTAATAGTTTATTTAGTCAGCATCATTCAATAAAGGATATGAATTATTTCTTGAAACACCTAGATATAGGTTCAAACCTTCCGTCTTTATTTTATTCGTAGCTTTCCATGTGACTTTCTGGATGGGAATAAAATTCTATTTACAGAAGAAAGTTGAAAGGAAGAAGATATAATTGAGTAGAAGGAAAATGGAAACCAGAAAATGAATTGGATGAATGATATCCAAAAGAAAAAGAAAAAAAAAATGCAGGTGATTAAATGAAAAAGAAAACAAGTTCAAGAAAAGAGGGAAAAGAAAAATGAAATTTGAGAAGAAAATAAAGTATGGAGGAAATAGTGGAATGTTCAGTGATATAATTGTTCAGTTGGTGATGAAAATTGTCATGAGCAGTCTTTAAGGAGCATTTGATAAGAAAATGGCCCTGGCCACTTGAAACTTCAAGATGGCCCCCGCATGGCTCTCTAAATGATACTTTTCCTCTCAGAAACTGATTGGGTTTTCCGGTTACAGAGGTTTAGTTATCATTTTTTATGTTTTAGAATGGGCTAAAACCGGTAAAAAAGAATACAATATCTTTTTGATGCATTAATGTATCATTGTGTTGATATGTCGATCCATTGGTAAATTAAATACAAGTGAATATATGCTCTACAAAGGTCCACCATTGATACTTCACTGTTTTTAAACTCAGGATGGGGTTCAATGTCAGCTAACTGAAAGTTAGTCTCCCAAATGCAATCTACGTTACCCCTAAAAGGTTAGATGCATTTCTTTCAGTATCAAGTATAATCAGAACATGCTCTCCACATCAGAAAACAGTCCGTATAAGTTCATGGAAGATGCATGCAACAGCTACAGGGGCAGACACCTGACAATACTAACATCAGTTTTGAAAGTTGGTGCACAGATCAGAAAAGCCCTTAATTCAAGTTCTGATTTCTCATTTATAGGATCCAATCATTTTGAGAAGCTGACTTCAGAGTGTACTGTGAGTCACTGTTTGAACTGATACTATACTGTCAACTATGCTTGATGGTTTCCAATCCATCTATGAGACATGATGGAGTGACATCCAAAAGAGGCTAGAGAGTGTCACAATTGGGACTTTGTTGTTTACATCAGACAGAGATTTCTCTGTAGTTGCAATTTATTAGTTAAACAACACGATGCTGTCATTAAATGTAATTGGGGAGCAGTTGGGCTGACAGAGGATCCATCAGCACGAAGAAGACGGATGGTAGCAGGTTTAGAGGTGAGCTGTCTGGTGACAAGTTATCAAACTGTGTCAGGATCAATGGATGTGGAGAAAGGTAATCATCACCATGGACAAACAAAAGGTGCTCAAAAAGCAATTTTTTGAGAAATGACTCACATCGTTGGTGCAAGAAGTGAGTAACCCTTTTGCAGAAGAATCTGATGATCTGCTTGTGTTCGATATGAAGGATATTGCTGATTTTAGTGTAGCTGAGCTGATAGAAGTACATCTGCAATGAGGCAAAGGGCTGTATGTCATTCATGAAAGATCCAAAGAGCGCGGCAGTCAGTGCTCTTTCTGCAAGCCTATCAAGAATAATAAGATAACTTCAAGCACAAGCCAACTGTTAGCATAAAAAACAAGATGATTGAACATAGGGATGACTACCAACCTTTCTCTTAATTATCCATGGGAAACATGAGATGAGTATAATAAGGTCTTGAGCACATAAACTTAGCTATTGCTCCTCTCGAACGGAGAATAGTAACCTGCAAGTTTGAGCAACCAGCTTGAGCAGCACAAAGAGCATGCCCCAAATCCTTCTTATGAGGCCAGGCATGTTCGAAGGCAGAAACAATGCTGAGACTGGGGGTGGATCTAAACAGGATGAAGAGTGGGAAATCTCTGGACTCCTCTTGTACTTGCCATGGAGAAATGTTGGGAGTTGACCAAATCTGGGTTGAATTTTGGGTTGATTGTTTTTGCACCATTATGTTCAGCATGGTCTAAAACACAAGAAATGATACCAAGACCTCCTTATTCTGAAAACTCAATCAATTTCTATAAGAAAAAGTATCATCTAATGATCCAAGGGGTGGCCATTTTGAAAAATAAACATCATTTTGAAATTTTTAAGTGGCTAGGACCATTTTCTTGTCAAGAGACTCCTGGAGACTATTCATGGCAATTTTCAGGCTTGTATTACCAACTGAACGATTGTACGTAAAAGCATTCTTGACTGTTCCACTTGAGGGAGTTATGTGAAATAAAAGTAATATCTGCTATAACAATTAGGTATAAAGGTCAAAAATTCTACCAACTACTTGTCCTATGGGACAATGGTGGAGTGTATAAAAGCATTGTCTTAGGTTATTTAGTGGTCAGAAGTTCAACAGCTTAAACCAGGCATTGAAGGCCATAAACTCTGGTCAAGTGGGAAAAGCAAAAAGAGTCATTATAAGGACAAATTGAGCAAGAATCAAATGATACAAGATATCCCCAAGCATGAACAGCAGAATAAGAGCAATTTACCCACATGGATTGAATAAAGTATTCAGTTTGAAATTCCCAGAAGGTTACTGAATAAGTTAGACATCTGAAGAAGACATAAACATTGTATAACAACCATTGATGTATACTTCAGAAGTATCTGTCTTATGTTGGCTAAAGGGAAGAATGGCACCACTGAATAATCTACTTTACCTTAGAGATGCCGTGAAGGATCCTGCATATATACATTTCACTAGATTAGCAGACTCTGCCGTAAATCTATTTCCAATCCAAAATTTCCTGCATTCCAAAGGTCTGCAATCAGTTATTGCCAGGATATTGAATTCTTTATTTTGAATCTCAGGCACTTTTTTTTTCCCTAAAAATCTCTGTAAGTTGCAGGTGTATTATTGTGTAGGCAATGATATACGATCCAAATTGAAGTAAAAAGTTTCAGCAGAACTTGCAAGTTCATTATATAACCTGCACGTTTTTCCTTCTCAGAGTAAACCATTCATTTAATGTGACAGTTCTGAACAGAGTAAACTGTAAGTTGTTTTCCATTTCTTTTCTCCCGAAAAACATATGACATTTATTACCTCCACTAAGGAGTTTATATTCTTGCTGTAATTGTTTTCCACCCCACCTTGTATCTATAACAAATATACACCACAAAAATGTTTTGATAGCCATACATTTATTACACAAAAAATATATTAAACATTGGTGATCAATGACTACAAAAAAGTAGAAGACTCCGGCAAATATGAATTTAGGGAGAATATACTATCAATTGTATTAGTTTGCTTTCTTAGATACAGTGAGGGGAAACAAATATTTGGACTCTTACAAAATATTCATTCAATATACTATAATACTCGCATTTACTTTAAATTCACACAGGTAATATAAAATTAACAATTACTAAGAAAAAATATATGTTTCCCAACATAAGCAACAGAATGAAATATAAACAAGAGTAACAGTGGAGAAAATTATTCAGACACTATCCAAAATTCATCATGAAAATGTTTAAGAAGGAATTCAGGTTTACATCTTTTTGCACCTGCAAAAAAACTGTTGGAATTCTCCGCCTATGCTTAAATAAGGTATGATTTCATTCAGATGTCATTCCTTACTTTTATCTTCTTGAAATGTGGCAGTCATGGTTCAAGTAAAGGAGCTCTCAACCAAACAAAAAAATGTTGTAATTAAGCAAGACAATGAAGGTAAAGGACCATTGCCAAGATATTAAATATCCCGGTTGGTACCACTGAATTGATTATTCTAGAGTGAACAAAGTTTGGCACCACTAAAAATCTCTGCCAAAATAGCACCACATGGAAAATTTCTCCATGAGCATGTAAAAAAATGCTATGAACAGTTGAAGCTAATCTAATGTTGACTTGAAAAGAGATCCAATATGATTTGAGAGCAGCTGGTACTTCAGTTACTAAAACAACTATTAGTAATGAACTATACAGAAATTGCTAGAAACCCTGAATGCCACGGAAAACACCTTTGTTGAGAAAAAGGCACAAAGATTCTTGGATGAATTCCACTTTTGGCCTCTTAGAGAAGCCTAATTATGTTTGGAAGAACATTTTCTTGTCAGATGAATAAAAAAATGAACATTTTGGCAAAAACCTAGCTTATCATGTATGGGGAAAAGATGTATGCTCCTATGATCCCAAAACTACTACACCCCACAGTAAAGCATGGAGGTGGAAGTATTGTGGTTTTGGAATGTTTCTCTTTCAATAGCAAGGGGACACTTCATGTGATCGAAGGAACCATGAATGGAGCAATTCATCAGAGCATTTTGGAAGCAAACTGTGTAACAGCTGGAACTTGAAGAATCTTGGATCTTTCAACAAGAAAACGACCTGAAGCAACTCACTAATGGTTTGTTCAGAACAATGTAGATGTGCTCCTATGGCCTAGTCAATCTCCTGATGTAAATCCAAAAGAAAAGATTGAATTCATCTATTGGACCCCAGAAACATTTATGATCTGAAGGTCTTTTGCAAGGAAGAGACAGCAAAAATTTCAAAAGAATGTCACAGAAGGGTTACAAAAAATATCTTCTAGCAATAATTGCAAACCAGGCAATGCAATTGAGTATATCAAGATAAAATCAATGTGTCTGAGTACTTTTTTCCTCTGTTAATTTTGTTTAAATTTTATTCTGCAATGCTTATTTGGAAATGCGTATTTTTTCTTGGTAATTGTTAATTTTATATCAAAATAAATATTGTAAGTAAATGTGAACGTCGGGAGTATATCAAATTATTGTTTTCTAAATGTCAAAATTTTTTCCGACTGTATGAAGTGTTTTGGCAATTACTAGATATTGAAGAGTAGAATAGAATTTAAAATTGATCTTTAGTTGCATGACAGAAAAAACCCATGCATTAAATGTTGCTCTCACCATTGTTTTCAGTAGTTAAATTCTTATTGATTTTTTGGCTTTCCAATGCGTTGGTAATTATACTTTTATATATATCTTTAAATCCATTATAGAATAAGAAAATAAACTGAAGATAATTTAACAAAAACATAGTCTTTCCTGAAAGGTTCAACTGCTTTTCACTAGTTCACCCTCAGAGCAAATTGGATATCAAATCTAACAAAAAGTAATTTTTTCCAACAGTATCAACATTTTTTCACTGCTATTTGTATTTTTATTATTACAGTTTTCAAAAAGATTCCCTAGCCTTCAAAACTAAAAGATAAATTTAGAGTGCTCCCGATTATATTGTGAAATAGATGGTGCATCTTACTTAAATTGCTGATATCTGTACCTTGCATAAATGAATCCCCATGCCAGAAGTATTTATCTAAATCAAATTAGAGCCTTTATCTAGAATTATCTAAAAAATACCAGTGTGAGACTTGGTCCAAAGTGATCATAGAGACCCCCAAAAGACAAAAAAAATGTTTTTAAATTATGCCTAGTGGTGTACTCGTACACAGTTCCGAAGGTGTAACCCAAAAGATGTGACCTGGAGTGCCTTGAAACACCTGTATGCTCAGAGGATCTGTTGCTCTCTCAGCTGGTCAGTTGAGCAGGCCATTTATGGGACTATGGTTATCCGATAACATTTCATCATCATCATCAGTCTCTTAACATCCATTAGTTGAACATAGATCTTCTCCAGGATTCGCCACACTTCTCTGTTGTAGGAATTGCAGAGCCAGTACTCTCTGAATTTGTCTTGCTCGTCTTTCTATCTAGTACTCCACCGGCTTCTGTTGTGCATGTGATATCTTGGGATCCATGTCATGAGTCATGATGTCCATCCGTTGTCGGCCATTCTTGCAACATGGCCAGCCCTTTGCAATTTGAGTTTTTTAAAAATTTACTGTTATTTAATTTTCGAATGTTTTTTTTTGTTTTTATAAGATTTGATATCTTCTTAGTCAATATTTTATTTTAACTTAATTTGTCCTGTCTGATGAAATAAAACTATTTCTGAAATATTTTTCTGGCCATAGACTAATTTTGAAAGTTCAGTTCTAATATTCAGTATCTTGCATGCCTATAGTTGCCACTACAGCCATCTAATTTTTATACCATATTGTTTGCTATCTATCTAGCAGTAGTAAATACAAAAGTCTTTAAGTGGTCTGAATTTCTTCATTGAAGTCTTCTCATTAGAAATTTTGACCAATCATGATTTTATCATTATTGTTGTTCTATCACAGAACACAAGTTGATTCATTCTACAAAAAACCAGCAATATGAATTAGAAATAAAAAAGTAGTCTTGAGGGAGATACCTTAGGAACAGTCTTACAGTCTATTTCAACCTGGTTATTATTCATTTCCTCTTCATAGTGTTTACTATAACAGAAAAAGATATAGCAACAACTAAGATGAAGGAAAATCTAGTCAAAATTAATGATGGAAAAATTAATCTAAAAATCCAGACAACTTGAAGACTCTTATGTCAACTGCTGATAGATAGTGAACAATGTTTTGTGAATAATCAAATGGAGAAAGAGTTAGATTTGACTCAGTCATGCCATTGAGTTTCAGGGTAAATTGGTTGAGGTGACATCCTAAGATATAGGATGAGAGTTCAAGTCTCAGCAGAAACAATTTCTTCATTTCTAATTCACACCACTTAAAATGATGGTTGTAGGATGTAACAACCTAAAAGCTATGATGAATAGCAACAATAAAGATGAAAAAAATACTAGATAAAATTAATACTGAAAGTACTTTTACTAAGAAGTTCAGACACCATAAAAAACTA
Source organism: Thysanoteuthis rhombus (assembly GCA_963457665.1). Classification (NCBI taxonomy): domain Eukaryota; kingdom Metazoa; phylum Mollusca; class Cephalopoda; order Oegopsida; family Thysanoteuthidae; genus Thysanoteuthis; species Thysanoteuthis major. The sequence continues at coordinate 45,179,776 of OY735212.1, read as the reverse complement.
ATGTTGACAACAACAACTACTACTTCAACTACAACAAAAAGAATAGAAAAGATGAAAATATGTTTTATTAAAAAAAAAAAAAAAAAAAACTTTCTGTCACTCAGCCTTCAGCAATAACCACCGGGCAATTGGTGTGAAACTGTAAACCAAAGTATTGCTGTGGTCTATGAGAGTGTGGAGAGGAAGGCTGGAGATTGGAGGAGACTTGCTGTCTCTCAATCTCTATTGGTAACTGCTAGGCAACTCGTGTGAAATTGCAAGTAATAATAACAATAATAATGATGATAACAACAATATCAAATCAATAATAATGATATCATTATTAATATTAATATCATTATCAATAATAATTATGATATTAATGATATCAAAAATGATATGAATAAAAATAATGATAAAAATAATGATAATGATATTAATAATGATAATATCAATAATAATAACATCAATTATAATACTAATGATAATACTTTTTCTACCTCTATTTCCAAAAAAAATTGTGACTGATGAGGATGATATGAGAAGGGGGATGGAGACCTGAAGAAATTTGCTGTCATTCAGCCTCCAGTGACATTCACCAGGTGACTGGTTCGAAGCTGTAATCCACCGCACTTCTGTGAGAGTGAGAAGAGGAGGGCTGGAGACCTGCTGTCATCCAAATCTCCAGCAGTGACCACCAGACAACTGGGGGTGAAAATGCTGCTGTTAATGATAATAATAATAATTATAATTATAATCATCATCAAAACTACCACTGTCACAGAACCTGTGACAGTGCACCTGAGACTATCGACCATATCATATGTGGAAGTTCTGTTCTAGCTCCCAATGAATATATACTTAGACACAATAGAATTGGCCAGTACATCAACTGACTGGATAGTCTATAAGCACTATGGCGCACCACACACACTACATTGGAATGATCCCTCCCCAGAACCTGTAACTGAAACACAAAATGTGGCAATATCATGGGATTTCCCACTACACATGGATTGAACCATCAAACCAAACCATCTAGACATAATTATCAAGGACAGAAAGTGAAAAGGATGCCTATTAATAGATACGACCGTTCTATCTAGAAAAAATATATCTGTGAAAAATTGTCGAAGTGCAAAGAACTGGAAATTGAGATAAAAATGTGACAACTTGAGACTGAAACAATACTTGTTGTTATAGGAGCCCTTGGCATCATAAAAAAGGGTGTTGACAAATATCTAGGTAGGAAACCTGAAAACCCAAGCATCTATGAGATGCAGAATATTGTCCTCACAAGTACAGCTCATATCCTTCGCAAAGCATTATTCATATAAATATTTTATCTGTGAAACAACTATGTACTGTTTATTGTGTAGCATCCTATGTTGATTCTCCTTTTTGAATACTTGAGATGGAAACTAAGACAAAAACCTTGAGAGCCAACTAAGTCATGACATTGTTCTCTGTCCTAAGTTTCTAGTTGAAACTCAGTGTACAATGAATACAACGAGACATGAACAGAAACATTCAATAATAATAACAATGATAATAATGATAATCCTCCTCTTCCTAGATATATACCAGAGGAAGGCTGGAGAATGTTGATGAGAATTAACTGAAGTAACAAAAGGCTATTACTAATTAGTGAGGACAAAATAATATTGTGTGAAGATCTTGGGTTAGGAAGTGGGGTTATGATTGTGGATTTGTGTCATTTGAAGCCATACATTTTCAAAGCCATACACTTTCATAGCCATACACTTTCAAAGCCATACACTTTCAAAGCCATACACTTTCAAAGCCATACACTTTTAAAGCCAAATTGGTCAAGTCATTCTCTGTTGGTTGCAAATTCAAGTCTTGTAAGCTTCTTCTTCATTCTTACTTCTGATGGTTAGGGGTATTCAATCTTAAAGTTGTGATAAGTAACAATAAGATAAGGAGAAACAAGTCAAAAACTAATAATGAAAATACTTTATATAACTTAAGACTATTGCTGCTAATTACCATGTAGTAAACAAACAATATGGCATGAATAATTGGAGGTAAAGAGTAGCAATATGACTATAGATTCATTCCTTACCTTGTCTTTAGCCTCATTTGCTGAATAGGTTGGAGAGTATCCGAGCTTGCATATCATGATAAAGACAACAATGGTAAAATGAATAAAGTGAAAAATTAATACTGCACTTGTATCCCAGCTGTATTGAGAGTAAGTATTGAGAACTGCACTCTTCTTCATTGATTCTTGGAAAAAAGTTATAGATGTGAAAAGAATAATTTGAAAAACTAAGAACATCAGAGGTGTAGTTGTCTAATAATCATGCTCTTCCCTAGAACATAGAGCAACTGTTCCTGGGCTGTAGGAACCCTTTCTTCACCATCAAAGAACACTGTCTATCCCATTGATTTGAATGACATTTTCTGGTGAAAATATAGATATATCATATTTTATTGATGGAAACTATGGAGGTGTCATACTTCATTAGTGGAAACTATAGATATATATCATATTCTATTGATGGAAACTATAGATATATCATATTTTGGGGAGGGATCGCAAGACAGCACAGTATATCAGGAAGAAAAACAGAGTCCAAGACATCATAGAGTTCAATGATAAACTCAAATGGCAATGGGCTGGTTATGTTGCAAGAATAACAGACAACTGATGGACATCATGACTTGTGACATGGATCCCTGGAGATCACATGCGCAACAGAAGTTGGTAGAATACAAGATGGAGAGACAAACTAAACAAATTCAGAAAGCACTGGCACCGCAACGCCCACAGTCGAGAGTTGTGGCGAAACCTGGGGAGATTCTATGTCCAGTGACGGACGATAAAAAATAGATGATGATGATGATGATGATGATGATGATAGATAGATAGATAGATAGATAGATAGATGTATCCTACTTTATTGATGGGAACTAAAAATATATCATGTTTTTTGATGATTCCATAACAATGGACAAAAAAAATTTCAATTCAATCTGTAGTGTCTTTTTTTCAATCATGATCAATATTCATATGTCAAATATTTCTTTTTAAGTATTCGACCATACCCAACTCATAAGAAAGAAGTTGTTACTTTAAAATAAAATGAAAAACAGTACCTATAGTAAATCAGTATTAACGTTGGAGAATGACCAGTCTTTTCTCATTAAAGGTAATGAAATATTACTGTTAGAGGGATAGATACCAGGTGTGAGGTGAATTGCTCTTTGAGGCTCTCATTTAAGTGAGTGAAAATTGACAGAATAGCTCTTTCAGGTGCTGACTTGAGTCAGTGAGAATCCACAAGGACTTATTTTATCAAGATGAAAATGTATGTAACCTCTTGTGTACATTCTCTGAACCTCAGCTCTTAATAGTAGTTTCTTGCGTGTTGAATAAATATAAAAAATGATTGGAAAACATCACCTGAAAAAAAAAAAACATTTGGAAACAATTGAATAAACTGTAGGATGGGAGAGAAAAATCCACAAAGACCAGTTTCTTTGAATTTTCTTAGAATAATCTTGTTTTATTTATCCAAACAATTTGTTAAAATCAACCTTTTTTTTTTAAAATTTTATTTTATTTTATTTCAAGATGGAGCATTTTTGCATTTTGTTTGCTCCCAAATGCAAAAACAAAGAACAATTTATTGTATCTGTAAAAAGAAAATATCGACCTTCAAAATTCCTACAGCATAAAAAGAAAACTTTTCTGGCTATCAGATCAGCTAAACCCTCTTTTTGAGACCTGATACATTAAAAACTGTAAGCAACAGTTAACCTTTAATCTTTTTTTATCAAATAAAATTAATAAAATAATTATAATTATTTGATGACAACTTTAATTTTTTAATTGATATTTTGATATGTAAATAAAAAATGGAATAAATTCGCTGTCTGCGGAATCCAAAATTTTGTAAACTTAAAGATCTTAAAACATGGAATGCCAGTCATTATATTTCATTGATATTTGTTTTTTGCTTTTTGGTGTCAACAGAAGATAATCTATTTATCACTTTGTTCCCTATTCAATAACACAGCGCTTCTCAAAAAATATTGTTCAGAAGCTTGAATCAAAAAATTCACATAATTCAGCTTTGCATTGAGGAAAGATTGTTTCTGATTTTTTTTCCACAATTCAAAACTTTCCTCCAACATTATTGTAATTTGAAATAACGAGCATAAAAAACAACAACATAAACCCTGAAAAGTATTTACATTAGTATGAGTTTTAACTCTTTAAAATGTACCAAAATCATATTTTAACAATTTGGAATTATTATTTATTTTATTTTGATTGTATAACATGTGTAATGAAACAAACATATTAAGCTAAATTGAATATTCACAGTTGGATATCAGATTCTTAGAAAATTTTATAACATTCAAAGTCACTTATTCTTCTACAATTAAATTGTAATTTCCACACAGTGGGGTTCAATGAATAAAAAGAGCTCCAATTTTAGATATGCTTATTTGACAGAAATGTCCATCTATTTTTTCCATTTAACACTTTTAATAAAAACACTTACAAAAATTATTTTGTCCCAAAGAATTCTTTCTAATGATTTTTTGGTTATATTGTCTCAATTCTTTACCACTCCTATCATTATCAACAAACTAAACATTATTTTCTGATAATTTCAGAAAAGAGTTTTTTTTACAAAAATATAAGTATAATTATTTTGTATCAACCTGATTTTTACACTTAAATGTTTTCACATGGTTCATTCATTCCAATTAACATCTGACCCAAAGGTTTTTTCTTCTGTTCACAGCATTTCATGGTTTGGTTTTTCATCACTTACGATCAAATGTTTGAATTGGTGATATATGCCAGTGAAGATAATTGACAAATATTCTGATTGAAATATTGTCAGAAAAAAAAATAAATGAAGATGTTTGATAAATATCAAAATAATCATCCTGAAATGAGAATGAACTTGAAATTACATTTTTAAACTTATCTATTTGAGGAAAAATCTTTGTACATGAGATTGTTATGATTTTAATTGAATAAACTTGGTATGTTGCAACATTTTGTTTGCAATTCCTATTGGTGCAAAATTGATGCAAGTATGAAATATTCTCCTTATCTGGAAAATTCCTCTACAGAGAAAAAACTATGAAGACCACTCATTAGCTGGTAACTATTTGGTTATTACACGTGAATTGTCATTTTTTCAGCAGAGGGAATAATGCTTAAAGTCGAAGATTCACTGATGTAATTACATTTTTTGCAGATGTAAATTGCAATGTAATTTATTATTCCCAGAGATCTCTAATCCTTTAACAGTAATGGTCCCTAACAAAGAAGTTAAAAAATTTTTTTTTGTATGGTTTAAAATTAAGACAAAATACTCACTTACTGCAGATTATGTCAACAAAGCATTTGGAGTAAACACTACTACAATGCAAACTGTTCAGCATTGGTTCAATAGGTTTAGGCCTTGAAAGATGGATACCAAAAATATACCTAGCCAAAGCTTGTTCTTAATGATAAAGAATTATTGATTGCAGTGGCCAATAAACAATGGTTTGTGCACCATCTCGAGACTTTAGGACTTCAAAAGTGACTATATCACTTTATCTCAAGGCAATAGGAAAGGTTAAAAGGTTGGAAAATCAGTTCCACATGAAAAGAAGGAAATGCTCCATAACAATGCGAAACCTCATACCTCTCAGGAGACTGTATAAGCTGAGAGAATTATGATATGAAGTCTTGCAGCATTCTTCGTATCCAACCGACATTCCTCTAATAGATTATCATCTTTTCAAGCATTTTGAATTCCATATTTGCAATAAAAGGTTCAATAATAGGAAATCATAACTCAGGGCTTTTACTGAAATAGTGACTACCAAACATAACTATAGAGATGTTATGTTATCATTTGAAGATCATTGAAGAAATGTTATTGCTTCAAATGAATCATATCTTGATTAGATATTTACCTTTTTTTGTTGTTTATATCATCCTTCATCGTACACTTCAGAAAACATTTCATATGTAATAACCTAACAGTCACCTCTGTAACATTTCTGTTGGAAGTATGTGTAAAGAATTCTGCTATAATTAAAATGTTAGCTATAAAATTTTATTCTCTCAAATGATCATAATTCCAAATTATAAATGGAATGATTAACTTAAAAAATCAGCTTAAATTCGTGACATCAATGTAAGATTAGCAAGAATATGCCTCTCAACTGGAAATCTTAAAAAATCAAGTTGTCATTAAATAATTATACATGCAAGTCAAAAGTAAATTTTTTTTTTTCAACAGAGATAACTTGAACTTTTGGCATCTGATTTATAACAGTTTCAACAATTTCAATATGTAACACTAACAGGGACAGTATTTGCCAAAATTTTGAGAAAAAGAATGATTCCAACACTACTATAAAATTCTGCTGTAAGTTCATAATGATAATGATAATAAACAACAAGATGTTGTAACATTGTATAAAAAAATTGATTGAAATTCTTTTCCAGAGTTATTTTTCAGTCTGTACAACTGAAAAAATATCTTATCTCTACAAAACAAACTTGGAAACAAAGGTTTACATGTTTAAGTTTCTGGTTTTGGCTCTTTTAAATTCTTTATTTTTCTTTCTCTCTCATTGGTAAGTATTAATAAGTAGATCGCCCTACTTTTTGATAATCAGGCTCTAACTTTTGGACATGAAGACATAAAAGAGATCGAACCAAATAAGAAAACAGCTTACATTTTGCTCAAGTAAAATGGTTGACATGAAAATTTCAAAGAAAAGTATTGAAATGACCATTCTTTGTGTCACCGTTCTTTTCCATGATTGCTTACCTTTTCATGAGACAAATTTGGACATGAAACAATGTATTCCCATCTTATCATTAGTATAAATCTGTAAAGGCTTAACTTCTGCTACAGTACTGTAATTGTTCTTTTGTTGATTGAGAAGAATTAAATGAGGGTATTTCTACAACTCACTCAATATATAGAATACAAATAAAGAAATAATATAGGATAAGATATAATAATGGTAACAAAAACGGAGTAACTTTTGCTGAAGCCAGTATATAAGGTACATTTGGAAAGTATCCAGCCATTTTGAATATCTCAAGAACAGGTTGCACAGCCTCAATGCAACTTAACAACAAATCAGAGGAGACCTCATTTGATATTTGTGATCAGACACTGTAATTCGGTTGCTCAGTCACCATCAAGTGATCTTGTAAACTGTGTGACCATTGGATTCACAATGACTGTGCGAGTCATTCTTCATATCTTGTATAGGGTTTTTGGCAAACCATCACATCTCCCAGGGCTGTCAACCCCTCCCCTTCAGCTCAATGGTTTTCCTAAAAGAGATTTCAGATTGTGGACGAGATTTAGGAAAATGTGATAAAGCAGCTGATGGCGATTCTGAAAGAGGACTTTAAAGTGGGAGGAAGCGGGAATAAGTGTGTGATGTCCCAAAGGGGAATACTTTGAAGAAGAATAAAGCACCATAGCCATAGACAGGCTATTTTTTCATTAATATCAAACGGCTGGATAATTTCTGGACTTGGGATTTAAAAAAAAGTTTTCCATGTAGTTTTAGATGATAAATTGTACAAATAATAGATCTATGCTGACTGTAACACTCGCACTAATTTCAAACCACTCTTTCCAACATAGAAATCAAGTGTTGGAAATGCTCATACAAATTTTAGGACAAAATTTGGTGGTAAATTAACTAATTCTACTTAAAGTGCTCACGTTTTAATATGTTGATTTTCATAGAGTTTCTCTTTGTAGCCCTTTGAATGACTTTCACCGTCTTGCACTATACTCACCAAGAATAGGTTATCTTGAATTCTTCTGTGAGAAGCAGATGCTAATTTGTCTACAAAGTCAATATTTTACGTGAGTTTTCGAGCAGAACATAGATCAGTATTGAAGGATCAATTCTGTTAATTCATGTTTTTTTTATAAGTGTTCACATGCTGCAGTATGAAAATTTTGTCTTCTACTTGCTTCCTACACAATATACACTTTTTCTGTACCTCTCTATCTGTTACTATTCAAGTGAATTAAAATTTGGATTTTTTTTTCTTAAAAAAACCTACTTATGATACCATAGATTGCATTAAGAAAATAATTGATACATGATGATGATCAAATCAAGTTATGTTGTTAGTAAGAATGGTCATTAATACCTTTTTTTCTTTCAAGAAGGCTATTAAAAGAAAGAGTACAAAACTGTAAAAAATGGAAATTATTTGTATAATTGGATATCTGTCAAATTCAAGTAACCTAGAGAGAGAAAGAGAGATGAAGAATTAATCTAAAATCGACAGTTGGATTTTTGTCTCTCCTCTCTTCATTTATCTTGATTAAAAAAAAACAAAAATCATATATTCCATCTTGGCAGATATTTCTTTGTTCAGCAGTAACAGTTCACTTGGATGAATGTTTTTTTTTTTTTTTTTTTTTTTCTTATTTTTAGTGGCTGTTCTCCTTTCATTCTGAATCGAGTGTTTTCTTGCCCGGTGTGTCCAGGAGGAAGGATGGAAATAATTGCTTATGCTTTTTTTTGTTTTGTTTTTATGACCGCCTGGCAAGATAGCCCACCTCTATCAACTGTTGAGTTCAGTAGGGTAAGAAAAACTATTGCCACTTCCTTGAAAAAAATATATAAAAGATCCCCATCACCAAAACAATTTGAGCATTAATAAAAGAAAATAAAACCTGAAAATTCTGGGAATTTCTGATCCCCAACTTTATCAACAGGCACAAATGATATATTGAATAAAACGTGTACAATTTTTACTTTCTTCTTCTTCCCTCAAGTCTCCAATGTATCTTCCGAATAAAGATAATCTGACTTCTTCTCCTTATATATTCATATATATTTATATATACATATCTGATACACATATGTATATATTATTGTTAGACATAGATATAAAACATTTTTCCAGGCATATTTTTTTTTATCCAAAAATTAAAAATGTTATTATATATCTTTTAAAGAAAATAACTTTTCTTAATTTTATATATATCTTCTTTCGCGAAGATTATTTT